>JACGCM010001976.1:0-597500 GCA_014058105.1 Kingdonia uniflora
GGGTACATAGGACACAGACAGATACACCAGGCCTCTTCACATCGACACCACCGGGGGAACAGTCCTGCCCCTATACCGGCATCTTAACCATTTGAGAGGCACGCGACGCCAACTCGCAACGTCACAGAAGCGCGTCGGTTAACGGTGTTTGCGTGCTGTACTGCCCGAAACGCCGTTGGTCACGCAACATTTAACCAACACCGACAACAAGCCATATCCCTCACATTCTCTTTGACTCGCAGGTCCCGTCTAGAATTTCAGGTGTATGGCTTCAGTCACATTAGAATAGTAAATTTGTACTCCATAATGTTAGCTGGCGACTTGAGACCAAGAACATACTTTTGGGGACAGATATCATGGAGGCAACACCTTATGTGCATTCCGCAACCTCAAACGTTCACCTACAAGCCCGCCAGGTAAGACATCGTTAATTCTGGATAATGTAATTTCTGCGAGACGTGGCCTAGTGGACAAGGGTTTCGGACTGAACATAGAATGGATGAGTTCGAGGAGGGCAATGTTAATATGTACGATATGGTTCCCTGACGAAAGGCCGGGTCGCAACAAACGCTAAATAATTTGTACTCTCGTTCCAGTACTGACAACTATTAGTCGAATCATGTATTGGGGAGACTACTACAAACACAACCACATAGCTCCGAGCCCTGGCTACCAGGGCAACCCGAGAGTGCAGGTCGCTAAAACCACACGCCATTATTTAAGTGCATTCCAGAATTTTGAACTCTGACGTGATATTACCCGTGCCAGGATTTGAGTGGAATATATGATGATGGCTTTATATCTTGGCTGAATGAGTTGATAAGAGGCTTTCATTCAAATGCACTGGTTCCCAGTGCAGTGACTTTTCGAGACAAGCTGACATGTACCCATTAAATTGGTGTAAAAATATCAACAGTTCAGTATCTAGCGTCATGGGATTACTCATCACTAATTGGGAGTTTCGAGGGGCGAGAGATGACCATCGTTTTATCCACGATGCACGTTTACAAGGCTGAGCGTTTGCTAACGCTTCAAACCTTACCTCACGGTTCGGATCAGTCTGTCTGGTGGATGGTTACGCTAGTGATGTTTATTGTTGTGGTCCCATGTTGTCTTTATCTGAGTTAAGCTTAACAAGGGTTATCGCTTTTGTTTGGGTGGGTCTTATGAAACGTATCCACAGGATGAGGATTGGGTCTTTTTGTGTTTCCAAGTCCTTAAAGATAATAGAGAGGCTTCATAGGGTTGAGGCTACAAGATCTTCGATCTTTTATCAACACCCACTACATGAGCACGGACACTCTGATACTAACTCTTACATCGCCAACAGTTAGTGGGGGGCAAACCAGCACGATACTCCATTTGTACAATTGGCGGGAAACAGGGCCATGACGGCTGTCCTAGCTACAGAAAAATTACACTATTTCGTAGGGCTAGCTACATGACTTGTTGATTGAAGGCACTTAGCAGTAGTACTTATTAAGAGTATGGAGGAGACGCGGAGGTGACAACATTTTTTTATGTTTTTTAGTTTATTTTTTTGCGCTCCTTCTCTTTGAATTTCGTGATGAATCCTTCAAAGGGGGGTGGGGGGGTTTTGATGTTCGTCACGTACACACGCTATGCACACATTCAGTGACCACTCTCTAGTCAATTTCCTTTTTAGTTTATTTATATTATTTTATTGTCTCAGTAGAATCCCTAAAATAGGATTACCTATAGTTTTCTTTTTGTTTTAGATGTAGAGAGATACGGTGGAGATCTCCCTATATCTTGGAGCGTATCCTAGGGTAGTAAGAGGTTGTGTTTGAGTTTTTGTAGGAAAGGGAAGAACCGCTAAAGAGAGGAATTGAGAGAGAATATCGAGAGCACTTTGTAGTAAATTTTATGTAATAAAAGAGTCTGCGTTATTAATTGTGTATGTTAATCGCACTCTACTTGTATTTAACAAAGTTTTCATTATTTTGTTTTACTTTAATTTATTAATTCTAATTACATTACACGCTATGAAGATTTGGAAAACAATTAGTGTTTTGTAAGTCCGTATCTTGTGCATTTGGTTTGAAGAGTTCCAGTTTGCTAAGTATTGTCTATATAATCGAATATGCTTTACATTTTGTTTTAGCAATGTTATCTTCTTAATCAGAGTGATAAACTAGGAGCGCAACCAATTCTTTTGTAGTCAAGAGATGATATACTGGGTGCAAATTTCGTAAGCATGCTGGAGATTTAGATATTTTTGATAATTTAGCATAATATGCTAAATTCCAAAGACTCCTTTTTCGATGTATCCTATTAGTTTACTACAAAAGAATCTGTGCGTCATTAACATCAGATTCTAAAAGTGTGAACAAAATGCAGTGTTTTCTTTTATGTTGTACTCTAGCCAACTTAGAAACTCGTTAAATAAGTTCACATTGAAGCGTCTTAAAAAGCAACTAGTGAAACATGTGTTTACAAATTTGATCATAACCCTCGTACAAAAGCTCTTCGATTTGTCTGGATATCAGTCATTGTAGGCTTACGTCGTAACCCTGGATGCTTTGGGAGGTTTTCGTAATCAGCCTCTACATGACTTCGTTTTGAGGTCGATTGCAATTGGTTAACAATATTTTCTTCGGTAGGAATGCATTAATAGGTTATTTTCTTTTCAATTGATAATACCTCTACATAGGAGATATGACAAAATTAAGTCAAGTTGGAAACTTGAGTTGTTGAAAGTAAAATTTTAATTTTGAGTTAAAAACAGATACTTATAAACTTGATATTCGTGACTAGACACTTGAAAACATTAGTTAATGCTATTTGCCATCTAATAAACCTCTCAAACATCGGGTGGGAAATGATCAAATTTGTTTTCACCCTTTGTGGAGGTAGACGTTGGTGGCTAAGTTTTTCCCACTTACTGTGAGTTCCTCCATGATTTTCAGTAGATAGAAATGCCATTGATGTTGCGATTAGTTTTTCTTCATCGTCAATTTTTTTCCCTAAATTCTCTTATTGTCCCTAAAAGCTATCATATTCCTCTTTACATCGTCGGTCCATTAGAGTCCCTTAAACTCGGCATATTCAACATTGAAAATTGTTTCCACTAGATCACTCCTTGAGGACGTCGTGGGGGTGTATTAGTATATTATAGATGTAGATAGAGTTGCCCATCCCACGGGGACAACTCAAACAAGAATTAATTTTTTGACTCATCGTATAAGGCGGTTATGACGGGGCATAGTATTATCACATCTTTGGTCATATGAGGATATATTATCACGAGGTTGCTCGTAGTGGCGGTAGTAGCGAGGTCTAATAGGTCTCGTCAAGAACAAAATGGCTTTTCATTCATTAAAAAACTAAGAAGACCGAAATTAAAAAAGCTAGGGGTGTATCGTCACGAGGTTGCTCGTAGCGGTGGGTAGTAGCGGTTGCATATCATCACAACGACTCCTAAAGATTGATTTATCATACTTATGATCGGTGAATTGTTGTTGGAGATGGTAGTCTTCTCATCTACTATTATACTCATAGTACACACTTTCTTAAAACTAAAAACTATACTTTTCGTCAATCCAAGGATTTTTAGCGGTTCTGGTGCAAATTTTGATTGGAAAAGTCGGCGGAAGCATCAACTATGAAAATCTTAGCAATTATTACTCAAATTTACAAAACCATCTGCTATTAAATGTAAAAACTACTACTACAATCTCATAAACTAAGAACTTCAAACTTAAGGGCCATGAAAATTATAACTATAACTAAAAAAAATCGAAGTTAAGGACCTTGAAAATTATAGAACACAAGAAGCATTCAAAATAGAAACTCTACATGTACTTTAAATATAAAACTAGTTCCTTTATCCATGCATGTAGATTAGAAATAAGTAATATATATAAAACTATTAATTAGGGTTGATTTGATTTCTAAAAAGAGAGAGACGCGACACGGGTACGATTATAGTTGACATGGCATTTTTAGCGGTAAGGCTATCTTGTATTGGTCTTTGTTCTCCATAGTCATGAAGAGGGTTGCATTTGAGGATCTTGTGACACGATAGAAAGATTTAATTGCCACAGACCCGCTATGAGATTAAAGTGTCTTGTATTTTTTCTTTCTTTTCCTTTGCCTCCAAGTTGTAATGTTTCCTCTTCGGGAAGTTTCTTTATCTTGATATTATTCCTACATTCTCAAAAAAATAAAAATGGAATTGTTTGTGAAGTCGAATGAATGGTTGAACTCTTGTATGGCCATGTACATTGAGAAGGATGCTTTTAAGACGAATACAAAAGAGACGAGACAACTACAATATGAATTCATAATCGAACTCTAAAAAGAAGGGGATTACGATGTGAGGTTATATCGATACATATCCCAGGTTATTTTAACTTAGTGTTAGATTCACCCACTCATCTTTTCTTAGTTTCCTTTTCATACCTTTCCAACATAATTTTTGTTCTAACTATGTATTACAAATGAGATAATCAAGGAATTCATTACCATCCCACAATTTGGGCAAGGATAGAGCCCAAATTTGGTTGGTATTTAAGAACCAACTCCCTAGTAGACGCAATAGCTTTAGTTTTGCTTTACATAAGCCAAGAGGCTCATATTAATGTTATTAACTTTCAAGCTAGTGAGTTTATATTGATTATATAAAGTCAAGAGTGTTTCTCAATTTGTTGTGTCCGTAAGAGATCTAGGAATCTTATAAGACTCCCATTCATAAGATATGTTAAATCTCTTGTTACCATGAAATTATTTAAGCTAATATGAGTTACATTTTAGTTCTCATCAAACATCCCTTGTATCATAATTACTGCCATATAATTTTCTTGTTGTGTTCATTTTACTCTAAATTTGGATTTGATGAACTCTCTTTCATTTTGTACAGGAAAACGGCTCTAATGCTCGCAATATGCCAATTATTGCGAGACCAGTACAGTCTTGCTGCAGTATGTAATATCTACTCTAAATATCATAATTTAAAACTATTACAATTTTATTTCAGATTTTCGAACTTTCAGCATGAAAAGTAAGATTATTTTTCATGTGAAAAAGCAAAAACAATCGAAAACAAAAATAGTTAGAAAAGTAATCCGGATGCCAAATTTAGTAACTAAGGGGAATCTGACGATGATTAAAGTTGTTGTGAAAATATATTTTGATTATCATTCAGAAAGTCGTCGAGCGAGTAGGAAACATTGTACTACTCCAAAAAGTAGTGGTTCTGAACGACTGTTAAGATGAACTTCCCATTAAAGCATTCACCATAGTGGAGTAACTAGTAAATTTTGAGCAGATGATATTGTATGGTCCAAAGTTTCCAAAATTATTATAAAGCTATCAACTGCTGTTAACAAAATTTCAGAGTACACCTTCAAATTTCCTCAAAGTTTCAGAGCTATCAAGTCCGTTAGACTTCTTCGGTCCCTTCTATTGGCAATGTCATCTCTCACCTTTCAATTCGCCAAATTATGGATCATAAAAGAAGCAGTGGTTCTTGTTTGCGTATATTTTTATTGTTCGTGACAAAATATATATTGCCCATAGTCTATTACAGCTGGAGGCATTGTTCCAGAGGGCTAAAACTGTAGTAGTGTCGAGAATTGTTATCGTGCCACTCCCTCTCTTTTTTCAAATATTTATCTTTTATGGCCAGATTTTTGTATTTCTTGTTTGCTGGAACAACTTTAGGAAAATAAATTTGTTGGACATTTTTTTTTGGAAACTTTATAGGGATGAAAAACCCATCATAACAGATAAGAACCAAGCAGAACAATAGCTATGGAAAAACATGCAGAGCAATTGCTATAGAAAATGTACATGCTAAGCCTACGACTTACTTTTTTGTCTGTTCAGGAGTTTGGTTTCCCATTTCTTCACTGGGTGTACTAATGATCTATAACGATTTCAAGATGAACCTGAAAAGTGAAGAAATGGCCCTTGGGCTAAATTTTGACTTGGGAGGCTAACTTCTTAGATGCTTGTTTTATTTTTCTATATGTTACATGTATTAAAGTATGTTAATGCTTGTATATCTTAATTTCTCCTTTGGTAGTTTATTTGTAGCGCTTCTATGATGATCGTTAACTGACCACAATTATTTTCTAGGTGACAAATGATATATTCACTAAAGAAGATGGGGAATTCTTGGTGAAGCACGGTGCACTTCCAGAGGAAAGGATACGTGCTGTTGAAACCGGAGGCTGTCCTCATGCCGCGATTCGTGAAGATATTAGTATCAATCTCGGCCCTCTTGAGGAGCTTTCTAACTTGTTCAAAGCAGACATACTTTTATGTGAATCTGGTGGAGGTATTTGATTTTAATGTTAGCTTGGTATATCTGCCTTGAAAATTAAAGGTAAAATAAATGGGTTTGAGCACTTAGAAACGAAAATGGGAGTAAACTGATCAAAGTGTTAGGACTTTAAATACGCTTTTGCGATTATATTCAACTAAGTTAGAACTAAGTCCATTCGGATTTGTTGCAGATAACTTGGCTGCTAACTTCAGCAGGGAGTTGGCTGATTATATCATTTACATAATTGACGTCTCTGGTGGAGACAAAATACCTAGAAAAGGTGGCCCGGGGATCACACAAGCAGACCTTCTTGTATGGAAACTACTAAACCTCATCCTACTTTATCATTTTGGCCTTCTACCGTATCTGTCACTCTTATTTTTCTGGGACCAATTGGACTCTGCATGTAACTGGACTTCAGTTTTTTCTTTCTTAATGGTAGGTAATAAACAAGACGGATCTTGCACAAGCAGTTGGAGCAGATTTGTCTGTCATGGAGCGTGATGCTCTTCGAATGCGTGATGGAGGACCCTTTGTCTTTACTCAGGTCAGTTTGAGTTGTATGATTTCTATTAAACCCGGTAAGCTTACAGCCTATTTCAAGACCTTAAGGCGCATTCCCTCGTGCAAATTATTAAACACCATGATCTCCATCTTGAATTTCGGGAGTCACGTTCTCCGAATAAAATATAGCAAGTGTTGAGAAATGAACTCAAATTATGTTTGTGGATGCCCATTGGAGTATGTGGGACGAATGAGGGTCGAAGACGAAGAGAAATATGTTTTTGGGCATATTCTGAAGTTTATGTTCGAACATGTTTGAGTTAAAGGCATCATGTTCAGACATGTTAAAAACATGAGAGAAAAAAATGGTTCAGAGTCATCATTTTCGAACATGTCTCCTTTTTGAGTGTTATTTTGACCTGCCTCGTGATGCGTACTTCGAGCCCTAGCCCTTGTAATGTCCTCCCAAGTATATAAGGGATACTTAGAGTGTTTCTTGTGATCTAATGTGAGTTTAATCCTAGGGTAAAAGTTAAGGTTTGAGAGACTATATTAAAGCTTTGAGAAAACTTGAGCGATTGTAACCTTTGATCTTTGATTAGTGGATTGTTCGTGCGGGGAGTGGTTTTTATCCGAATGGGTTTTCCACTTCTTCCTGGTGAATCGTTGTGTGTGATTTAGTTTCTCGTTCTTGTTCAATTTCTTGTTAGGCGATTCCTCGAGTTCGTTCTTGGCGTAGAACTGGGATTAGCTACTTAAATTCTCAACAACTGGTATCAGAGCACTTGGTTAGGGCTTGTGTGGTGAAGAACGATGGCCGATGAGGAGAAATTAGAAATTAGAAATCCAGGAATTCAATGGATTGAACTTTAGGATTTTGAAGATGCAAGTAGAGGATTTTCTATATGCGGAAGATTGCGATTTTCTTCTAGGAGGGATTTCGAAGAAGGCGGCCGATATGAATAATTTGGAGTGGGAGCTTCTAGATCGAGATGTTCTAGGTAAAGTTCGTTCAACACTCGTAAGTTCTATTTCTTTTCAATTGTCTAAACTGAGTACGGTGTTAGAGATAATGGACAAACTGTCAAAGATGTTTAAATCAGCTTCGAGTGATTTAAATTCTCAGAAGCGTGTTACGAGTGTTTCAAATTCTCGTAAGTGAGTTACTTTCAGTGACGTAGTAGAAATCTTTGGTGAAGATTCTCATGTAATACCTCTTGGAGCTTCGTTGTTTCCGTCGGGTGATTACTCGGATATTGAAGTTAGAGGAAAAAGAGTTTTACATATCGAAAATAGAAGCAAAACACGCATAAAGGCATGGAATTGCAATCAACAAGATATTTGTTGGAATTCCGGTAAAGTTGGTCATAAGGAGGATTGTAGATTGACGAAGAAGAGAAGATCTGTAAAGAGGCGTTCGGTGACTTTCTTCGGGGAGGGTAAAAATTCCGATAGTGCCTCTAATCTTATTTTTAATGATTTGTGTGATATGACTTGCGTTATTCCGGATAAGCCATGTAATGTGATTCATGGTACTCAGGATGAGTCATGTTAGTTGCCTTATGGTGTCTTTATAAAGCCGAGTTTAGGCTTGGATGCTTCATTGGAAATTACGTCGGGTAAATGCAAATTGTCTAGCTATGTTGAGTGCTATCACATAGTAGATGATGGAAATGTTCGTATTAAATTAACAATCGAAAGATTGTTAAATTCGGACATAATGCAATATGTGTCTAGTGTTGCTAAAAATACTATTTCGAGTAGGCAACTATCGGACTTGGGTTTTTGGCTACCTTTGGCGATGATGCTTTTTAAGATCATAAAAAAGGTTGGTTATAGTTTGGGACAAAAAACAAGATACGTACTTAGGGATGTTTGACGCTAATGATGAGATTATTGGTGTCGTTACTTCGATAGTGGATTCTAGAGCATGGCATGAGAATCGCGGTCACGAAAGTAAAAATTGGATGAAAGCATTGTGCTCGAGGGGAAGACTTGACAAGTTAAAAATTGATAAATTTGTTCTTTTGTGAAGACATTGTCTTGGCAATGCAAATGAAGGTTGGGTTTCCTAGAAAGAGAAGAAAATTTAATATGAGATTGAACCACTTATACGATAATGTATGAGAATTCACTAGGGTTAGTTCTAATAGGGGATTTCATGGTTTTGTTGCTATCATTGGTGATTCCAGACCTGGTGTAATTTTCTTGAAGAATGAAACAGATTGGTTTGTTGTCTTCGTTAGATAGAAAGTTTGGGTTGAGATTGAGATTGGTTTAATGTAGAAGCATTTTGGGTCTAACGGTGATGGTGATCAATTTTGCAGTGATGGTTTTGTTTTGTTTTATGCATTTATTGGGATTAAAAGGCTTGAGAAGATCCCAATGACACCACAATGGGTTGGTGTGACTGAAAGTGTGGTCCGTGAGATTACTGAAAGGACACAGAGTATGGAATGTTTCATCGAGTTGTCAAAGCAGTTTTGGGCGGATACGATAGTTTCAGTGGTTGATATAGGGCTTTGGTATGCATTGGATCATGGAATATTAGAATAGATTAGTTGGATAAAAAAAATGGTAATCATTTATACTTCTTTTGTCTATTCTAGTAGTAGATCGTTACTAGATTATATGTCTAGTTTGTGCATGTTCATTGGATATGTTTGGTTGATATAGGGCTTTGGTATGCATTGGATCTTGGAATATTAGAAGAGATTAGTTGGATAAAAAAAATGGTAATCATTTATACTTCTTTTGCCTATTCTAGTAGTAGATCGTTACTAGATTATATGTCTAGTTTGTGCATGTTCATTGGATATGTTTGTGATGATTTTGGTGACTGATCTTGTAATGCGAAGAATTAGAAAATTATCCAATTTATTAATGTGATATGTAATGAGGATGTCTTTTGCAAAGACATGAATAAATAGACCAAAAAAATGGATAAATCGGGGTCATGTGAGTATGTTAAAATCTTTGCAGAGATGGTATTGGAACTATTAGTTCAAAAAGTCCAACGAGAACCGTACTCCTTTGATTGTTATGAATAGAAGAACCAAGGTTTGGAAACCTACAACCCGTTATCATTACTCTCGACATTGTTTGTGGCTAACCGATATTAGTGATGACTATAAGGTGAGGTCATAGGCAAGTGGGAGCTTGTCATGGATGATGATGAGATGGGATCACAATCATCTAATCGGGTATAGAAGGTGGTCCTATTCCCGATGGTAGGAAGCATTACTATACAAGCTAGTTTACAAGTTAAACAAAACAAGTTTGTTCAAGGCAGTTCAAGATGGAACTTGTGGTAATTTGCTTTCAAGAAAATACGGGTGTTTACGTCAAGATATTTGGTTCACCAATTGTGAAGCTAGTTTGTATTGTGGTGGCGTTGGTTTTCTGATCAAGTGATTCTTGATACGGAATGAACAATTCTTCATGATTGATCTTGTTGAAGATGGGTATGTCAGTCGGCTACATAATACATACTTATTGGGTGGAGTTGCATTATAGAGGCTCATACATAAGAGCTCATGATATGTTTGTTCGAGACATACCCCGAAATAATGGTGCTCAATGTTTGATATGTTTATATCATTGGTGGGTTTAGGAAATACCACAGAGACCATTGTTGATTTTATGAGTTTTGAGAACTCATGGATCGTCCATTCTTATAGTATGGATGATATGATAGTTGCGTATGCAAGTTCTATCATGGATGAGATAGAAGAGCCATAAACACGGTTATCTCAATGAAGGGTTGAAGCGAGTTATTCACTAATCCTTGGCATGAGTGTTAGCTATGCATGTTGTATGAGGTGGAGGTATGTCTAACTCATGGGTGCTTTGTTTACTAGTGCATGTCATGGGTTGCACGAGACCAAAGAATTCTCATGAAGTGGGAGTTGTGAGACGATGGTATGAATACTAGGTATTCAAGGAAAACTTAGTTGTTGCTTAGTACTATGGAATTGTTCTTGTCCGACTTGCATGGTTGGTGAACTTGAGATGACGGATGCATTGGGGAGATGGAAAGAACCACGACTTGTGTTGTTATACTGAAGTTACTTGAATATCGAGATGACAATAACTTAGTGCATCATTGATTTGAAAGGTGGAAGTACGCTATGGCTTTGAAAGTTTGCAAGATGATATTTAATTTTTTTAAAAATCGATTACATCGATACATGGATTTGTGTGGTACGATAGCTTTTAGCATGAAGAGATCGGTTTGACACAGTTACAAATGTGGTACTTTGAAGATTGGTAATTACGAGAATCTCACATTTTAAATTTCAAGTGAGAGATTTGTTGAAGATTGTAAAATTTCGTAAGTGGGTCTTCATGGTTGAAGGTCCGGGTAGCGCGAGCAATTTATTATTAAGATCTGGAGATGGGTTACGGTAAATTTAATTTCAAGTGGGAGATTGTTGTGTAATGAACTCGAATTATGTTCGTGGATGTTCATTGGAGTTCGTGGGACGAACGAGGGTCGAAGACGAAGATAAATATGTTTTTGGGTATATTATGAAGTTTTATGTTTGAACATGTTTGAGTCAGAGGCATCATGTTTGAACATGAGAGAAAGAAATGGTTCATAGTCATCATGTTCGAACATGTCTCCGGTTGAAATTTTTGGGGTGTTATTTTGACACCGTTGACCTGCCTCGTGATGCGTACTTCGATCCCTAATTCTTGTAATGTCCTCCCAAATATATAAAGGATACTTAGAGTGTTTTTTAGTGATTAGTGAGTTTAATCCTAGAGTGAAAGTTAGGGTTTGAGAGACTCCATTAAAACTTTGAGAAAGCTGGAGTGATTATAACCTTTGATCTTTGATTAGTGCATTGTTCGTGCGAGGAGTAGTTTTTTTTTATCCGGAAAAGTTTTCCACTTCCTTCCTCTGGGTAAATTGTGGTGTGTGATTTAGTTTCTCGTTCTTGTTTGGCGATTCTGTGAGTTCGTTCTTGGTGTAGAATTGGGATTAGCTACCCAAATTCTCCACAGCAAGAACATGGGGCATATGGTTTGAGCACAATTTCTATGCTTCATATTTATTGTTGATTTTTTTGCAGGTAAAGCATGGAGTCGGTGTAGAGGAGATTGTGAGCCACATTTTACAATCTTGGGAAGTAGTGACAGGGAAGAAACGCCATTAATCTATTATTACAGAGTGGGAGGGGTTGTTCTAGCCCATTGTGCACTAGGCAATAAATTTGGCTCAGTATTTGTCGGATAACTATTCTTCCCTTTACTGTGGTCAGACAAATAGATGTGAAAAGTTTTTGTTGCCCTCCTTTTTATTTTGTGAACCCTGAAGGAATTACAACCTTAAAGTTAAAGGCTACATCTTCCTTTTTATGTCAAGATAGCCTACGTACCTCTCTAAGTTGGTTTTGAACTTCAAAATCCAAGATTTGCGATCGGTAGTGACTGTTGGAGCAAATGAGACTCACTAGCTTGGATTTTGGTGTTTATTCAGAATCCAAGTGAGGCAATTTAGGAGATGCTCAACTGTGTATCTTATTGGATCAGTGATTTATGGCATTGTTAGAAGAAGAAAAAAATATTGATTTTTAAGAATTTGTTTAACTTAGTATGAAGCTTAGTAGGTAGAGTTAGAGATCCGCACGAGGTGAAAATATATGGTAATGGAATGGGTTTGGTTATAGAAGTAGGATTTATGGATTTAATATAGAGTCCATTGAGGTTTACCCCATTATCCCAAGAATGAATTTTGTTAGATTGTTTTCGGGGTATATATATGCCTATGAGAACTTATGATTTGGCTCGATATCAAAGGAAGATAATTAGTGAAATACTCACTTTGCCAGGTTGAATTCCAAATTCCATCTCTGTGTATGAACTGAGTTTGACTTAGATTGATCATAATTGAAATTTGAAAGATGGTGATGAACCCCAAGCAAATGAGGCTCATTCCCAATCAAAAATGGTCTGTCGAAGGTGGTCAACTCAAGTCGAACCTAGTCTTCCTATAGGGAGATGTGATTGGACGAGTATACCCCAATATTACCAAAGGTGGGGCGATTGCCAGTAAGCCTCTTTTGGTAGGAGGCAAAGTGTAATTTTCTCTTTACTTATTGATTATTTACTAACTTAGATTTGTGAACTTCATCAACTCTCATTTCTAGGAATAGATCAGTGATTTGATTATTGCCAATTTCATCTTCAGTGAGTTATTACTTGTAGTTGTTTTGGAGTTATGTAGTTGACAATATGTTCACTCGAATTCAGATTTACTTGCGTAGTTGATTGATCGGGTGAATTTACAGGAAGGATGGTAATTATAAAAGAACGGTAATAGCTTGTTTCATTCAAGCGGTATATGTACTTGAACTTGACGGACAAGAGAACAAAGGAGAAGACACAGGTCTAGCCCCTAAACCCTAAATAGTGGAAACCCTTCAAGTACAAGTTAGCACAATCTTTAGTTGATGAAAGAGACGGGTCTATATTTGGAGCAATACTAGAATGGGACCAATCAGCGGCTCTGAGCGACTTCATATTAATGAGACCAAGTGGTGCACCCAGGGCTCTTTTAGCACTCAGAGGGACACTACTTAAGAGCCCAACAATTAGAAGAGATATAGAAGACGACCTTCGTTTTCTAACGCGGGAAAGCTTGAAGGGATCTGTTAGATTTAGTGGAGCTCTTGAGGCACTAAAAGCTGCGGTTGATAGATACGGGAATTGCAATGTATGTGTTGCAGGTTATTCCTTAGGGGCTGGCTTCGCTCTCCAAGTTGGGAAAGCGTTGGCCAAACAAGTAGTGTTTGTGAAGACTCATCTTTCAATCCACCTTCTGCTATGAGTTTGAGGAACATTGGAGAGAAAGCCGGGTTTGTTTGGAAGAGATTCAAATCAATGCTTCCATCTTCAACTGGGGCAGAGATTATCGAGTCTAACTGTGACGTAGTAGAAAAGATTGTTAATGGAGAACTAAAGAAATGGACTCCTCATTTGTATTTGTATGTAAATAACAGTGACTACATCTGTTGTTATTATACGGATACAGCTGATGCAAGTATAAGTACTGCTTCTTCGGAAAGGAGAACAACGCCAATCCCGCTCTTGGGCATGTAGCAGCAAAGCTCTTTGTTAGAGCCCTTGCAGCAGGGTGTGGGCTTGAGTTGGGTTTGCAAACCCACACTCAAACTCACACTATGAGTCTCTCAGCAGGGTGTGAATGAGTGTGAGTTTGCAAACGTGGCGCTACAGTAACTCAACCGAGTGTGAGGAGCTAACACCCCAAAAAATTGAGTTTGGCGGTGTTTGGATTACCGCGCGATATTCCTTTTATCGCCCAAATTTTTTGGGCTATAAAAGAAATACTCCGCGGTAATGCAAACTCCTCCAAACTTAATTATTTCTCTCATCACTCCCTGATTACTTCTTCTTCCCCAAAACCAATTGCAGAGCAGAGGAGAACCTCTACGCTCTCCCCAAATGACGAACTCCGGCACCAGTAGTAATAACTCTACACCGTCGACCCTATCTTCCCATAACCCACCTTCAACACCATTCACTCAACACCCATCATCACAATTCACTCCATACCTCTACCAAAACCCATCACAATTTCAACCTCAATTCTAATCACAGACCCCACCTCCGTTTAACATGTCGCAAGGGGATTCCGGTTATGGACAATACCAAAGTCCATTTACACTCTCTCAACCGCAACCTCAGGCGTTTAGCTCGTACTATCAACCCTATCCGCTCACTCAACCTCCATATTACTTTCAAAACTACCTATTCCATGGTGAATCTACTCATCACAGTTAAAGTAACGCAAATGAGTCAATACCTGTTGAAGCGGCGGCGCCCCAGAAAGAAAAAGAAAAAGGAAGAAAGAAAAGAACACCTGTAAAACAAAGACAAAGCGTGCAAGTGCTAGAAGATGCTGAGTTTTTGGACGAGACGGATGATGGTGAATGCATTGGACGAAAACAGATTTTACGTGTCTCGCAAGGGCATGGGTAACAGCTTCTGTCCAGACTACGGGCCGCAAAAAGAGTTTCACTTTATATCAAAAGGTCAACATTCCATTTAACAAAGACCCTGAGTGCCCCACACGACGATCAAGTGGGTCGATCAAATCTCAATGGTATACCTTTAATGGACAATGTGTGGAGTACAAGGGGATAGTTGCTCAAGAACGATTTAGGAATAACAGCGGGAAAATAGAAGAAGATCGGGTACGCTCTGATTTCCTTTAACTCAATTTCATTTATTTATCGCGGATATACACGTTATTTATTTGTATTTGGTAATTTTGCGAATTGTAGAAAAACGATGCACACAAGATCTATCAAGGCTTGAATGATGGCAATGACTTCAAACACCGTGAAGCGTATAAGATTTTGGTGTGAGAATCGCGATGGGTCAACCTAAGGGATGATGGGTTGAACCATGCAGGGAATATACGAAGAAATATAGCTAGGAGAACATCGGACAATTCTTCTCCGGGAAACTCGGTCGGATCAAACAATCTATCGGAGGACCCCGACGGCCCACCTACACCTCAATCTGTGGGCCTAAATTCTGACTTAGATGGTTCGTTGTATGAGGGTGGAAGCAGGCCCATCGGCCAAGAAATCTATAGAAAGAACCTTGCAGCACAAAAGGCATTGGATGGTGTTGCTGCATCTGGTAGCGGTATCCAAACAATGCTGGATGAACTACGGTTGGAGAAGAGACAAACAAAATAAGAAAATAAAAGAAGCAGAACAGAAGCAATGCAACACTGGCAAACCAAAATGGATTTCGAGTAAGCAAAGGAAGATCACAAAATCATAGAGAAAGACCTGAGTACTCTTTCTGGACATCAATTGCAATACTATTTACAAAGGCAAGCTGAGGTCATGGAACGTTTGGCCAAGAGGGGCGAACCAGTTACTCTAAGTGGTGATTAAATATAATTTAACTTTGCTGTATATATAAGTTTTCTTTCTAAGAATATAGTTTACCTTCCAATAATGTAATCGTTTGAATAATGTACTTTGCTATTGAAGAATGCAATATTGTTTTCGAAATGTTTATTGCCGATAATATTGCGTTAAGAAAAATACAAGATTAATACAATATCAAAAACATGTTTAATAAACTTGTACGACTAAGAAACATTAAATTATATCAAGAACACACATATAATGCAAGAAATGGAGTACTAAGTTCGAAGATTTTCCTTCACGACCCACAAATGCTCGATTAGATCATCTTTTAGATTAAAGTGCAGTTCTCGACTTCGAATGCAGTTCATTTTCGATATAAAAGATTCTATTATTCCGCGTTCACGTACAATATCGAACCGTTCGCCTTCGATAGTTGAGGGCTCGGCCGGATTGTAGTCTAAGTATGATGGGAATGCACCTCGTTCTTTTTCGACGATCTTATTGTGCATTATCACGCACGCCTTCATGGCATTGTTCAAAACCTTGGGTTCTCACAATTTAACCAAATTTTTTACAACATTGAACCGAGATTGTAAAACCCCAAACGCCCGTTTTACATCTTTTCGGCAACTTTCTTGTTATTGAGCAAATAATTTTTGTTTCGCTGTAACTGGATTGGATATGGTTTGGAGAAGTGTTCCCCATTTGGGGTATATGCCATCCGCTAGGTAATACCCCATATCATAAGCTTTTTCGACAATTGTATAATTACAAGGCGGGGCGATACCATCACCCTAACATTCATATTCCAAGACTTGTCAGAATATGCCTCTCGAGGCCATGAACAGGTCGGGCATCCCCAAATGGATGAACCCCAACGATGTAGTAAATAAAATACATTTAATAATACTACATCCACACAGATATACGCAGCGGAAATATCAATCAACAAATGTCAACCCAAAGACTTAAACAAGTCTGCCATAAATTTGGCTACAACTAAAGAAATAAAATTGAATCTCACGTCAACGAAAATTAAACTAAAAGAACGTCTTAACAACGCGCTCTCGGATGCTACCCCTAGCAGTCCTAACACCCTGCTAAAGACCTGGTCCTGAAAAAATATCGCACAAGGCGTTAGCAAGCCACAACTAAGCAATTACGAAATCCTTAAAGTAATGATAAAGATAGTGTTGTAAAATTAATGATCTTAGGGAATATATTAATATCGTAAATACTTTGTAGCAACATCTAAGTTAAGGTTTAGGAGTTATGCCGACTACATGTAAACTAATAAGTTTGCATTCAATCTTTCTTAGAACTTTGACAATAACTTCTAATATCTGATGTGGGTTGGTGTCCCATCATGTACCCAACAGGTCATTAGCAATTCCCTTCTGTCCTTAACTCGGAAGAATAATCCAGTCCTCTCTGGATGTTTCTCTTTTAGGGTTTAATACCCACGGAGATGCCTGTGATGTGACTCTTCGACCTGACCAACATCTTTTAGGGATTAGTACCCATGAAGATGTTATAGAATTAGCCAATTCTTATGACCTGACCAACATCTTTTAGGGATTATTACCCATGGAAATGCCGAAGGTTGACCACTAGACCTGACTGATAAACCCGAGGTACATAATTATTTTAGAGGTGTTCATTTACTCTAAAGTGTATAATCCATAACTTTATTTTATAAGTACGGCCTAGACCTTGCTCTAGGCTACTAGTTACACGAGTAACTCTTATGGCATAACACAGTAATATTAACCTAATTTATAGCTTTAAACTAGTTTACACTAACAGATGGCAATCACTTATTAATCACTTAATCATGAAAAACAGGCTATATAGTATACAAAGCTTAGTATTAGTTAATAGTAATATCCAAGTGGGTATGCATGCTTCTTGTTTTTGTTTAGCTCATAACAGTAGCATCCTTATACATTTAATATTATATACTAACTAAAGCTTCCTTATACATTTAGTATTATATACTAACCAAAGCTTCCTTATACATTTAATATTATATACTAACCAAAGCACCTACTAACCAAGGTACGTTCTAGTAAGTGTGCCTTTCTTATGATCATAAATACTAAGGATCATTACTTCACCAATGTAGGTTTGTTAATCCAGGGGTTTGGTTTGAATCATGTCGGGTCGTTCTCGATACAAGCCATGAGATCTAAATCAAGTTGGGGATGAGCAAGGTTGGTAATGAATTTTCAGGATGTAATCACTACAAGGTTTAAATCTCTTCTAATTAGTATATATATAAGAATAATCAACATCTCTACAAACTCAATCTAGCAATGATGGCGATCAAGGATAGTGCACTTGCCTTGTTGAAGAACGTAAAAGAGGGGAAGAGAAACGACAATAAGAATTTCACCATCAACTCCTTTGATCAACAAGCGGAGCTTCGCTCTTGTCCTCCTTATTTATCCACAACATGTACTAGGGCTCAGAACTTCTCTCTCTAGCCTCTCCAAACGATAAAGGAAGAGAAAAAGAGAAAGGGTTTTCTCTCTGGGAACGTGAAGGCCAAAAGACTTCTTCTCCTCCTTTTCTCTTTTCCCTTTTTCCTTTTATGAGTGGAGGCTAGGTTTAAGAGGTGCTTCTCCAAGGAAGGGATTCC
This sequence comes from Kingdonia uniflora, assembly GCA_014058105.1. NCBI lineage: Eukaryota > Viridiplantae > Streptophyta > Magnoliopsida > Ranunculales > Circaeasteraceae > Kingdonia > Kingdonia uniflora. Next base: position 18,356 of record JACGCM010001976.1, read on the forward strand.
ATGCTACTGTTGTTAAATACTAATATAATTATCAATAATGTATGACACCCTAATTCCTAGTATAAAACCTATAGAACCTACTTGAAATGAACAAGGATAAACGGGGTATTACACCTGGTAACCCAAAATAAGCATGCCAAATCCAAATGTAGTGTGAAGCTACCGCTTTAAGAATCAGTGTCGCCTTAGGGTAATGACCAGTAAATTGACCATGCCAAGCTTTGGGGTAGTGAATATGCTGTGCACACGCATCGAATCCCGATTCTGTTCATTGAGGTATTTTGTCACACTTAATTTATGGAAATAACAAATTCACAATTACACTAAAACATACCGTGAGTTCTTTTCCTGTGTAATAGATGTGACTGACGCCGTCTGGGAGTTGGGTAATACACCTCTGCGGGAAGTTTTCTTGGGTTGGGTTTGGTATAGATTGAGGTTGTTGGACATCTTCAAATTTTACTTGCATTTTCTTCCTTTCGGTCCTGGAGCGAGTTACGGAACGCTCTGGATCTCTTGTCACTCTAAACCCAGGCATAGTACTGGGGTGTGGGTCTCCCTCTAGCATATGCATTTTGATTTTGTTGGAATCAAAATTTTTTTTACCTTCAATTTTGAGAGAGAGCATGAAGTAAAATGTGGAGAATAGTCGAGTTGGGTTACAAAATTAACAAACAATTGAAGCGGCGGTGTTTTAATCTCTTTAAAATTAAAAAAAAATTACATGTCAACAACTCACACTGGCTGCTGGGAGAGGTCGGGTGTGGGCTGTGTTTTTGGTGGGCCAGGGTGTTAGAATTCACACCCAAACCCACACTCGCTGCTAGAGATGGTCTTATATCAAAAGGTAAACAAAAGTTTCTTGAAGTATTCTCCCATTCTCTAATATAGGTCGGTGATTCACTTCCGTTGTGTGCCACATCAGCTTCCCCTAATAATCTTCTTAAGTTATTCCACTGGTTCGATTGGTCTAGCATCGATCTTCAGGTCTTTTACTCAGCCTTTAATAAATGTTCTGATCTTGAGTGGTCAAGTCTTATACTTGGTCTACTGCTAATATTTGTTGATTTTGCAAGAGTGAAGCAAGTACCGAATTAGGCCACTACACTAGCGGCCACACCTTAACTCGCAAGTTTCTCTTAACGTCCAAGGCCATGTACACATGAGTGTTCTTACCAAGGGCCCACGGCATGGCTATATAGGTGGTTACTTGCGGCCACAATGTAGGCCAATGATATGAGCACTTGTGTGCACATGGCCTTGACCGTTAGGGACAACTAGTGAGCAATGGCGTGGCTGCTAGGGACCTGCCTATATGGCCATGCCGTGGGCCTATGTTATGAGAACTCACATGGTTAAAATATTCATATGGCTAGATATGGGCCACCCAAAAAAGAGAAGGCCCAACGAGTTGCAATAACGAGGGCCTGCTCAACAAGCCAACTTAAAGGGTGAAGGCCGACTGTACCTGGAACAGAGCATGTGAACTACGACAAGCGATCAGGTAAGTTTGGTGTTACGACGTCATGACCCTAGGGCGCCCTGTCTGTCACTCCTACACACTGTATTAGACAGAGTAGAAGACTATCCCGGTACAACGAGAAACTGGGGTGGTAGTGAGTACAGATGTTGAGCCTGTAAGGGGTAGCCATTTGGACTCAGAGGCTATTGGGGGGGGGGGGGGGACCCTAACCTAGCCCTATATAAGAGAAACATTATTCATTAGTAAAGGAGGAAGGAAAATAATGGATATAAGGTAGAATGTTAGGTGGTCGAATTCAGTTGTGCTTAATTACTCTAGTTACATTTGGCGACTCCGCTGGGGACTATTGAGAACACTGAGAATATGCTACCTAAAAATACCCCAGCCTTGCAAGGGGCTGCCTTCTTAGAGCCAGTAGTCAAGGAGGATAAAATATTAGACATGGGAAAGGGGCCGTATTGATGAGGTCGACATCAGGGAGATAATGTAGATGAAAACGAACGCCATAAAGGGGAAGGAGGAAAGCACTCAAGAGGCACCTTTGAGTGTCATGGAGGTGGCACATCAACCACCCGCCATAGTGGACCTGGAAGAACCGACAGAAATTCTAGTGCCCGGTTCTACCCCAGTCCGAAAGACAAGGAAGGGGGTAGGGGCACTACAGAGGACAGGTGCGTACCTTGGAAGATAGGAGAATGTCTACTCCACCCTCGTTTGACCAGTCTTACTTCACGACAATAGGGTTGAGAATGGGAGTCTCCTTACCAACATAACTACTAGCCATGGACAGCAAACGACTCAACAAATTAGTACGAATTGTTACAAAAAGAACAAAATAGTCAACAAACAACTTTCTAACATATCAGACACCATATCCCGCGGAAAATAGCAAAAGTGAGTACCTAATATAACAAAATAGTTCAATTGTGAGGGATCCTCAAAGGAACACCTCACCAGGTATAGAGAGGCCATATCAGCAAGTTAGACCAATCTGAACCTGTTGTTATGGGAGTTTTCAAAATTGTTAACAGAGAGGCATACATATGGTACAACCACCTAAAAGACGGCGTGATTAGGAGTTGTGAGGAAATGGGTGAATTATTCTACAATTTTTTTTGACTTGGACGGCGTAACGTTGTTAGATCTAGAAGGGATGAACGAGACACAATACAAGACACTAGCTGGCTACGTTCAACGCCTCAAGATAAATGCGCGAGACTGCTATGAATTAAACGACAAAGAAAAGGTGGAGTGCTATGTATTAACGATATGATGAAATGCTACATGTTTGTACTTGAAAATGGAGCGTTGAAGGCTTGGCCAAACTTAATAGAAGCAGCAAAAAGGTCAGCTTTGTCACACCTACTTCCTCCACCTCCTCGGTTTGATGCCAGACGATACAATGGACCTACAAGTGAGTGGAGAGGGGTAGGGCCAACAGTGACAGGAAGTGCTCATAACAAATGGCGGAAATAGGAATCTACCAACGTGGGGAGGAAGAGGCCTATAATATGGAAACACAATTATGTAGAAAAGAGTAGAAGTTTCACAGCCGAAATTCCCGTGCGACATAGTAGAAGCCATGGCCATCATAAAGGAATGGATTAGAGACAAAATTATAATGCCGTTAGAGGCAAGAGACATGCCGGTAACCCAAGAACTGATAAAAAAAATTAAAGATTCTTATGCTGGTTCTTTAAAAAAAGAATAACGGCGGGTGAATTAGAGTTTGCTGGGAGACAAAAAGATGTGATAAGCAACCCTATGCCAAGGCGATTAGAAGAGGCTAATGTAGTTACTACATAGGAAACAGTTGAACGACATGCAAGATTTTTACCAACTAAGCTGATGGAACGATGTCTTATCATAATAGGGGGAAGACGAAGAGATATTGGCAGCGGTGGCGAGAATAACAGGAAGAATGGGCACATTTGGAAAAGAAGCACGAACATGGATGAAAAAGGGTGATGTTTGGTATAGAGGATTTTACTAGGGAGTTCACCTATCACAGCAAACCTCCTTCTATCACGGTGATATTCAAATATGTCAAAATGGTTAGAGCTCTGGTGGACACAGGGGCGTCAATCAACATACTTTGAAGAGTTAGGTATGGATAGTGAAGATGTGGAAATAAGAGACGTCAATATCACAGGTTTTGACGGTACCACAAAAAATATAATGAGAATAGTGAGCCTCCTTGTCGACACAGGCCCAATAAGGGGAATGACAAAGTTCAACGTAATTGGTGCAAAAATAATGTGCCATGACATGTTGTGGTGACCACAGATACATTATAACAAAATAGTAACTTCATCTTGGCACTAGTACTTGAAGAAAATGGGAAACAAGAGGGAGGATAAGAGCCTTATCCATGTAATTTCATCCAGAGGAAGCTCACCTATCAAAAGTTAGGATGTATAAAGGAGAGCAACAATAGGCAGGTGATTTTAGCGCCCCACACATGCTAGCCACGATCCTCTCCAAATGGACAATGTTAGACGACGATGATAATATTCATAAGAAGGAGAGTGTGGTAAGGGGAGAAGGGATTTGGACTTAGAAAAGAAAGTTGAAGCATGGAGCAATACTGCGTGTCATAAAGACAGGTTTGGCATTAGGCAGAATCAAGTACGTAATTAACTAAAGCGCACTTGGAAGAAACCATGTTGACGAGCCTGGGTTTGGTAGATTGCTATCTATTTATTTTTCATGTTTTTTTTGGCACGTGGTCAGAGCGTAAAACATTGCAACAGTCGCACAATAAAGTAGACATCTTTTGTAAGAATTTTCATAATAAAAAAATAAGTGACATCAACATAATGCAGTGGGGAAGAAGGTTATGAATGTGAATGGTATTCACAAAATGCGAACAAGATTGACGAAATACAAACGATATTGACAAAAGAAAAAGAGACATCATAAGCCAACACAAGATTGCAAAGAAAAGGGAGGAAAAATGCCCCACGAGTTGTGAAAATGCATAAGACAACATAAAGACAACAAAAAGAGTTGAAAGGCGTTGTGACGACGCACGAGTATGCTCTCGGAATTAGAAAAAAAAATGCAAGCGTGATACACGGGGTACAAAGAAAGCTTGCATAGAGAAAAAAAGTCAAATTACAACTTCAAAGCATACATAATAGCATATTATAAAGAAATGCAAACATACAAAAAGCACGCACACGAAGGGCATCTAAATTAACAATTTCAAAATACACAAAGGCTCCTAAGGGCATTCCCAACAACTTGGCATTGGCTTTGGCAATACCACTGCCATGTCATCTGCTAACTGAAAGCCAACCCAGCAGCCCCAAACCCAGCCGCACTTCAATGGTTAAAAATAGAACACGTGGACGACAAAGAATGATCCACGTTGTAATGATTTACATTGATGAGGTGATAAAGAGTTTGTTACCACAGTGGCAAGGAGAATATTAAGTGGTTTACACTTAGAAATAGTACAACACCTCCTTCCCCCTCTTTCCCAACTTCTTGAACAATTTTGTGAAGTCTCTCACCTTTGATTTGATGTCGAGCGGAGGTGGGTCATCATGTTCACCTCGAATGTTCATCTTGAAGTCTTCACCCGAATGTTCACCTCATTCTTGACTACCACCGAAGTAGTAATGTTAAGTTGTGGGGGTAGTGGGGCCATGGTACTATCAGGCCTGGTGTGAGTACTCCATTTATTCATCCGGACCAAGGTCAAATGAGTCACATGATGAACTTTACTGTGTCGATGGACGGATAGGACTTAGGGTAGGAGTTCCTTTATGGTGGTCAGCACGACCTTCAATGTCTGCCGATCTCACATGTTGAGTGGGATCACGCCATACCACAATAATATACTTTGGAATCCCTATATGAGCAGAACCTTTGTATCTGTCAAGAAATCCTGAGTAAACCACAAGAGGAGGTTGAATTTCCTGTTTCTTACCAACGAGATAACGAATGTTTGAGAGGCATGATTATGAAGGCAACAAAGGAACTTACTGGGATGAACATAGTGATGGAGATAGACTCGCATGTAAAAGTTTACCATGGCACAACCGGGACACGACGGGTAGCTCACTGCATTTCTTGTGGTGGCTGAGGTTGATTGTATTTGTGTGTATACTTATGCTATGACTAGACTGAAATCCATATTATGGGAGACTCTTTATTTTGATTGTTATGGTTATGCTTATACTTAGTCTCAATTTAAATCCATTTGGTAAACCGTAGGTGTTCGAAAACAATATAACAAAGTCTTGCAAATAAATAAAACCAAAGTGTGGAAGATAATTTTTAATTGAGGGTGCGGCGGTATAGTCTATACTGTCTCATATACTTAACTCGGAAATAAGGAGAGTCGTCCACGTAGCACATTTCTTAGCCGCCAGATAGGCGGTGGTAAAGACTTCATCGCCGTACCCATTAAGCCAACCATTGGCTGTTTACAACCATTATCTTTGTATTTTTTGGCATATTAATACGAACCTGCTAGTGGTGCCAAAACCACTTCTCAAGTAGTTTGGCAAAGAAATAAGTGGTATTGGGCTGCCAATGGTAAGCTGCTGAAAATGCTCAAACAAAACTACTTAGCAAAAAACCTAGTACCTAGAGAGTGATGACGTAGCAATGTTTGACATGCTTTGCAGCATCACTCTCAACCGATGTAGAACCATCTTCATCTGAACTTATAACAATAACCTCGTTGCTCGGGGCCTGTAGAGGATAAGTATTCTGTTCGAATAGACACAATGTCAATTCGAATAGAAGAGGTAGCATATTACACATTTGATTCAAATAGACATTATGTCTATTCGAACAAAAAGTAGTCTATTCGAATAGACTCAAAGTCTATTCGAATTGAAGAGGTCGAACACCTTCTATTTGAATAGACATTGGAGTCTATTCGAACAGACATCATAAACTAAGTTTTAGAGTGTTGAATTAAAGATATTCATTTTGCCTCGTGATCCGTGTTAATGTAATAAGTCTCCCAAATATATAAGAGAGACTTAGGGTATTTGGTAGCCACCCTTGGTTTGATCTTTTGATGAGGAATCTTTTGAGAGACCTCAAATTAGTTTGTGAGTGATTGTAACCTCGGATCATTGAATATAATTCTCTCTCTATTTTTTGTGGATGTGGGAAATTTGCAGAACCATGGTAAATGTGTATTTTCATTTGATTATCTTTATTCCTTTAGTTTGTTCATCGTTAATCGGATTGAATCAGTGTTTGGTTTATACGGTGTGCCCGAATAATTTGTTTCAGAACGAGGTTGTATCCTCGGTGGTTCTTAAAATTTGAACTAACGTCTTGTCTCGATTTCACTTTGTTTTCGATTTAATTAGCGTATAAAAATTGGTGGAACAATGGTAGAAGATGAACCAAGTTCCTTAACGGTGCCTAAATATAATAACATAACTGTTATGTTTAACAATGCCAAAATGAAAGTTGTGAAATTTAATGGTACAAATAAGTTTGACATGTGGCGATGCAAAATTATTGATGCGTTTAGTCAACAAGATTTGGATGAGGTGTTGGAAGACAAACCTGAGGAGGTAGAGGAAAGTGTTTGGAAGAAGATGAACGAACCGACATGTGGCCAAATTAGGTTATGCATAGCTCAAGATATAAAGTACCTTGTAATGAATGAAGCCTTGGCAAAAGAGATTTAGAGAATTCCCGAGGAGAAGTATTTGGTAAAGAACATCTAAAATTGACTCCATTTGAAGATGAAGCTTTACTGCTTCACTATGAGACAAGATATTTCTATGTCAGAGCATTTGAACCATTTTACCAAGTTACTTGTCGACTTGGCAAATCTAGAAGATATTGTTAGCGATGAGGACAAAGCTCTATTGTTCTTGAACTCGCTACTCGAAGTGTACAAACATTTCATAGCGATGATTATCTATGGGAAAAGTTCATTAAAATATTAAGATGTGACTACAACGGTGGTGAATCATGAGTATAGAAAAAAGGATAAACATGAGTCGAACAAGTCAACGTTCGAGGTGTTAATGGAAAGAGGGAGGTCTACGGACATAAAGAAGTCTAGTGGTAACAACTCTCAATCAAAGTCGAAAGGTCGCGGCGTTAATCACAACAATTTGGGTTAAGACCAATATGTATTTTGTTGTGAGACGGGACATTAGAAGAGTGAGTGTCATGTACTTCTAAAGAAGAAGAAATGTGGGAAAGCTGACTCTTCTGTAAATGTTGCTCAAGAACGTGGGGTAAATACAAATAATGATTATGACTTTTCTTTAACTTTATCATCGAGTACATACATTATTGATTCCAAAGAATGGATTATGGATTCGGGTGCTACTTATAATATTTCTCCCAAAAGGGGTTGTTTTTCGAGTTTCAAAAGACTAGAAGGTAGAGCTGTGTTGATGGGAAATGATGATTCCTGTCGCATAATGGGGATATGTACTATTCGTCTAAAGTTGCACAATGGTTTGGTTAAAGAAATTGAGGAGGTTCGATATATTCTGACTATGAAAAAGAATATTATCTGAACTGGTTTACTTGAAGCAAAAGGCTATAAGGTTGTGTCTGAAAATGGGGTTACAAAGGTTCTTAAGGGGGTAATGGTGCTTTTAAAGGGTTAAAGAAGAAGCGACAATTTGTACTATTTAGATGGTACGATATTTTTGGGGAGGTTACTACTACAAACAGTGTGGAGACTACCTCCAGAGATACCACTAGGCTGACATATGTGTTTGGCGTATACAGGGGTGAAGTCCTTGAGAGTTCTTGCGAATCAAGGTTTATTGAAAGATTCTAAGGTGTGCAAGTTGGATTTCTGTGAACATTGTACTCTAGGCAAGCAAACTTGGGTGAAGTTTGGCATGACTATCCATCGTGCTCGTGGAATCCTTGACTATGTTCATTCAGATATGTGGCGACTAGGAATGCATTACTTGGAGGTAAATATTATTTTGTGTCATTTGTTGATGATTTTTCTAGGCATGTGTAGGTATATACCATGAAGAGGAAAAATGAAGTCCTAAAAATATTCATGAGGTGGAAGAAGTTGATAGAAACTAAAACAGGCAAAAAGATCAAATTGTTATATTTAGATAATGGTAGAGAGTATACAAGTGATCCATTCTTGCAAGTATATCAGGATGAAGGAATTGTTTGACATTTTACCATTAGGGAGACACCACAATAAAATGGGGTAGCAGAGTGCATGAATCATACTTTGCTGGAGAAGGTACGGTGTATGTTGTATAATTCTGGGTTGGGCAAAACATTTTTGGCTGAGGCTTTGACATATGCATGCTACCTCGTTAATAGGTTAGCGTTACTTTCGGCTGCAATTGAAGGTAAAACACTAATACAAGCTTGGTCGGGAGAACCTGGTACAGATTGTAATACTATTTGTATTTTTGGGTGTCCGGCATATTATCATGTCAAAGATGGTAAGTTGGATCCTCGAGCAAGGAAAACCATTTTTTTGGGTAAGAAGAATGGGGTGAAAGGTTACAAGTTATGGGATACGAAAGACAGAAGGATTATTCTTTGCTGGGATGTCACTTTTGATGAGACTTCTATGATGAAGTCACATGTCTCTGAGCACGAAGAGAAGATGACAATCATGATTTTACAACGGGTTGAGATTGATGCATCTTCAAATGATCCAGATAGTTATGTACAAGGGGGGGGGGGGGAAGGGAGGTGTTATCTAACGGTGTGACAGTGGTTGATATGCCATTAGTTCATGTTCCAGATGATGAAGACACAGACGAAAGTCGAGTATTTTATAATACATATGAGGAGACTCCAGTGGTGGAGTCAATTACAACTAGTAAACCAAAGAGGACTGCAAGTAAGCCAGGATAACTTATAAAGGACATGGTACTTCCGAAGGCGAAGGCCATGGTAGCCTATGTAGTATCGGTCGTTGAAGAAGATGTTCCTTCCACTTATAAAGGAGTTTTTTGCGGATCTAAGGCTAACCATTTGGAGGGAGCGATAAAAGAAGAGATGTATTCTCTTCTTAAGAATATAAATTGGGAACTTTAGAAGTTTCCTAAGGGAAAGAAGGTGATTGGTTATACCCAAAGAAACAAGGATCTCAAGATGAATATATGTGCTTTAAGGCAAGACTCGTAGCCAAAGGCTATGCTCAACGAGAGAGGATTAATTATAATGAAGTTTTTTCTCCTGTGGTGAAATACTTCTCCATTCGTATCCTTTTGGCTTTAGTAGTACAATTTGATTTATAGTTATAACAACTCGATATTAAGACGGTGTTCTTACATGGGAATTTTAAAGAAGAGATCTATGTAACTTAGCCGATCGAGCGGCTTTAAAGTTACTGGAAAGGAAGATTACGTGTCTAAACTGAAGTGATCACTGTTCGATTTGAAATAGTCTCCAAGACAATGGTACAAATGGTTTGATCAGTTTATGATTGGGCAAAGGTACAAATGGAGTCATTATGACTACTGTGTCTACTTACGCAAGCTACATGACGGATCTTTTATTTACTTGCTTTTATATGGGGATGATATGCTTATTGCGTGTAAGCACAAAAACGAGATTGACAAGTTGAATAAACAAATGAGTGAAGAAGATCAATAAAATATAACTTTCCTCACTGAAAGAGGTCCTTATTACTACAAAGTCATTCCCTTCGGATTCAAAAATGCGGTTGCCACATATCAACGGTTGATGACTATTATGTTCAAAGCACATCTAGGGAAATTTGTTGAAGTCTACATCGACAATCTCTTATGCAAAAGCATACAGTCAGCCAATCACATCTCAGATCTTTACACTATATTCAACATTCTTTGATCTTACAGGATGCATCTCAACCCTGATAAATGTTAATTTGGGGTATATTTTAGCCAATTTTTAGGCTACCTCATCAGCAAGAAGGGGATTGAGCCCGATCCAGATCAGATTCGGGCTCTCCTCAACATGCCCTCTCCAAAAACAATAAAAGACGTTCAGAAACATACCGACAAGATTGCCACTATTAACCATTTCATTTCTAAATCATCAGACCGCTATTGTTGGCTATTTCAATTACTCTGCGGTTGAACCAAACGAGGAAAAGTTTAGCCAAATTCAGAGCTCACATGGACACCAGAATGCGAAGCAATTTTTCAGCATCTTAAAACCTATTTGGGGAGGTCCCCCATAATGAGCACCCCAGTAGATGACGAGGAACTGATTATCTACCTAGCAGTCATAGATACTTCCCTCAGCTCGGTTCTCATTCGCCTTGAAGGGAAAATCGAGAAAGCGGTCTACTTCATCAACAAAACCCTCGCTCCAGCAGAAATAAGGTACTCTAAAATTGAGAAACTTCTTTTTACTCTTGTTTATACTTTACAAAAACTCAAACACTACTTCCAAGCTCATTCAGTCAGAGTCATGACGAACTACCCACTTCGGGAAGATCTATCCAAAAAAGAAAAATTAAGGAGAGTGCAACAGTGGTCAGTCAGTTTGGGAGAACATGATATCAAGTTCGAACAACGTCATTCTGAAAAGGGTCAGGTCGTTGTCGATTTTCTCGAAGATTTTCCAGTGGAAGATCCCGAGTGGGAGGAGCACGACCCTGACCTTATAGAAGAAACTCCTGAAGATCCAGCCCTCAAACCATTTGATGAGCGAGCAGAATGGATTGCAACAAAGGGATAAAGACTTCTTACGGATGGATCAGCAGGACCAACAGGGTCAGGAATCAAAATTGTTTTGATTACCCCTTCAAATAACAGAATTGAGAAATCAATCTGCTTGGATTTTGAGGCCTCAAATAACATCACCGAGTACGAAGCTCTCATTCATGGACTCGACCTCCCTCTTGAGATCGATGTCCCCGAACTCTCAGTTTACAAAGATTCACTACTCATCGTCCACCATTACTCTGAACAATACAAAAAGAATGGAAAAATGATCAAATACGCATCCTTCGTTGTAGATAGGATGGGCAAGTTTGCGAAAACAACTTGATTATCTTCCTCGAGATGGGAACAGACACGCCAATTCCTTGGCATTTATAGCCAGGATCTTGGGTACATAAGCTTGATATTTCTCGATTGAAATCATTTTAACCCCTAACATTGATCGCATTTTTGTATGCACGATTAACACTGGAGGCGATAAAGGAGGAGACGACGATTGGCGAAAGTATTTCTTAGCCTACCTCGGTGTCAACAACGGTTGCAAAGGACCACTCCAGCCATATCCAAAAGAGCGCCGACAGCTGATCAACAACTCGAAGTGTTATACTACTCAAAATGGTGTGCTATACCGCCTTTCCGTCACAGGGCTTTACCTCAAGTGCCTCTCCAAACCAAAAGCAGATGAAATGCTCTGAGAATTACATGAAAGGACTTATGTCTCCCATGCCGCAAGTCGATCACTAGCAAACAAAGCTATTACACAAGGAGTATTCTGGCCCGACATGCGCAAGCAAGCAGAGGAGTACTCATGCAGATGTAATATCTGCCAAAGACATGAACATATGATACGCGCCCCTACGCTCAAACTCCATGTAAGAAAGGTGTTCTGGCCATTCAAAAGATGGGCACTTGATCTCGTCGGTAAATTTCCTAACTCTTCAGGTAACCGCCGTCACCTACACATAACTGCCAATTTTTTTACGAAATGGGTAGAAACAGTTTCACTATGTCAAACCAGAGAAAAAGAGGTCATCTCTTTTATCTGGGAATGCATCATCACTCGGTTTGGGTGCCCCCACCTAATTTGTATCGATAATGGGCCCCAATTTGTTGGAGAAAAAATCATAACCTTTCTCAACCAACACAATATCATCCACTCACCATCCAATTCTTACTATCCTCAAGGCAATGGCCAAGCCAAAATCACGAACAAAACCATTATGGATAAACTCAAAAAATGGCTTCACTCACAAAAAATAGGGAATTGGGTCCGATAATTACCTTATGTTCTGTGGGCATATTGTACCACTCCCAGATAGTCAATAGGATGCACCCCACTCCTCCTTGTCTATGGCACTAAGGCCGTCATTCCTTTTGAATACCATCATCAAGTTCGAGATCACGAGCTGGCTGACGTGGATACTGCCTTTAAAATCTGTTGGGTAATTCTCTTTAGTGATATACACAGATCATCATACTGGCTATATAAGACCTTGATCCGGTAACGCTATACTTTGTACTCTTCTACATGAAAAGCTTTCTATTGGCTAATTGGAAGTGATCATGGTGAGGTCACATTCTCAGTGTGTTCATCATGTGGTAGAAGGTAGGTTGAACATCAAGGTGGCTTAACTTCGTAAGCGGTACTTTCACATACTACCTTATAATGTTGTATTACTAGAGTATGATTATTATTTCTAGTGTGATGTATTTTGTGAGTTGTTGTTGGATGTAACTTTGTGAGAAGAAGCTCTTCGAGAGATCGTACGGGATAAACTGGTCAAAGAGGATGAAAGGGCAACAGGAGGGGAGATAATTCCATGTGATGAAGTGAATCATTCGGGCTGCTTTAAATATAACTTCATGTGATTGTGAGTTTAAACTCTGAGAGCTCAAAATAAATAAATAATTTTTTTGCAGTGTTCTGTTTTTGTTAGATGTTGAATGTAGAATAATGTAAATTGAATCTATGAACTAAAAAATATGATCAATGTGTAGTAGCATATTCTCTAGATTCGACAAGAGTAAGCCAGTAGAATGTAGTTGAAGACAGCCGTACCTGATCGAAGGCCATCATTCTAGAAGTTACTATAAGTCCTCGACTTGCCAAAAGTAGCCGTTGAAGTCTGGTTAAAAAAGAACTGTTAGAGATCCGCAAAGTTCGCCCCCTTCCCCGGAATAGGAGACTATTTTTTTCTTTTTGTAAAACTGCCTGCATGACAATAAATACAGGCAGAGAATAGATTCTATAGGACCGCAATCTTTTACTATTCTTACTTCCTAAATCCAATATCAATCAAAACGTGTAATAACTAACATCTTACTGGATTTTACATAAAAATCCTCCTCGAGGTCGTGGTTTTTCTCTGCCTTTACTGAGTTTTCCACGTAAAATATTATTTTATCTAGCTTTATTACATTCTCTTTATGAATAAGTATTGACAAAGATTCTCCTTCCGAAAAACACGCCACTACAATTGGCGTCGTCTGTGGGAATAACCACATTTTTTTTATCGTCACTAATCCAAACACCGCCCTATGACAAACATGAACCTGAAAAGCCATTCCAGTACCATCAGAGATCAAGAAATAACAGAAATTGTTGATATCCATGGTATCGTACTTGAGCTTCAGCAACAAATGGCCACAGAAAAAGCCCAAAGAATGGAAGATTAGCGTATCCACGCTCAAGCTCTACAAACAGAGATAGACGAACGGCAGAAAACCTTAGATCAACAGAGTTAAACACATCAGAAAGAAATAGAACGACTGAGGAGAATGCAGGATCGACTTACTGGTCGACAAACGTCCCCTCCACTCGCTCAAAGCGGGCATAGATCAAGAGCAATTCAATATGATGATCCACCAAGGGAAGATAAGCTCCCTGTTTCTCGATCTTGATCTGAAAACCCAAACAGAGCCTTTTGACATTTTGGCTCAGCATTCTCAGCATCGACAACTCAAGGAAGTCGCCACACTCGACATCAAACTCCCCCGCCCGAAAGAAGACCGATCAGGGATTGATATGGACCAAAAGGACAGGGAAATTTTGTTCATCAGGTTGTAGCCTTACCATTTCCCCTGCAGCAATTCGTCACCTTAGACGACCTCAACAGCGGGATCCATGCCATAAATTCTGATATTCCAAGCCGAAGATCTGTGCTTGATAGAATTGAGAGAAACCCCATCTCCCCTCATCTCAAAGTTATGCCCATTCCAGACAATTTCCATATGCCCAAATTTATTCATTATGCAGGCTTGACTGACCCCCTTACACATGTTCGGCATTTCAAGGCTGCAGTGGGATTATATTCCTAACTCGACCACATATTATGTAGACTCTTCAACATGAGCCTGAAGGAAGAACCGCTCCGTTGGTTCCATACTATTCAAGAGGCCTCCATCACCACGTTTAGCCAGTTGCAGCATATTTTCAAATCCAATTACGCTCATGCCAGAAAGTGAGAGATCACTATCGACTCTTTGTTTTACTTCGAGCAAGGCACGAAAGAGACCCTGGCAAACTTTTATAAATGCTTCTTACAGAAAATAAGGAAAATAGGGAACTCAGACCCTAAAATATTTGTTCCAGCATTCACCTCCGCCCTGCACATTGACTCAAAAGTTTGAGAAGATCTTACTCTATACAAGACGCGTACAGTCACTGAGATGATTGATGTGGTTAATAACTACATCGAACTGGAGCGATCAAAGAAAGATAAGATGAAAAGCTCATCTGTAATCCATTCTCGAGAAACATCTTTGACCCCATCTCAGTGAACAGTCACTCCTGTAGCGCCCAAACAACGCGACAGAAACAATGACAATAATAGAAGAAAGGGACAGTAGATCAGACAGACCTATCCCGGTTTGCCGCCAATGACAACAACTCTCTCTGCTATCTTGTCGACGATAATGGGAGATGAGTATTATCGTGCACTACAGACAATTCCTGATCTTCCCAGCAGACCATTAAGTCAGTATCACAATGTGCATAGCCATGAGACTGACACCTATTACTCCCTCATACAAATCTTCCATCACATTCTATTAGCTGGAAGGCTCCACAATTATGTCATCGACATCCAGAAATTCCTAAAGAATGAAGTAAAAAATAAGGAAGTGGAGCAAAATCAGGCCCAAGGGAAAGCTCGCTACCTGTACATGATTTAGATTGAAAAAGGGAAGAAAAGAAAATAAGACGATCGGATTACGTCTTGCTGTAAAATGACCTCCTCGGACAAATCCGCAAAATTACACCCCAGCACATGAAAATCGAAACGTCATTACCAAATCACTTTCGAAGACTGTGACACAAGCCACATCAAATACCCTAATGATGAGTCTCTCGTCATTATGCTCAAAGTCGGACATGACTATTTACATATACTTTTCATCGATACTGGGAGCGCCACAGATGTATTGTTTAGAAGAGCAATTGAAGTCTTAGGCCTAACAGATTCGGTAAAAGCTTCGACATCAATCACGGGCTTCAATGGTTTGAAAGAATCAGCCACAGGAGAAATTACTCTGCCAGTTCAGGCCGGTTCTGAAACTACATTCATCAAATTCCTTGTCATCGATACAAAGTCTAAATATTTGGGGATTTTAGGAAGTTGGCTTTTTTTCTTTTTTTTAAGCTGGTTTTTTATAGGGATCCGCAATCCCGAGTCTCCCACCCCATGAGGTTTCAAACCCACGACCTCTCACTGGGTGGAGAGGTACTACCACAACTGGTTACATTCAATCAAAGTAGTGTCTTATACTTATTATCTAGTGCTGCACTTTCCAACAGACCACAGAATTTACGAAATCAAAGGCAGCCAAGCAGTTACACGAATGTGCGAGAATACCAAACCAACCCTCATATAACTAAACTTCTCAAAGCATAGAAACTACAGCAAGAGGAATCAACAACATTTGAGTAGCATGACACCGAGAAAGTCGAATCTGTTAAACTCGATGGCCCAGGACGTACAACCTTCATCGGCTCCAAATTATCAACTAACAAAAAAGAGGCCATGATACAACTACTTAGGAAGAACATCAACATTTTTGCCTGGACTTTCCAAGAAATGCCTGGCATCGACCCCTCAATCGCTTGTCACCGACTCAATCTAGCCCCCCGACTTCGCGATGCAGTAAACGAAGAAATTGATAAACTCCTTCGGGTATGATTTATTTGGGAAGCTAAATATCCGAAGTGGTTGTACTAAAAAAATGGAAAAATCAGGGTTTGTGTTGACTTTATAGAACCCAACAAGTTTAAACCTAAGGACAATTTTATATTACCATTCATTCTGCAACTTCTCGATTCAGTCGCAGGATACGAACTTCTTTATATGATGGATACAGCTTCTGGTTATAACCAGGTTCCACTAGCCGAAGAATATCAGGAATAAACAACCTTCATCACCAATAGAGTTCTTTACTGTTACATGGTAATGCCTTTCGGTTTAAAAAATGTAGGTACTACTTACCAAAGACTTGTAACTAAAATGTTTAAAGATCATCTAGACACAATTATGGAAGTCTACATCGATGATATGATCTGCAAAATTTTGGAAAGAGAAGATCACTCTAGTAATCTCCAAACCATTTTTAATATCTTTTGCAAGTACCAAATAAAACTCAACCAGAGAAATGTCAATTCGGAGTCGCATCTGTTAAATTCTTGGGACATCTGGTCAGCAAAAGAGGGATAAAAATCGATCTTGCACAAATTAAAGAACTCATGGCAATGCCATCCCCTTAAACAAAAAAATATGTTTAAAAATTCACAGGCAAAATCGTTGATCTTCACAAATTCATCTCAAAGTCATCTGATCGGTGCAAACTCCTTTACCTCCTTCATGGCAACCCCACTCCTCTTTCGACAAAACAACAAAAAGAAGTCATTTGGACTCCTGACAGTGAGATGGTTTTCCAAGATCATAAACGATACTTGGGGTGTCCTCCTATAATGAGTATCTTAATTGATGGCGAATCTCTTACAATGTACTTATCTACAACCGAAGATTCAATCAGCTCCGTCCTTATTCAAGAAAATGGCAGAGTAGAAAAACCAATCTTTTTCATCAGCAAGACACTTGTACCTGCTGAAAATGGTACACGACAACAGAAAAATTGGTACTCGCTCTGGTCTACAGTTCTCAAAAAATTTGTCCTTATTTTTAAGCTCATCCCATCAAAGTCATCGCTAAATTCTCCCTCAAACTCGTACTCTCCAAAAAAAGAAAGATCTTGAACAATCCAGCAATAGTCTGTTTTCCTTGGAGAATACAACATTTTCTTCGAACCCCAAATATTTGTCAAGGGACAAGCAGTGACCGACTTTTTGGCAGACTTTCCTTTTGAAAACCCCGATTTGGAAGAACTCAAAGAAATTTTCACAGATGACTCAATAGCAGAACCAGACGCATGGTCTAAAAGCTTTAGTTGGTAACATTTTATAGGCGGATCAACGTGACCACAAGGATCGGGGATTGGCATCGTCCTCGTCATGCCTTCTAATCATCGAATTGAAAAAGCTATCAAGCTAAACTTCTATGCCGCTAACAATAAGACCGAATATAAAGGAATCTTACACGGTCTTGATATCGTACTTACTCTCGGAGCAAAAAAGTTAGCAGTCTACGTCAACTCTTTGCTCGTGGCTAATCATTACAATAAAATAATTAAAACAACGGGAAAAATGGTTAATTACGCAGCTCTGGTCGAAGAAAAGATACAGAAATTCAAACATGCAATAATTTTTTACTTACCCTGGCAGGAAAATTGACATGCCAATGCTTTAGCTTACATCGCTGCTATGCTGGGAGATAGTGAACAAATAACTTTAGAAATTGAAATCATCGAGCATTCCTATCTCGATATACTATCAACACTCCAGATCACCATTGCTGAAGACGACGATCCTGAAGACTGGAGAAGACCATTCTATGTATACCTTAACTCCAACATCCTCCCAAGAAATAAAGAAGAAGTTCAATCTCTTATGGTAAAGTTCCCTAGATTTACTGTCCAAGGTCGCATCTTATATCGAATCACAGGAGGGGGACCACTTATTGAATGCATTTCTCAGAAACAAGCTCAAATTAAAATTTGAGAACTTTACCAAGGTATCAGTGGTGCACATGTTTCAGGAAGATCGTTAGTACAACGCGCTTTTACCCAGAGGTTGTATTGGCCCAAGATGAGACAGAACTGCGAAGACTTCATTCGAAAATGCTATAAATGCCAAATCCATGCCCAAGACATCAAAAACCCAGCTTTAGACTTGCATATCAACAATGTTCTCTGGCCATTTAAACGATGGGAAATCAACATCATTGGACCTTTCCATCGAGCATCGGGAAATTAAAGGTTCATCCTGGTTGCCACTGATTACTTCACAAAATGGGTTAAAGCAGTTCCTCTCTTCCATACGGATGAAAATGAAGTTATCAAGTTCCTTTGGGAGCACATCATCGCCAGGTTTGGCTGTCCGCAAATGATACGCTCCGATAATGGCAAACAGTTTATCAGTGCCAAAGTACTTGCTTTCCTCCATAAATACAAAATCCAACTCATAACATCCACACTATATTATCCTCAAGGCAATGGACAAGCCAAAGCCATAAACAAAAGTATCAAATCAGGATTACGCAAGTGTCTCGACGATAAGAAAGGGTGATGGGCGGATGAATTGCTCGGTATTCTCTGGGCCTACCGCACCACACCTCGAGTCTCAATAGGCTGCACTCCATTCATGATGGCATTTGGCACTGAAGCTATCATACCTTCGGACCTCGATCTACCCAGTACTCGACAAAAAATTCTTGATAAAGAAAATGAAATCGGTCTCCTTTGCAACCTCAATTGGATAAATGAAACCAGAGACAAGGCCATCGCAAATTTTGGACGATACCATGATACCTTGAAAAAAGCATACAACAAGAAAGTTCGGGAACAAAAATTTGGTATTGGAGACCTTGTCTTACGACGGATCCAAGATGTACTCGGCCTAAAAATTCTAGAAAATTGTCAGAAAACTGGGAAGGGCCATACATTGTCAGCAACAAAACAGATAGTGGGACTTATTGGCTGATGACTGAAGACGAAATACAGCTTGAATATTTATGGAACACGGCTCAACTGAAACTATTTTATAGATGAGACGCTGTAACCGTTTTGATCAATTCAAATAAACATCTTTTGTTATCAATTTGATCCTTACTATTTGATTTGATCTCGATCTATACTTGTCAAGTATATATCAGACAAACAATATCTTTACTATTTTATTTGATCTCGATCTATACTTATCAAGTATCCATCAGGCAAAGAATATCTTTACTATTTGATTTGATCTCGATCTATACTTGTCAAGTATATATCAGACAAATAATATCTTTACTATTTAATTTGATCTCGATCTTACTTGTTAAGTATATATCAGACAAACAATATCCTTACTATTTAATTTGATCTCGGTCTATACTTGTCAAGTATTTATCTGACAAACACAATCCTTACTATCTTGATTTCCTTTTGGTCACTACTTAACAAATATACCTAAAGCCTATCATTCGAATTTTACACAAATAATATCCAATTACAGGATATTCTACTTCGCGCTCTTTACTTATCAAACAACCTCTAAGAGAGCTCTTGTTCTTCTCAAATTCTAAATCCAGATACCCATCTAAGGATATACATCTGGTACTCATTCTCATTACTTGCTATTTTATGGCCATCTTTCACATATCACGCAAATAAGCGTTCCTCACTTATCTGCTCGATCTATAGTTACATTCGATCAAATCACTTTATCAAATCTACTACTTAGAACTATTTACAAAACAGGTGCACATAGTTATTTCACAAATAAAAAAGTTTTACCACAACTTCAAATTGTTTCAGCACAATACTATGAGTTAAATTGTTAGGGTCTCACTGACCATTTTTACATCATTTCTCAAACAAACACAATCTACACGAGGTTTAACATTTTAGAGGGAGATTTTTCTTCATTTAAATTCAAGGAACCTTCGGGAACCTGTACATCAGCTACCTTACCAGGACGAGTACCATCAACATCCACCATCACATCATCTTCGATGACTTTGATTGCCCCACGCACATCAGAAGTCTAGGGTACATCATTATCTGAGATATCATCAAACATAACACCACCAGCTTTACAAGTCCCTTGTATAATTTTTTCTTCTTATCCAACACGTTATATTGCTCTTTATAGTGTATCCTCACTTCCATGCATTTTTCCAATTTCTCCTCATTCATCTTCGCCCTTACCTCATCGAGCAGCTTGCCCTGCTCTTGCTCTATTGCTTTACGAGCATCGGTAACTTGATCCCTACATCTTTTTCAAAGGTGGCCTTCTACAACGCCAAAACCTCTTTTTTCTCTTTCTTTGCCACTTTATTCGCTTCACCCAGCGCAACCTCCCTCACCTTCTTGGCATCGAGCTTATACCTATTCAAAGTTGTATTCAAATTCGCTTTCCCCGCGATCAAATCTTTCTTTATATTTTTGTAGGCAATAATGTGGTTTGCCAGCTCGCCACTACCCACAACGCGACCCATCGCCTCAGTTAACAACTTCTTAATCTGCATCAAAGTGATATAATGAATATTCGAGTAACCTACCAATTTTCCATTCGTAGAAAAGCATTTAAATTTCTCACCTTCGTTAAATTCCTCTGACCCTCACTGAAAAATG
Organism: Kingdonia uniflora; assembly: GCA_014058105.1. Lineage (NCBI taxonomy): Eukaryota > Viridiplantae > Streptophyta > Magnoliopsida > Ranunculales > Circaeasteraceae > Kingdonia > Kingdonia uniflora. The sequence continues at coordinate 39,209 of JACGCM010001976.1, forward strand.
TATTCAAACTATCAATCCCCACCATACAATCTTCCAGCTCTATCTTCAGCTCCTTTGTCCCAGATGTATAAGCATCCATAGTCTTCTGAACTTCTGTCTTAGACTCTTCGGCATACTTCTTCTTCGACGTCTCACCACTGACCTTCTTCGGGACCACACTCTCAGAACCCTGTAGGGGACACATATCCACTTTATCTACTGAACTCACAGTACAAGCCACCTCCTCCGTTGTTGATTGTCGAATTTTCCTTTTATGAGGAAGCAATGCAAGAACATCAAAACTCATCGCCCTCTTCATTTTTCTTCCCAAAAACTCTCCTAACATAGGATCGATCTCAGTATCAGTGTTGTACCCAATTAGGGAGCGATTTTCAAGAGGTAAGCTAGCATTTGCAACTCTCTTATTCCTCACCGACATTTTTTTGTCGATAACAGGCACTTCCGACCCTTTTACCCTCGACCTCTTTAAACCAGCCTCCTGGAATAGAGTGTTCACAAGATCTTGATCGATAACCAGGTTATCGATCCTACCAAAGAAATCTCTCCTCACCTTGTACAACTCTTCCTTTACTTTTGACTTCTTGTCGACCTCTTTCAACACTGCAAACAACATAAACAAGTCAGAAACACTTACATCTCATTCACACCATTCGAACATCGAGAATTACATTTACCTAATTACACACCTAAGTGAAAAGTTTTTCTCTTTAAGGGTTCCCTAGGCTCTTTTTTATCAAACTCATAATTTCTGGAGACAAGTAAGTGCTCATCGGTGTATCACCCCCCAGTTGGCACTATATTATAAAATAATGGTCTTTTCATGAACCTTGCCAAGTACCGGTAACCTAGCTTCTGCGGGTTCATCTTGAGTATGTAGTACACACATAAATCATCAATAGTTATTAACTCCTCCCCCCCGGTCTTAAGTCGACCATTTATTGCCCCACAAACCCTGAACAAATCATACACATTCGGATTGAACTGCCCCGGTGCCACATCAAAGAAGTTCATTAATTTCTTTTGGTCCGCTTTAAGGGGAAGCTTCAACCCCTTCTTTATTTGTTCTCGATGCACCAGAATACCATTCAGTGGTATTTCCTGATCGATCATTTCATACTGGTACTTCTTTAACCTTATATCCCCAGGAATACCATACTTCTTCTTGAGGCTTAGTATCTCTTTAGTCTCTGGACCCTCTTCATAACATGCCTTCTCGCCTTCCTTCACATCTTCTTCCCCATCCCTACTACCTTCTCGATCACTCGTTTGAGGCTCGTGATCTACATCTGTTTCCATATCCTCCTCCTCAATCTGTTCGATAATACTAGGTGCCACCCTAAACTATTCCACGTTACCTAAATTTGTACTACTCGATCCTACCCTATACCTCCCTCTCAATTGTTGTACACAAGTCCTCATATCAATCATTAGAGGCATTACATCTTCCAGACTCCTATATATGTCTTTTTCATCATTTTGAATTGGTTCAGCCACTTTAAATCGAACATGTACAATAGATTCCATAATTTTTACGCAGTTAGAATCTATCATATGTGATACATATATATGTTCATAAGTTCATATATTCATACAAATATCATTGTCGAGATAACTCTTTAACACATCATTCGCTTTAATATCTGCTACTATAATTTATATTTATACTTATTACCACAGTTCTCGATATAGTTCATATCATTTAATTCATATTGGTATCTTTCATTAAAGTGACACATCTGTTCAGTTCTCGATGTTTATCTATTTTTAATAAATCATTTCGATAACTTGTTACTCTAGTTTACTTTTTGTCGAATTACAAGAAACTCAACAGCTTCTCGAACATACTTCACATGTTTCCTACCAAAAATACCATCATTCAAAAAATTGATAATTCCCTTTCTCCGGTATAAAATCCGGCCAAATCCTAACAACAATAACGTCCCCGACAATCTCGCAGTATCAAAATGACATCTCCTCTCATCGCTACAATTGCGCAGTAACTCCAGCGCCACCAATTAATCACCCTCTCTACTCATCTCCACCCATTTCTCGCAACACCCACACCAGAACCATCCATAAACCCCTACGACTCAATTTCTTCCACCTTAACACCCAATGAATCACACCCCAACCAAAATTTCTTAGTACTTCTCTACCAAACCCTAACACTGTTATTTTACCAATCATTCACTTTCGATTCATTTCAAGATACAGCAACATTTATTTTACTTAATTTTATTCATTTATAACTTAATCAATCACAACAAACAAACATAAAAGCCAGAATCACTAACCTTGTTTATATGTTTCTTCTGTATCCATCTCATTTGCTTGCTTGGCTCTTTCAATCAGTACGCTAATCTCTTCCTTCACAATCGTAGACAACCAATCCAACGATGAGCAATAGCAATTCGCACAAAAGATTTCTTTTTCTGTGTTTGCAAAGTGTGAACAGTCGCTCACTTCAAAGGTATTTATAGGCCCCATGTGACTGTTCATCACACCACTTCACGACCGTTCAAATCCTTGAACGTAACGCCTTCTACTTCTCTGCCCAGCCTCTTCGATACTACGCCTTCTCAGAGCCAACAAACACTTACACTCCCACTCTAATCCTTTTATTTCTCGAAGAACTTCATTGGCTACATTCACGTGCAACAAAGTACAACCTATATTGTCACAAAGATGATTAACATCATCTTCCTTATATTTCATACTTTCACCTAATGGAACACATCTGGCCATAATCATTATTCTTGACAGTTCCCCCATTTCTACTTTACCTACACATTTCTATATTTTTGGGTCCACGTTCGACAACATCTACAATATCATTATATTCGACATTTTACCAGAAACTTGCTTAAGGTTTTATTTCCATTACCAAATTTCAATAAGTACCTTATCCATTCGACAAATAAAACAACAAATTACTTCCATCGATAAAACATCCCACACAACTATTTTTATTCCATTTCATTGACCATAACAAATCCTTATAACGACCTGCTCCTACTAAGCATTACAACTTCATAAACCCCTAGCTGCAGCTTCATCCTCCCTCTTCACCAACAACTTTGCTCGAGTCTACATACCACCACATTATTCAGGAAGATGCCAAAATTGTAATTTGACATGAAATTCAAAGTCCTCTTCAGCCTCCTTCGCTTCTGCCTCGCTCATCCCTTTATAATCAGGCTCTTCCGGATCTTCCATATGCTTTTCACAGTTCCGAGATCCAAAATATTGAGTGTACAACACCCAGTACATCGCTTGAATACGTCTAAAAATGCTATCACGGGTCTGAGCTCTTGTTTTCACCATCTTGCATGAATGCCTAACATCTGCAGCAACAGGACTTATTTATACCCTCTCCAGTCATGGTTCAACTCACCTGCATTTACTCTACTTTGGGACTCTACAATTTCAAAGTTAAATCACCCAACCTCAAAATCTGTACTAGGACCTACTCAGTCAGCTACATTCGAGATGTTATGCCAACTCATCAATATTTTATGTGCATGCACGTTCGACATTTTACCTTTGATTATTTAAAAAAAAACTACAATTGATAATCAAAGTACACATGGATAACATATCGAAGATATTAACTTTATTTATTATTATGCATCAACTTACAATTCCTATTCGACAAACTTCCTCCTTTGATTTTTTAACATATAACATCCGGGACTACATCCTTCGATTATATTACATCAAACCATCTATTTTTACATTCGACTTACATGACTGATTACTCTGTATTTTCTTTTCACCAGAATCGGACATTAAAGCCCCTTTCCAGTGCTAAGAAACCCTAATGAATCTCAAGTTACTGAACTTCTAAAAATGTTACTTCCCTAGATGAAGGCAGCGAAAAATTCCAAGAAGCCTTCCACGTTTGGCAAGATCCCTGGACACCCATCTGAGCTTCAAACCTTCATCATAAACACAAACAATTACCCTTTCTCCCCCAAACTGACGCACTCCATTACCTTCAACACCGCATGATGACATAATTTTTTCCGACATAGATGTGTCTTCTCTCGCTTGACCTCTCTCCCAACCCAATGTCATGGCACGATCACATAACAAATTATCATCGATAAGTTTAAGCATGATTTTTCCCTCAGGCTGTTCACCATCTTTTGCCTCAGACAACGCATTAGACCATACTTGGGGCAGCATCCTTTAAAAAAACTACCACCATTCCACTCTCAATAACCCCATATTTATACCCAATGTAACCCCGCTAGATTCAATGTACTGCATTAATTGCGCCTCGGGAATGACTTGAACAAATATAGTTCCTTTGACCTTGGAAATAACGCAGACAACTCATCTTCTCATTCGACAACCGCTTCCAACTTCTTCTCGACACAACCACAAGCTTCTGCCGAGAATGGGGCGATTGTAGTAGCATATTCCCCAGATTTGACAAGAGTAAGCCAACAGAGTGTAGTCGAAGATAGTTGTACCTGATCAAAGGCCATCATTCTAAAAGTTACTATAAGTCCCTGACTTGCCAAAAGTAGTCATTGAAGCCTGGTCAAAAGAAAACTGTTAGAGATTCTCAAAGTTAGCCCACTTCCCCAGAATAGGAGACTATTTCTTTTTTTTTTGCAAAACTGCCTGCATGACTATAAATACAGGCAAATAATATATTCTACAGGACCACAATTTTTTACTATTCTTACTTCATAAATCCAATATCACTCAAAACGTGTAATAACTAACATCTTACTGGATTTTACATAAAAATCCTCTAAGAGGTCATAGTTTTTCTCAGCCTTTACTGAGTTTTCTACGTAAAATCTTGTTTTATCTAACTTTATTACATTATCTTTACGAATAAGTATTGACGAAGATTCTTCTTCCGAAAAACATGCCACTACACAATGTGTTTGCTGAACTGTTCGTGTGGCAAGTATTGTAGATTATAACTATCTAATTCTAACAGTTGTGCAGATAATTTCAAATTTTGAATATTGAGTTATTTTAGGAATGACGTATATTGTGGTACAATCTTGATTGAGTATAAAAGTAAGGTGATGGATCGTATAAATTATCTTGGGAAAGAGGGACTGAATTGTTTAATGGTTGAAGCAGAGATAGACGTAATAACAGTAAACGTTATCACAGAAGTCATGATGATGTTGTGAGGTGAAAAGACGTGCCTATAGGGGCAGTAGGAAATCCACAATACGATTGAGAAGCTTGTATTAGTAGATAAATAACGAAGAACACCAATCGGTTTGGAAAAGTAGAGAATTCGATTACTCAAAACGAAGTAATTACAAGAAGAAAATCTCTCAAAACCCTAGATTTCTCTCACTCTCTTTCAGATATAACATAAAAAAACATACCCTAGAAAATAGCCAAAGTTCCATTTATATAAAAGGAGCCCAAAATTACAAATCAAACGCATCTCGAGGTAAAAATACGCCTCATAAATAAAACTATCGCCAGAGTCATTCGAAAGAACTAGGAAGTCGCTCGAACGACTTTACGACTAATTGGTCTAAAACCCTAGAAACATGCATGGTCGTTCGAACAAAACAAAACTCGTTCGAACGAAAATATGGCTTTGGGCCAAATTCCATAGGACATGTCAACTCGTTCGAATGATACTTATCGTCTTTCGAACGACTTCGATAAATCTTCAAATACTCTAGATCCTCCTGGATCATAGCTTCCCCCTTTAGAAGCCTTGAGCTCCTGCTCAAGCTAGAACTGGAAAGGTAGGAATACGGCTCTGCCCATTACCCTGCGATACCACTTCGACATACGCTGACCCTTCTTCCCAACTCGGAACGACTCATAACCACCACATGTCTTTCCTGTCAGCAACTTTCGGCGAAACATACTACGCCCTTAGGATCATCATATCCTGCAACATATCCTGACATAACAAAAGGTTGTATCTACATAGAAACCAACATAGCAGAAATAGTTGGTAATGGGGGTCGAGATTACCAATTAGCAAATTTGATATCCACTCCCTTCGTATAATGTATAATTAAGGGCAATTAATTGAGATACGGCCTCCCCTTCATCTGGTGAGCTTAATATAGCTTAGACTGTGTAGTGAAAAATTGGAACGGTTTATGATCAGTATGTACCACAACCTCCTCTTACAACTTCCCCAAATTAGTTTGTTGCCTAAAAAATGTTGTCATTGGAGACATAACTCGAGCCGACGAACCCTCCTGAACCGATCGCACCAATAACACAAACTTGTCGCTCGCATTAACCAATCGCTTCACCTGAGTCACCGCTTCCAAATTTGACGTAGTGACATGCTCCTTACGAGCATTGATATGAAACTATTTTCCCTCCTTCACAAGATGATACTTGCAAGCTCTACGATAATGAATCACATCTCAGTCCCAAAGATAATGGCTACACAAGATGACCTGACACACATCCAAATGAGCTACCTCACACATCACCTCGTCAATAAAAATCTCAGAAATCATAAACTTGAATGTACACTGCTTAGTGACCATCACATCCGTATCTTTCTGAAACCACCCCAAACAATACGGCCTAGGATGAACTGTAGTCGTCAAACCCATCTTCTTCACCAACGTCTCAGAAATCAATTTTTTTTATTACCCAGATCCATAATGGTCTTGACTAAACTTTGCTTTGTCTGAATACTGACATGAAAAAGCTCATCCCGACTCTCTTCCTTGGCAGCCAAAGTCCGCTAAAACATAAGTGCAAGCTTAGGATTCGCTTTATCTAAATCCGGAAGGTCAACAACCTCAGCAGCTAGTACACATTTCTCTTTATTGTACTTCTCCTCCTTCGGCCTAAGCTCTGGGTGAAGTTTCCAACAGTAATCAGAAAGATGCCCACTCGTCTTACAATGATTGCAATAAAATTCCTTGGAGGAAGACCCTTCCCCTTTGGCCTCTTCCTTATGCTCGTTTTTCCAACTAGACTTGTACCCCGACTTGATCTTGTCGTCTTCTTTGTCACTTTTCAAGTACTTACCTTCAATTGCAATTGGCTTTACGGTAGTGTCCTCGATATTAGCCATAGTTAAGAGTTTCAACTCTCTCCTAATGGACTTCGATAAACCCCCCGTGTACTTTATGAACACCTCATACTCGTCTACATCAATGTCCAAAACTAAAGCTTGGTTATGATACGTCGTAATGTACTCCTGTACGGATTGCTCAAACTTTTGGCGCACTAAAACCTTGAATTCTTTCCAACCCAAACTTCCTACATCGTGGCATTTCTGATAAGATTTCTACCACGTCAGTGGATGGGTTATGAATTTTAATGTAGCAAAACATTTTTGCTGAGCATTAGAGTATTTGCAAACAGAAAAATAGGTCTCTAACATATCTAACTAGTTATCCAATATTTTGGCATCGATCGAACCGTTGAATATCGGAATTTTAATCTTAAAACCAATACGAAGATTGCGCAGAAGATTCACGGACTTACCAATAACTGATCCCTCCTCGTCGGATTCGGTAGCACTAGAATCATCAAAAATCGGAATGTCCTCGTCACCATCCACCATCCACCTCCATAACCCCTTTCTTCTTTGAACGGCCTCACCGTTTCACTGAAGTGGCAGCCTTAGTGAGGTTCGTGAGACGCAACTGGTTCACTAACTCCCCTACCGTAAAAGTTAGAGAAGAAACTGTCGTTTCCAAAACTGTGAGTCTCTCGTTGGGATTGCCCATCTCCCAATCGTCTTTCTTCATCGAATTAGGTTTGTGATGGATCTTCAACGGACTCACTAACATCTCCTTCGTTTGCTTGAGATTGTCGCGTGTAGAGACCATAAACTACAATCAACCCCCGAAGATCGTAACAGGAAAACTGATACCACTTAATCCACAATACGATTGAGAAGCTTGTGTTAGTAGAGAAATAACGAAGAACACCAATCGGTTTAGAAAAGTAGAGAATTCGATTACCCAAAATGAAGTAATTACAAGAAGAAAATTTCTCGAAACCCTAGGTTTTTTTCTCTCTTTCAGATCTAACATAAAAAAACATACCCTAGAAAATAGCCTAAGTTCCTTTTATATAGCGGGAACTCGAAATTACAAATCAAACGCATCTCGAGGTAAAAATACGCCTTCTAAATAAAACCATCGCCAGAGTCGTTCGAACGAACTAAGAAGTAATTCGAACAACTTTACGACTAATTGGTCTAAAACCCTAGAAACTAAAATGGTCGTTCGAACGAAATCAAACTCGTTCGAACGAAAATATGGCTCTGGGCCAAATTCCAGAGGACATGTCAACTCGTTCAAACGGCACTCAACGTCGTTCGAGCGACTTTGACAAATCTTCAAATACTCTAGATCCTCCTGGATCAGTAGGGGTGACTGACATGTGTCTGAAAGAGCCGTAGTTTCATAAACTGAGGGAGAGTATAAAAACTCATATCTCTCTTCTTCATAAATTATCTATAGTTATAGAGAGAGAAAATAGTAGTGTAATTAGTATTTTTACAGAGAGGAAATATTTGAATTTTAAGTATAATCTTGTAGAGAAAGCTTCATTTGGTGATAGAACTGTGCTGGAGAAATAACGTAATCAATCACTCTTTGTGAAAGCTCTTGGCAAAGTAGAAGATTGTGGATCTTCTAGTATAGGTTAGTAATTTTTGTTTCTCTGTTTTGATTGTTTTGTCTGGTACGTACGTTGTGTATGTATTTGTTTGTTCATTGTCTTTGTATCTGATTGATTTGGGGTGTTAAATTTGGGAATGTAGTGGCAGAAAAATATGATTGTTTGCCTATTTTATTGAATATGTGTAAAATTTTTGGGTATAGTAACAATCACTTTAGAGAGAGAAAACTATTTTTAGAGTAGAAGAAGGAAAGTTAAAAATGATTTTTTATGTTTTTGAAAAAAATTGAAAATAAAGGCTTTGATTGGGTAAAAAAGTATAAGTGAGGTTTGTTTCTGCTGCGTGTATGGTATAACATATAATTGTATAAGTGTTGAATCACAGAGGTAGAGAAAATAATAAAAGATTGTGTGTACCTATAAGAGTATGCGTTCAAAAAATGTAAAACCAATGAGTAAATTTGTAGTGTCATCCAGTTCGAAGGAAACCTCATCGTCAGGTAGAGAGGACAATTGTGGAGACATGGATGAGACGGTAGATAGGAGGGAAGTTACTGTAGGTGTAGAGGTTGGAGGACCCAGTGTAGTGGATGAAGATGATACGGTGGCGATGGATAATATGTTTTACGTATATCCCGAAGGAGTAGATGCAGGAAAATAATTTTTGAAATTTAAGAAGAAATTAAAAGGTGAGTGGGGAAATTACGTAATGGAACAAGGCCAGTGAGTTGAATATCCGTAGGGATAAAATAGTAGACTCCAGAGTTCCCAAGGTTTAACGAGCTCACAAAAATTAAGCTATGGCTGAGAAGAAGATGACTCTTCTACCCTTAGGGGATTTGACTGCTATCCCTCTGCCTCTTCTAGGGAGCACGGGCAGGGTACGGAGAATCTGGAGGTCAAAAAAGATAATGCCAGACTCTTCGTATTCTACTGTGGTGGTTGCCCAAGGAAAAGAAAGAAAAGAGGGTGATAAGCTTACTATTGCAGGTTTGGTGGAGGAGCAGACGAAAATCGAGGTAGTTCCTCTAGAAGTAGAAAAGAAGTTTCTTAAAAGAAAATAACCCGACTGTGAAGGTGTCAACCCAAGTCAGGCTAAAGTTGTAGCCAAGTTGAGAGATATGGAACACAAGTATTTTAAGATGGCGGGGATGGAACTGAGGAATCTCGAGGATGCTTTTCAAGAGCAAACAGTGAGTGTACATATAAGTCTTCTCTTTTTGCTATATTTTGATTGATGTATATGTTACTGACCCCGTATATTATATTGGCAGCTCTCGATGCTGGTAAAAGGGGTTGCATCTTTTATTAAGAAGAGAAACCAGAAGTATGGAGAGCTTGCTCAAAAATTTGATCTTCAAATAGCTCGAATGAAGGAACTCGAAGATGAACTTAGGATGGAGAAAGAGAGCAAGAAAGAAGAGATGAAAGCTGCTAGAGAACGTTTTACGTTATTGTCAGAGCAAGAAAGAAGAGATGAAAGCACGAGGAGACGCTGGCAAAGGCTTTTAAGGAGGTACCATTTGGTAGGAACAATATGATCCAGTCCTACCGGTATTTTGGATTAACCGCGCCTGATACCAATTTAGGCCTAGTGAGTAGATACCACGAGATAGTTTTTACTTCGAATGTTGAAGACAAACTGGTGGAAGATGTTGTTGCTCTAGACAACGTACCCCCCCCCCCTCAAACTAAACAAGTTTGAGCTACTGGAACTAAATTGGAGCCTCCGTCTGAGGTAGAGACTAGCAAAAATACTTGATAATATTGTTGTGGTATCCTGTTTCAAACTATTTTGCTATGTTTTGACTTTGATAAGACTGTTTCCTATTTTTCTTTGAAACTGTGAAGTTTGATAGTTGTAAGTATATTGTGCCTTGTTTGAATGCTTATTTGATAATAATAAATTTATAATCTGTGTAGAAGATAGAGCAGTTGAGAAAAACTGTTACCACCCTGGAGAGATCGTTGAGTAGAGCGAGGGATTCTGTAACTTATATTCAATATGTATTAAATTAAATTGAGTATGAGAGAAGGCAGTTTAAGTCTAATTCAGAGAAAAACTTTAAAGAATTACATGATCTAGAGTGTAGGTATGTTAAGAAAAAAATAGAAAGGGATGAGGATTTAAGAAAAGAAGAGGAACGAGGGGTACTAGTACGAAAGTCTAAAGATTTGATTTGTTTTACTGACCCAAGTGATAAAGCCTTGTATTAGAAGCTTTTGGCAACTTTGACACTGTATTTTGAGGTTGAAGTAGATAGTGAGTGGGGTATAAAAGAGTCTTATGTAGAGTTCTTAAAGGAGAAAGATGTAGTACTTGACCCAACTCGAGTTATGCTTTTAGCTCAAGAAGTACGTAATCGTCATAGTGTAGAGGCAAAAAATATTCAGCTTGATCTGGTATGTCTGTCAAATAGGGTGACGTAGGTCCCTTACCTGATATTCTTGGATTTATGTAGGATCAAAGAACAAAGAGGATTTTGTTTTTCAAGATAAGGAAAGAGCAGATAGGGGTGCAAGACCAGTTAGAGGGTGAGTTAAAGGAATTGCAAAGCGTGCTAAAGAAAAGTATGGAGCAAAATACCTCTCTGGCCAATCAATTGACAAAAGAAACAGCTGGTAGGAAGAAGGTAGAAGAGGAACTAAAAAAGTTGGGTATACTGCAAAAGGAGATACGTAAGCATCTGTACAGAGCGTATATGCAATTGAGGGAACATTTCTATCCGAAGTGAGCTATGGTCGCACCACAAACAGATCATGGGCGTCATATAGATAGTAGAATTGAATTTTATGGGGGGGGGGGAGTTGGCAAGGGTAGAGAACAAATTTAGGAAGTATGTGATGGATTGTGGCAAAGACTTTGACGTAGAGAACGAAAAAGCTAAAAATATGTGGTTTACAAAGTTTGAGGAGAAAATAGGTGTTGAAAAACCAACTCCTAGATGGGCACCAAATTTTTCCGAAGATGATGAGGAGGAAGTCGAGAGCTTGATACCTCGATCATTGCGAAAGCAACGCCAGTTGAAGGTGGTGACCTTTATTGTACCTTTGAATGTGTAGTTAGATAGGTCAAGGAGTTTGGGAGATAGGGGCAGTCATCTCGTAGTTTGAGGGTCCAAAAGTAAAAAGTTTATGCTATTCCACAACCGGCACATAAATTAGATATCTGTTCACTATTTTGTTGATAAATAAATCTTGTTTAGTTTATGATAGATACGAATAGAGGCGTAGGTCGATCATAGACAAGTATTCTATTGCCGTAAGATGGATCATACGTAACTGTTGTAAGTGAAATTGTGAACTGTAATATGTAAACTGTTTTGATGTACGACCTGCTATGAAGAAAAAAGAGTTGGACATTGAAAAAGTTTAACGCCATGCAAGCAATATCTCAGATCCAGTAACCCAGCAAGAGGCAGAACTAACACCTGCGCGAATTAAAATGAAAGAGTTGTTGGCAATGTTGAAGAAAGAAGAAGACATAGTTAAATACTTACAAGTTCGGATAAATACGCTTGAAGCTGAAGTAGCTGACATGCGACTTGTTGTGAGGGAGGCAGATATGTGTGCTCGTAAGTTTGAAGGAATGTGTCATACTGCTAATATTAAGGTAAAAGAGTTAGAGGAAGCAAAAAACAAACATAATGAATTAATAAAAAAGTAGTAGCTTAAGATAGGGACTTTAGATAATGCAATTCAAATATTGAAGTTAAATATTTTGGAGTACCAAATGGAAATTGGGGGACTGATTAGCTCGAAGACCAAATTTGAGGTGTATCTTGAGATGGCTGAATGAAGTCTTAACGCGGAGGTTATTGAGAGGGATCATAATCAGTTCATTATGGAGGAATCAATGGTTGTATTGGGACAAATGGACAAATTCATGATGCTAATGGAAGTACGAAATAAAGCTTCTGTAGATGAAAAATGGGTGATGGAGGATCGTTGTAAAAATTTGGAAGTGATGTTGAAGGAAGCTAAGGGGAAACTTGCAGAGCTTGTCATGCTTGACAGGATTAAGCTTGAGGCAAGTGATGTGTATAACAGAGAAATGACGGCGGTGCTCTCCATTTTTGTGTCCGAGTTTAAGAGATTGGAAAAGGAAAGAGATATGATTTATAACAGCATGATCGCAATAGTGTGCAGTGTGACATGTAGCTAGTGCTGACTGAGTATCCGGATCGTATTATGTCAAAAATTGGTACTCTTACTGAGATCAAGCTTAAGGAAGGAAGACAAATTGCTACTTCGAGGGTATCAGAACTGATGCGGCTGCGACTGTCAGAGCGTGGGGAAAGATCACGTGGAGACGTGTTGTCTGAAATTTTGAGTAATTAATGTAAAAAAGGAATGACTCGTATTATACCAACTGATATAGTAGATAGAGTGTGAAGGTTATGCTGCAGCAAAATTTGACTGATAGTAGAATTAGTGATCTATACATATTTGCCTGACCTTTTAGTGAACCAATTGTAGTTTTGGAGTCTGTTATCTATTAGTTGGATTAGGGAACCAATAGCCGACCTGTGACATGATAGAAGATCGAATTGGCTGAAGCAATAAATGATCTGTTATGTAATAGAAGATCGAATTGGTTGAAGCAACATACGATCTGTAATATAATAGGAGATCGAATTGGTTAAAGCAACAAATGATCTGCAATAGTAAAATGGGGTGAACTCATTGGTTATCTGTGATATTATAAATGTGTTTTGTATATAGAAGTACTTGTATGAGATAGTAGAAAAGTACTGTAATGTAAGGCAACCAAACACAAGAATTTTATTAGTATAAGATCGGCGTACAAAAATGTAAGATATAGTAGAAAAGTATTGCATGAAATAGTAGAAAGTATAGGCCGATCAAACATAAGTATTTCATTGATATTAGAACGACGTACAAAATGATAGAGATAGTAGAAGAGTACTGTATGAAATAGTATAAAGTACACAATTGAAAGAAATAGTAGAATTGTACACTGTGATGGAATATTATCTGCAATATAACTATAACCTCTTCATGTTCCAAGGATTAGGGATACGATCTCCATTTTTTGTGACGAGCTCGTAAGAACCAAGTCCGCTTTTGTCGACAACGATAAAAGGTCCTTCCCAATATTCCCAGCATTGAGTTCCTTTCTGTGTTTTGGTATCTCTCGTAGGATGAGATCTTTAATATCAAACTCTTTATGACAAACTCATTTGTTATATGATCTTGCTAAAGCTTGATGGTACCTTCCCAAGTTCATGACTGCTTTGTCTCGTGTTCGTAGATCCAGTTCATGTTACATGCCAACTGGAACTCGTTTTCTTCGTCTGTCATGGTATGATCACGTAGTGGGTGATGATATTGAGTGGGGATGATTGCTTCGGTACCATTTACCAATAAGAACGGTGTACATCCAGTCGATACTCGAGGTGTTGTTCGGTATGCCTATAATACATGTGGTAATTCTTGTACCCAATTACCCTTCTTTTTTGTCAAGCGCTTTTTGATTCCGCCAACTATAGTTCAGTTTGTGATTTTGGCCTACCCATTTCCTTGTGGGTAATACGGATTGGAAGGATAGTGGATGATGTTATGCTAGTTGAGAAAATCAATGACCTTGGAACCAATGAACTGCGGTCCATTGTCTATTCTAATGAGGTGTGGGCAACCAAACCGTATTATAATATCTTCCCATATAAACTTGATAACTTCATCCTCGCGTGTTCGACACAAGGGGACTGCTTCTACCCACTTGGTGAAGTAGTCCGTTGCTACTAAGAGGTACTTCTATTTTCCAGGTGTAGTTAGGAATTCTCCCACGAGATTGAGGGCCCATCATTTGAATGGCCAAATGACTTTGCTAGAATGAAGTTCTAAAGCGGGAGCTCAAAATTTGGGTCCGTGTCGTTGGCAGGCATCACACTTGCTCGCATATTCGATGGCTTGAGCTTTCATTTTAGGTCAAAAGAGTCCTTGAGTAAGAGTTCGGTCTGCTAAAGACCGTCCTGCTGCATGCATTCCACAAGTGCCTTCGTGCAAATTGCGTAGGAAGTCTTGGGCCTCTTTATCGGATAAACATTAGAGATATGGTCCTGTAACCAATTTTTTGTAAAGGAGATTATTATCAACGATGTTTCGTTTAGCATTGTCAATCAGACGTCTTCGTTCATTAACATCTACAGGGAGTTTACCATTAAATTTATTGTCTGGCCCGATATATGTGATGAAAGGTCATCTCCAATCGTCTTTGACCTCTTCGTTGCCCCCAGTATTATTGGCATTTGAGTTGATGATGTTAATGCCAGGGGTGGATACTACTTCGATCTTCAAGTATCGAGTTTATGTTCCAAAGACACCAGCAAGATAGGCAAGGGAGTCATAATGTTTTCTCAACGAGGCAAGTGTTCGATTGTAGCCTTTTTAAATCTGCTCATTCTGTCGGCTACTATTACGGCATAGTCGATCATCTTTCCATTTTATAATACTTGTCTGTATAATGGTTCATAATTAATAAAGAATCCATATACATAGATAACTCGGGCACACCAATCTCTAGAGCCATATCTAGTCCGTGGATTAGTGTCTCGTACTCGGTCTCATTATTGGTAGTTTCAAAGTTGAGCCAGATGAATTTCTCAATTATGTCATTAAAAGGTGTGATAAGAACTATCCCGATGTCCGATCCAGCTGATCTGGCAGAACCGTCAGTTAAAAGATGCCAACCTTTCTTAGATATCCAATCCGATTTCTCTTTGAACTGTTCTTCGTATGTTTCAGTAATATCTTCTTCCCAATCAGGGTTGTCTGCTAAAAATTTTGTAAAGAAATTTGCTACTGCTTGCCCTTTTTTGGAATGTCATGGCTCAAAACGTATATCGTGCTCACCAAGAGTAACCGACCATTGCTGGACTCGTCGGGATTTATCCCGTTTGGATAGAACTTCGCGCAAGGGGTAATTTGTCATTACTCATATTAAATGAGCTTAGAAATATTGCTTTAACTTCTACGATGTATAGACAAAAGCTAAGAGCAGTTTTTTGATCTTAGTGTATCGTGTTTTTGTTGGAGTAAGAGTCTTGTTGATGAAGTAGACGGGTTTTTTTTTTTTTTTTTTATCTTTTTGTTGAGTTGGATGAGAACTGAGCTTAGTGAGTCATCAGTAACGACGAGATATATTGTGAGCTCTTCTCCTTCCTTGGGTGTACTCATTACTGGTGGTTTTCCTTGATAACATTTTAGTTCCTAAAATAATGCTTCACATTCTGTAGTCCATTCGATTTTGGGATTTTTTTAGGTTTCCCTTTTTTCGTCCCTTCGGGTAGGAGGTCGAATAACTATCGACACTAATCTAAAGACTTGGAGACAAAACGATTTATTACTGTTATCTTGCCGATTATCTTCTGTACGTTTTTCTTTATTTTTGGTGAAGGCATAGCTAACAAAGCACGAATATGATCTGGGTCGGCCTCGATACCTTGCTTGCTAATCAAATATCCCAAGAATTTGCCTGATTGGACTCCGAATTGGCATTTTTCAGGATTTAGTCTCATTTTTTAAGACCGAAGAATTTCGAAGATCGTGTGTAAATCTGCAATATGACTTTTCTTCTTGAGACTTTTACACAGCATATCATTGATGTAAACTTCCATCATTTTCTCGAGATGGTCTATGAATATCTGGGTCATCAGCCTTTGATAAGTGGCTCCAACATTCTTGAGGCCAAAAGGCATGACTTTATAACAGTATAGTTCGTGCTCTGTGATAAAAGCTATTTTTTCTTGATCTTCGAGCAACATAGGTATTTGATTGTACCCTGATGCGACATCCATCATGGATAAGAGTTCGTTCCCCGCAGTGGAATTGAGCAGATGGTTGATGATAAGAAGGAGAAAACTATCTTTCAGAGTATGTTTATTGAGGTCTGTAAAATCTACACATACTTTTATCTTGCCATTTTTCTTTGGAACTACTACGATGTTCGAGATCCATTCATGATAGTTGGCTTTTCGGATAAAACCAACTTCAATGAGTTTATCGATCTCTTTAGTGACTTCTTCTCGTAGCCTTGGTGTTAAAGTTCTCTATTTTTGCTTGATTGCCTCAACTTTATCTTTTAAACTAAGTTTATGGCAAGCCAAATTAGGATCAATGCCTGACATTTGATGAAATGCCCATGCGAAGATGTCTTTATTGTCTTTGAGAAACTGAATAAGAACATTTTGTTCTGTTGTGGGCAAAAGAGTCCCAATATAGGTTTCCCGTTTGTCTTCACCAATTTCAACGTATTATATAGTTTATGCGCTTGGCAGCTGGTTTTCTGTAGAGTTCTCTATAATGTTTGTAATAGCTATGCGAGCTGCGGTATTGGTGGTTATGTTACGATCGTAACAGTATTTTCGCAAGCTCGAGCTAGCTTCTGATTGCCTTTAATTTCGTAGATACCGCCATTCCAATCGAACCGTAATGCTAAATGATAGGTCAATGGGATAGCTCGCATGTTATACAGCCAGCAACGTTCCATGATTCTTAAATAATGAGATTTTGCGTTTATAACATAAAACACAACGTCAACCGTCGCAGGTCCTGTGATAATAGGAAGTATAATCTTTCCTACTCATTCTTCTTTAGAGCCATTCTCAATATATCTAAGTAATAGTTATATTTTGAAAGATATTTAATCACTTTGTTAACAACGCAACAGTCCTAAATATCTTGCAATATCCAAACTATTAGTTTGAAAAAATCTTTGCTAGTGTTTTTAACCCACAATATCTAAATTGTTGATTACTGTAAGTTGATGCAGCCGGTTTAAAGAGTAGAAGTGTGAATTAAGAATTTTTAGAGGGTAACATGATGATTTTAGCAATAGGCTTACAATCCATTTGGTGATACATATTTACAACGATGTGCGCGTCATAATGCTGACGTGATAAGCAAAATTATGGAGTAATGTGACTAAATCAAAACTAAAACTCAAAACTTGTTCTACTAACAAAAAATAAAAAAACTCCATCTGTTTTTAGGATGAGTCGCCTAATCCTCAGACGTGTCTGCCCTCGCTCTATGTTAGGAAAGCTTGGGGTTACCTTAGCCAACCGCGGACACTGTTAGAGATGTTCTCTTGTTGTTAGTAGTAAAGTCTCATTTTAATATAAGATCATCATCAAACGAAAAGTCTAAAACAAGAACCCAGAGAGAGACGAAGAGAGAATAGAGACGCAAAGCTGGACGAAACAGCTACAATTTGGTAAGAGAATCCTAACTTCATCATCAATTTGATCTGTAAACCCTAAACCCTAAACCCTAAACCAACAATGGTTTCTTAAACCCTAATTTTTGTTTTTTTGCCTTAATTTCGAAATACAGAAGGAATGGGGATCACTGAAGTGTGCGTTCACAGGCAAAAAAAATGTTTGAGACGCTCAGACTTTGAAATTCACAATGAAATTATGCATCATGGATGAACTCGTACGTGCGAGATCTGCAGCTGGGGAAAGCTTGCTCGGGGAGTTTGAATGTTTGACATGTGTGAGTCGGTGGACATGAATCTTGCGGGAGTGCGTCTTAACATGCTCTGCGTGCAATTCTGGTGTCTTTGAAATTCACAATGAAATTATGCACACTAGAATTGCTCGCAGAGCATGTTAAGACGCACCCCCGCAAGATTCATGTCCACCGACCCACACATATTAAACATTCAAGCTCCCCGAGCAAGCCTTTCTCGGCTGCAGATATCGCACCGTATGAGTCTATCCAGGATGCATAATTTCATTGTGAATTTCAAAGACACCAGAATTGCTCGCAGAGCATGTTAAGACGCATCCCCGCAAGATTCATGTCCACCGACCCACACATGTCAAACATTGTAAGCTTTCCCCGGCTGCAGATCAATAAGGTTCGTTATTATTTTATTTTACTATTTGGGTTAGTTTAATTGTTAATTTCAATTGATCTTAGATTGAAATGGAGAGAGTTGCTTGATAAATTAGGGATGAGAGAGATGGACTGAAAATAAATAAATAAATGTGGTACTTGACTATAATTTTGGGTTTCATAATACCATTTCATCAAAAATTTAGATCCAAGAACAAAGAGTAAGCGGGGATAGTTTCGTTTACTTTTTCATCCTGTTTTAATTGAAAACAAAATCATGAAAAATCTATATATTCTTGAACTTCATTTTTTGTCGGTTTCATAGGTATGGCTCACTAACTATTTAGCCATAAATTTACTTGATTTTATCTTTTTTTAGTGTCATTATTCGAGATGTTTGCTTCCTTTTTCTATGCAGATACACTCTGCTCATTGTGGAGCACACACACATAGAGTCACAGGGTTCCCTTTCTGGGTATTATGAATCATCTAGTAGTAGTCTTCGTCATGCTCAACAACATGTTCATTCTACGCCGCGAATGCCTATTTCTTCAAGCCAGATTTCTGCTTCCCTACCTTCTGATATATCATCCTCTCTGTCAAATACAACATCTCTGCCTTTGCCTAACCAACGCGTGAAAAGAAATCTAACCAGGTTTACCACAGATCAGTTGAAACAATCTGGACTGCAGGCATTCTCATCCACCCGAACACTGCACAATGAGAAGAGACATATGGAGACTCTGGAAGCATCGTTAAAGCCCTCACCTCTGAAGCCTTCACCAACTCAATGGCCATTATTGCCACTTCCTTACTCTTCTGGGCAGGTCAGATACATTTACAATTTAGTGCAAATATTTTTTGCATCTTGCAGTCATTCACCACTTCCAACTTTTGTTACTTTTGTTATCTTATAATTCTTGAGTTGATTTTTGGGTTAACTACTTTTCTTACGGATTAGTACAAATATGTTCTCCGTGAGATTTTTTAGGCAATGCAAGTAGAGTAGAGTATATGCTAGGGACTTGGTCTCATGTCAGAGTTGTAAGTGAAAAAGTGCTAAATCATGTGGAGACTGTGGAAGGAAAAGGGGAACAAGATTCCCAGGAAAGAGAGGAGAGACCATTACATAATATTAGAATTAACATCAGAGGGTTCAGGCTTATGAAAATTCTGGGATTTAAGGTCATGTTCTCAAGAATCAACAAATAGGTCCATGGTTATAGACTCAAATTTATTAGGCTGAAAGCGTGAAACGATTATACAGTTGGTGGAGTAGATATGGATTTACGTTATTAGAAAGTGTGTTTATGCGTAATTGTAAGCGTGGTTAGAGGAGATCTGTCTTGCTTTATATTATCATAGAAGTACCACGATGAAGTCAGTGACGCTAGAAGATGCAATGCTGAAGTGAAACTCTCACTTTCTTTTTTCTTCTCTTCTTACCTCCATCTAAATTTCTATCTGAGCTTTATGCATATCAAGATTGTTTTCTCTTTGACACTGTCTAATTGCATTAACCAATCTTTATTTTTAGTTTCAGTTCTTATTTTTATGAAAGCTAATTGTACGTAATATTTTTGCTGGTTTCTTGGGCTTAGCTACTGCCAGACACAAATTTATTTTGGGCTGTCTTTTCACCGTGTCCAATTTCTATTTAGGTGTTTTAGGTTACTGGAGAAAACTGATACTAGGTTTTAGTTATTATAAGAGAATCGCATTGTAGAAAGTTCTAATCTGTAGTCTAATCCTGGTCCGTTTCCCAAAATAAAATGTGGGTTGTGCTTTTTATAAATATCTACGAATAAATAAATAAATAAATAAATAAAATAACTGTGGTTCAGTGGTACATGACTGTAATTTTGGGTTTCATAATGCCATTTTATCGTATTTTTCAATCCAAGAAGATATGTGGTAATAATTTCGTTTTCTTTTAATCCTGTTTTAATTGAAAAAAACAGGAAAAAATCTAGATATTTTTGAAGTTTCTTCTTTGTTGGTTTCATTGGTATGTCTCACTAACTATTTACCCATAAGTGCTAACTTCCACTGAATGTATATTTCCTTCATGCAGGTTCAACTTCATGTGACGCCGTTCTCAGAAGAATTCGATTCTATGGCGATGAATGAGAAGTTTAACAAGGATGAAGTATGGGGTCATTTTGGACAGGCAAACCAGAAGAATGAGGCTGAAGTTGACAAGTTTAATACTGTCAGTAGTACCATGGGGGATTACAAGGGTCAGAGTGGTATTCCAGTTGCTGCTGATATAAAAGTAAGTACTGCACTTTTTATGGCTATTTGACTTACTTCCCTCCCTTCTCATTAGTAGTTCAAATAAGAATCACCCCCGGCCTTCCAGTTTTGATGAAAACACATTTGGTTTCTCCTTGACTGGCGATCTAGGGTTATTTTTCTTGAAAATAGGGGTTGGCAGGGTGGGTCGTAATAAAGAACTTGTTATGTTAATGTAAAGTATCTCTACTTAAATTTCACATCAACCAATATGTTCACTACATAACATTTGACATTTAGTTTCTAGGATGAATGGAGCTACTATAGCTAAAGTTCTTACTTTGCAATTGCGCCAATAGAAATGAATTCGATCTGAACTGTGGTGGTATTTTTTAGTGGAAGTGCTTTCGGTTCTAAAATTGGTGTGTTTTTCTGCAGCCGGTTTGTGGCAGACAGCCGATATGTGCTAAGGACACTTTCTTTGATGCATTTTCTTACAATTCACTCTCTCGTGGAGCAATGTGTGGATGGGGAGATGCCGGATTTTCTCAACGAATGAAGTTTGTCACAGAGGTGAAGACGTGAAATAGTTCATTTTTGTCTAATACTTTTATTTCTCAGAAATCAAAGAATCATAAAATGAAACAATTCATACCTGTTTTGCAGACATTTGGCGACATTGAACAACCTCAGATCTTCTATTCACGTCAGTTCTTCTAACACGAGCTCTTCTAAACCTATCCGTCAGAGTAACACGTCATGGAAGGTCCATCTTTTTTCTTAGATGGGCCAGCCTCTTCCTTGTAATAGCAGTTCTCACCTTACTTTTCTAATTGCAACCTTTTAATCAAACATAACATCAGTTCCCAGTAGTCCAATGATAGTTCATTGTGACCTCATGTAAGGTTGTGTTGAATATTGTTTTCAATTAAAGCGCAATATAAATATCAGTTGAGAGTATCAATTTCGTATATGATCTTTCTCTAGGTTTTTTACAAGTTCATATACAGTAAACTTTCTATGTGTGTTATATCTGTAAGAAAAACATGCGTGAAAAATGCAGCAATTTTTCAATTTCTCGTTGACTATTCATGAATTTAACTCAATGAGCACCTCCCATTTGTTCTTTTGAACTCTGCGGTAACATGCCAAGAAGGCGATCGCCTCAAAAAAATAGGATGACTGTACGTATCACCCACCTCCCATGTCTCCCCTCTCTGGTTCACCATTGATCCAACTGGATCAACTCCCATTCTACAACTCCCCATCTGATGCTTGGAACATATGGGCCCAGACAAATTCCTTAATTCCCTCCCACTCTCCTACGCGAACCTTTCAAAACTCGTGCGAGCTTGCTACGTTCAATCTCTTGCCCTTATGAGGATGTAATCCAATCTCTTTTGCTCCGGCTGTTGCTAATATCGGCATTACTTTCTTCAATCCGTTTGTAGGTTCCATCTTCTAACTAAGTTTGCTGGGTAACCTCACCTCGCCAGAACCTTTGTTCCCTGCCAATGCAAATAGATGAGTATTCCTTGAGCCTGCACATTTTCTCATTAATGTCTTATGTCTATTCCCCACAACCATGGTGTTATAGCCGAGAACATTCGGAGGTGCAATGCAGGTGTCTGAATTACTGCACATTATACAGAAGAATCAAAAGTCCGGAACAAAAGTGGACATTGCTATCATAATTTCGGCTGCTCATGGAGGTGTTTTCTGTTGTTGTGGTTTATCTAGCAACACCGGTGTCCCAAAAGCGCCACCGGCTACGATTATCACCTTTGAATTCACATGATAAACTTCTTTTCCCTTTCAGTAATTATCAAACTCAAATAGAACCCAGGTTGCTGTATCTTGAGTCCTCCCTTTCTTACGTTTGTGTAAGACCTTAATAACTTCACATCTATATCAACTAGAAGGCAAAAGAGTGTCGCAAAATGCAGTGAGTACGTCCATTTCGTGCAAGGAGAGTGTTTCTGTAAGGTTGTCGTATTGTTCCATCTTTCCATTGCAAGTCCAATTCCCCAAGCTTAACTGTAGAATGATATGAAAACATAAGTAAATGTCTACATATCATTGAGATTCTTGACATAAGTACAACTGTTTATTAGCAGATTGTATAATTATGAGGCACATGCTTTGGCCGCAGTGGGAGCCCGATCCCCTGCGCTTTCTTTTTTTGAGCCGGATGAGGCGGCTAACCTTGTTGACAATGCTTTTTCTTTTCGGCCATTAGTGGCCTAATTTATAGTACTACCTTTGATTAAAAAAAAAAAAAAAAGGTCCAACTTACCAGCATTTCTGTAAATGATAAAAGTCAGAATTTGTGTACCTAGATTCATTACTTCTAAATATTTATCCCACATCGATCATCATCGACCACGAGTTCCAAACTTTTTAATCAAGATCATATTCCGCCTAATGCAATTTTTTTATTTTGGACACAAAAAAATCCTAAAAATGTTGAATATTGGTGTAGGCAGAATGAAATTTGCGGGCAATTGTGCTTATAATTCATGAAGCTGTAGATCTAACCCTTGTGTAGAATTCTACAATTTATAGAACCATATAAATTACCCAAGGTACTAGAAAATTCGACCCATCTGTGTGATGTTAGTAATTTAGCATTTTATGTATAAATTTAGACTTTCAATTAAATGATGAAAATGTGATAGAATTTTTCAATGGTTATGTAGTTTTTGTCGTAGGTTTTGTAATCTAGGTAGGTTATGTAATTTTTGTTTGTAAATTCGTTTTTGTAAGTATAATTCATAATATTTGTAACTGCTATGGGTTTTTCTCATGAGAAAGGTTTCCTACGGGGTTAAAATTGTTTGTTCGTGTGCTTGATTTACTATTGATTGTTGCCACTAGATAATTGAATCAACTTGAATTAGGCTAGGGTTAGACCATTAATTAAAGGATTATCGGACCTATTAAATTTAACCTAAATTAATTGAAATTGATTAATCTCAAGTAGTCAGAAATTTCAGTTGGTATGGTGGAGGGGTAGTGGTAGAAGTGTTAAGACAAATGGGAGCCGTGTGCTGGTGGTGGTGTGGTGATGGTGCAAGTGGTGGTGTTGCAGAGGTCGTGGAGGTGGAGGTGATGGTGGTGGAGGTATTGGTTTAGGAAAAGGATGAGTATTTTCTCTTTTATTAAGGGGATGATTATTCAGGTATTCTTCTATTTTGTGTGTTTTATTAGATTTGACTATTATAAAAATAAACACTTTAGCCTTTAACTATCAGGACTTGAGACTTAGAGACATAGTTGGAATTCAACACTTCCCTCCGACATGTCCTTAAACATGAGTTAGTTAAAAGTTAAATGTTAAGAGTCTTTAATTACCTCTACAAAAACAAGCATGCCGCAACTGCCTGCTCATTTCTTTGACTCTCAAAAGACTGATTTTCTTGCAAATATTTCCTTTGGTTAAGTTGATACGGCTTAACCAATAATGCATAGTACGTGAGTTATCCGGTATACTTGTACTAGTATTAAATCCCTAAATTCCTTTGGTTGGAGACACTAGCAGAGAAGTGTCACTATAGGTAATTTGAAGACTAGGAGAAAACTACATTTACATGACCTTATGGAATGTAAGCCTAGCTATCTGGATAATAGGTCACAGTGCAATCGATGCCAGATCCCTTAAAGATTTCTTGGGCAAGTAGTCTTGCCTTGACCAAATTATCTCTCTAAGTTAATCATGTTTTCGTACCTTTCCCATTTATAACTGACAGGTTCAATTGTATTACTTTGCATTATGCTAGCAAGCTCCGCTTGGATTCTAGATGCCCACTTTAGCCAATGTATAACAACACACAGTTATTTATAATAAGTGGTTCTGAATCCTCATCTTTGATGGCGAGCATAGCAGCGAATAAGAATACTTTGTCGATAAATCTCTACTGAACGATCATATATTGCGCTTATTACAGATTTTTAATATATCGATATCTCATTATTATCATACGTATATGCCACGTCGGGCTAGTCTCGTAATGTATCAACTGGTCGTGTAGCTACTGTTGCCATGTCGATGGGTGGTTCTATCCTCGATGAACCGACTACACCATTAGTCATCTTTGTCCCTCATTCTGTAGCTCCCCGGCTCAGAATACTTTCTTCTAACGGTGCTCCGCACTAAGCGCGAGCCTCAGATTCGTTTGCGGTACTAATTCCCCTGGAACGTTCAACTGCGGTACTAGTTCCCCTAGAATGCTCTGCTGTGTAGGTGTATTACTTGTAGGTACATACACTTACGATACTTCAATAGTGTCTAT
This sequence comes from Kingdonia uniflora, assembly GCA_014058105.1. Classification (NCBI taxonomy): domain Eukaryota; kingdom Viridiplantae; phylum Streptophyta; class Magnoliopsida; order Ranunculales; family Circaeasteraceae; genus Kingdonia; species Kingdonia uniflora. The sequence goes on from JACGCM010001976.1 coordinate 64,210, forward strand.
GAATGTGTTTAACAATTTATTTACGACCTATTAGAGGTTTGTAATCCGTTGAACCTTATTGTCACCTAACTTATGTATAGGGATCTAGATGAGACAACGATGGTATTTTCCAAGACCTCTTGGAAACATCCTCAACATTGATTGTCATATCTCCTCCCAATGCTGGGAATATCGTCTCATCAAAGTGATAATTATCTGCCCTGTAGTATATACTTCGCCAGTGGGTTTCAAATATTCAGTGATAAATATGAATCATAACCCACATAATGCCAGACCGACGTTGAGGGTCTCATCTTCATACATTGTGGTACGATTGGTACCTGTACGAAATATTCAAATGTTCGTCGATGGGCGAACGCCGGGCTCCGATTCAGTTACTTGTCACTTTTGGGATAAAATAATTTGATGATTTGCTAATGGACGAACCCTAATCAGTGTTGTGGGAGCAAAAATATATATCCCACACACTAGCCGAAAGCTGTGATCATAATAACAGTGGCCTAACGATTATCTTAAATTACTTAATTAGGTTCTCCGCCAATCCCGATTTGGGTATGGTATGGGGTACTCATAATGCTCAATCATTTATCCCATTTAGCGGTAACATAATCATCAAAAGCCTGTGAGTCCAACTTCCAAACCCCCGTCAAGTCGTATCGACCGACTTTGATAGGTTAATATAGAAACTAAGCCTGCGATCGAATAATCTAAGTGAGAAGTCGTGCTAACATTGCATTCATAGATTTTAATAATAGGAAAGCGTAAGACCATCTCCTAAATGCGTCTATTATGACCATAAATATTCAAGTGGGCCACAATGTGGATGGAAAGGTCCACATGTGTCTTCATGGATACGCTTGAAGCAAAGGCTGGAGATCCCACTCAATATTGGTCATACTAGGATGAAATAATATGCTTTCCTTAAAAATAATCGTTACACATACACTCCATGGATCTTCTCTCCTTTTAAGGAAACTTACGATGTAATCCTGATAATCCTCCTCGTTATCCGATCCCAGATGAGTGTATCGGAAACTGTTCCAATAGCGTGTTCTAACCTTTAGACATTAAGTGAATGCACAAAACCTTATCTATCATTTTCTCTGATAATCATTACGTGATAAGTATTATCATGTATCTCCCTAAACTCAGTAAAATTTAGCTGGTTTTACTAGTTTATAAAGTGGACTAGATACCCTGCATCGTACTGCTAAAGAATAATAGTGTGACATTCTTAGTGCGTTCTATCATATTGGCCGTGCTAATGATATTCCTGCCATCCCCGATGCACAAGGTTAGACAAGAAATATATTCATATCTCAAAAGGATCGAGTGTATTGTACTAATGTCTCTTAGACATATGCCGCCACTCATCCGATTATCGGTCTTGCTCAATGAGTAGATAGATCCATAGGTGGGTTGTATATAGTAGATTAACTATCATACATGGAATTTAACTACTTCCCAAACAATAAATTCGAATAATCACAATTTAGAACAAATTGAAAATCTCATGTATGTTACGAGCACTTTATTGAAATATAAATAATATGTTTCCAACAAAATCAAAAATACTGACAACAAAAAGTAAATTAGGTCGGTACTAGAAAAGAAACTACTAGCGCTCTCTCTAATGTGACATCACATGTCTACTGAGAAATTATTACGGATTATTCTGTATGTTGATCCAAGCCGACATCCATGTCACCGAAGAAGTCTAACACTGCAAACTCTACAGGGGCGGAGTTAGTATCAATAACTGCATGGTGGGTCCGAAGTTTGTTATCTGAAGCCACCCGTGGTGCATGGCATTCCCGTGTCCAGTGTTCTGTACCACCGTAGTTAAAACAAGTAGATCCCCGATCTGTCTTCTCCTCCTTCTTCATATTGCCTGGTGTCTAGGATTTCTTAAATCTTTTACCTCTCCTGGGGCCAAAGGGTTTCTGGTTCCCGCCCTTCCTATATCCCTGGTATCCTCTCCTGCCCCTTCTATATCTTCGTCCCTGACGTACAAAGTTATTTCCCCCAAACTGAACATTGTTTGACGCAGGCTACACTCCCAGAAGGTCGCAAAACACGATTCTTCATCAGAAGTTCATCGTTCTGCTCAGAGAGGAGTAGTGCTTGAATCAAGACTACATGAGTCGCCAAGTTCTCTTATCGATATTTCCTCTGAAGCGTAATATTGCTAGCATGGAAGGTTGATAAAATCTTTTCTTCCATTTTAGCATTAGTAACTTTCCTCTCACACAGCTTAAGTATAGAAGTGATTTTATGGACTGCTGAGTTGCAATTAACGACCATCCTAAAATCTTGGAACCTAAGGCTGTTCCATTGGTGCATCGCTTTTGGTAGCATAAATGTCTTTTGTTGACCATAACGCCCCTTCATGCTTGCCCATAAGTTAGTTGGCTCAACCTTGTTGAGGTATTCAGATTTGAGGTCATCTTGAATATGATGACGGCGGATAAACAAAGCCCTTTCTTTGTCTATGGGATCTTCCTTGTTGCCAATGACGATGGTCTTCTGCAGACCGAGAGACTTCAAGAATAAGTAAGCATCATTGCACCAAGTGAGGTAATTAGCTCCAGTGAGCAGCAATGGTAGGAATTCTACATTTTTAAGCTTCACAAATATATATAATGCAAAATATATATCGTAATTAGTAACACTTCTTGATAAATATATCAATTGCATTAAAGACAGATCATAATACTTAGAATAAAGATAAATAAATAATTCTTAATCATATTATAGTTGAACCCTGTTCATATTCTAAAACTCATGAAATTCTTTTCTAATAATTAAATCCCAAATTTACCCCGTAAAACGACGATCTTAATGTTAGATGTACATTTTAATAGAATCTTAGCCAAGATTGATATTTAAAACCACCAGATGTGTGCGTTCCTTATGAAATCTTTTTTAAGTACATGATTTTCAATCATTACTAAAGGAAATTCATACTATACAAGTCAGTGATTCGCAATCATTACTTATCGGTGAAGCGTGCCAAGCGTACCACGCACATGTCAGGCATGTCACACGTGTCATGCCATATTAACATGCCACGTGTCCTTGGCACATGTCACTGCTGATGTCAGCAATGGATAACGATGACGCCATCATATCAATAATTATTAACAAATTAAAAAAAAAAAAAAAAATCTGCTGATGTCATCATGTAGTTTTTGGCCGTAAAACTGCTTAGTTTCATCGCTCGTTTCCCAGCGATTGGGATATCTTCCTATGACTTGTCATATGTCATTGGAAAATTATCGGGATGGGCTTTCTAACCAAAGTGATCTCGCCTCCATCCAATATCTATAGATAAACTAATTTTGGTTTGAAAACAACCCTATTTCTAGGGTAAAAATCACCAAGAAAAAAAAACCCTATTTTAATCAAAAAAAAAATAGTAAAAAATAGCTACTAGTCCATATTCATATAACATATAACATAGATTAGCAATGAATTGAAACAAAATTGTAAAATACCTCTTGATTGCAAGTTCCCTAAAAATTGCTGATTGGAGATTTTTCTTTCTCTTCTTACGTGTTGATAGCGTGTTAGGAAATATTCAACTATAAAAGGTTTAGCAATTCTAATAATATGGAGAGTAATTGAGAGAGAGATGATTTTTTATTGATATTAGAGAACTTAGTAACTGTGTGTAATACAAGCAGTAGATAACCCTATTGAATAGGTTACTTAACCAACTCAAACTCTCCCCATAACCCTAAAGGCCTATGGGCTTTATTAGGAGTCCAATGACATCCCTACCCTGTTGGGTTCCTAGCTTGAGCTTGGACCTAACTCCTAACAAGGCTGGTGTATAACAAGGTTTAAAATGGTACGTTATAACTGTGTAACGGGCAGAGGCCGTTACCGTTATAACGGTGTTATAACAGTGTTACGTTTTTAAAAGCCAAATAACAACTCAAGGATAGTCAAATGGTTTAAAATTCAAAAATAGTGATAATACTTATGTATTTCTATTTCAAAGTTATATGGGGTACTTAGCTCGCACTTCCACTATTAAAGTAGTAGACATTACGACATTGTTATTTATTTTCTCAAATTTTGTATTAGTTTTCAATTAGAACAGCCGTTAGTTTACAAATAATAGTGTTATAACGGTACATAACTTTGGTTCAAAATATAAAAGAGAATACTAAAAATAATGCGTTGCTATAACGATAACAGCAATCGTTATGGCGTAAAATAACGGTACGTAACAGGAAATAATAAGTGTTATTTTTTAGAATGGAACAAAACACATAATGGAACGGGCTCAAGGCATTAGCATTATAACGACGTTATAATAGTTGTTATAACGGTTATTTAAAACCATGATATATAATCTCTTTGCAGTAATATTTATTAAATCGCCCTCAAATTACTTAATTTATAATAGAAGAACAGATAAAGATCATGTCATCGAGTAAAATCGAACCTGGCTTTGCAACTACGAGGGCCGTAAATAAGTAGGTGAGCACCAATGCGCCATTGCGATGGAGAGAAGAATGGCGACACCAAGATGTCAAAAAATAAGCGAGTGTCGTAAAACTCTTTGTTGTCTCTCTTTGGTTGCCTAACACAATATTAACTCATAGCAGGGCATTATATTTGAGAAATAGATTCAAAGCCCTCTAGGTTCTCGTTATTAAAAGAGAGAGAAAGAGAGGTAGAGGAGAGTTGAAAGTGGAGAGACATTAAATTAAATTTGGTCTTTCAACTATTAATATGCCTCGAGAATTGTACTATACTCTAAACGTAGGGTTCACATTAATTCTCTGTCATACCTTTTCAATGGCCGAACCACTTTTATTAATACTTAACATTATCTAGGCAATCCAAAATATCGAGAACCACGTCGTATAGATGGACGATTATGGCTTAGCCTCACAGGTTGAGATATTTTTTTTAATATAGATATGAACAATTTAGTTTGGTATTGAATTGCGAGAATTGTTACTTTATGGTAATGCATGGGATTATCCTTAGGCATATTATTTTCAAAGATGGAATTGCAGTTGACAAGGCAAAGATCGATGTTTTTTCTACTCTGCAATGCCTACATTTGTGTGAGTGATCTGATCTTTTCTTAACCATACTGACTAATTTTATAGAAGGTTAATTAAAGACTTCAACAAGATAACACAACCTTTTTGTGAACGATGTATAAAAGTAGCTAAGCTTATCTTCAACGAAAAATGTCTAGTTGTATTCGTAAAACGAAAAGCGAACTTTACTTCATCCCCAATCATTCAACCCCATGACTGAAGTCTTCCATTCGAGCTCATGTGCGAGGCCTCCAACTATGCAGTTAGGGAAGCTTTAGGTCAAATAGTGGATGTCAAGCCACATGTTATTCGTTAAGCAAGTCGTAAATTGAATGATCCCCATCTCAATTACTCCCCTGAGAAAGAATTATTGACAATCATCTTTTCTCTAGAAAAATTCCGTTCTTACCTCATAGGATCTAAGGTAATCATATTCACTGATGATGCGGTGCTTAAGTATCTTGAAGAAAAAGATACAAAGAAGAAACCAAAAGCAATGGTGAAAGATTTCCTGTATTTCTTCAATGTTGATTACATGTCTAGCATATATATATAGTTACAAAGTATCTCCTGATTATAGGCCTAGAATCATGCTAAGCCATACATGCTTAATTATAGGAACGTATCTGCCATACATGTCATCTCCTTCAATCACGCATATCATATCATCTCCTGCAATACTCCCCCTTAAGCTGGATCAAGAGGATTGATTGAGCCAAGCTTGGAAAGAATACGATGGAAATGATCCGACGACAAAGCCTTTGTGAAAATATCTGCAAGTTGGTCGTGGCTACGAGTCTAATGAGTAACAATGGCACGAGTATGAACATGTTGCCGAATATAATGGCAATCAACTTCAATGTGTTTAGTCCATTCATGAAAAACCGGATTAGAGGCAATATGCATGGCTGCTTGATTCTCACAACAAAGTGTCATAGATTGAGAATGAGGGATACCTAAATTGGCCAGGAGGGCTTTTAGCCACATGAGTTCGGAAGTTGTAGAAGCCATTGCACGATACTCTGCTTCGGCACTAGAACGTGCTACAACCGTTTGTTTCTTACTTTTCCAAGAAACCAAGTTACCGCTGACAAAGATACAATAACCAGTAATTGACTTTCGACCAAGTTGGTTCCCCGCCCAATCTGCATCCGTATATCCAAGGATTTGTGAATGACCATTAGCCTTCATGAGGATTCCACGGCCAACTATTTTCTTTAGATAACAAAGGATCCTCCGAACAATAAGCATATGAACCATGGTGGGAGAATGCATAAATTGACTAACAATGTTAACTGCATGGCTAATATCAGGCCGTGTAATTGTTATATAAATAAGTTTACCTACCAACCTTTGATAATCCTGAATAAAGGCAAAAGCTTCACCATGTTTATCAAGCTGGATTTTTCTATCCAATGGTGTTCGTGCGGGTTTGCAATCCAACATGTCAGTGTCACGTAATAAATCTGTCACATACTTGTGTTGATTCAAAGTGAGACCTTTGGAGGAGGTAGCCATTTCAATGCCCATGAAGTATTTAAGTCCACCAAGATCCTTAATGGCAAACTTTTGTTGAAGAACAACCTTATGTTTACGTATGGCAGCATCATCATCACCGATAACGATTAAGTCGTCAACATAAATCAGAACAATCAATCGCTTACCCGAGTGGTTATGAACAAATAATTAGTGATTAAGATTGCTTCTCCTGAACCCAAGTTCTTCAAGCACCATACTTAATTTTGCATACCATGCGCGTGGAGATTGCTTCAAACCGTAAATAGATTTGTGTACAATCGACACACTAATCTAGGATCATTACTTTGCGGATGACCCGGCAGAAGTTTCATATATACTTCTTCTTCAAGATCGCCATGCAAGAACGCATTTTTAACATCCATTTGTGAAAGAGACCAACCATCATTGATAGCAACTGAAATCAAAGTTCGAACAACTGTCATTTTTGCTACTGGGCAAATATATCTTTGTAGTCGACTTCATATGTTTGAGTGAACCCTTAGGCAACTAGACGAGCCTTTTTATCTTGTGGTAGTCGACTACAAAGGGTTCACTCAAACATATGAAGTCGACTACAATATGGTTGGGGTTCATTGGACAAATAGTTGAAATGGAAAAGTAAGAAACAAACATATGAAGTCGACTACTGGGCAAATATATGGTTTCACTACCACAAATGTTGAGTGGAAGACAAACACGCATGTACTTGGGGTTCATTGGACAAATAATCATTCTTGGGAAGATAATAGAGTCTTTGATAAAAAAAAATCCTTCACCAATTGTCCTCTTGGTTATTAGATCCTGAAATATAACTTTGTTAGGAGAGAAGATGACACTACAATTTAAAACGGTTATTAATCGGCCAACTGAAAGTAGTTGAAATGGAAAGTCAGGCACATAAAGAATGGATGATGAAATGGAGTTTGAAAGTAACTTGGTCTTACCGTGGCCAACAACACTCACACTCTTACCATTGGCTATGGTTATGGTAGATGGAGGAGAGAAAAACTCAAAGTCAGTCAAATTTTTAGAGATATTAGTTACATGATCAGTGGCACCCGAATCTATAACCTAATAATCATGCATATTACTAATTTTAAGAGCTAGAGAAAAGGCATTCAATATACCTAACACATCTTCAGAAGAAAGACTCTTGTTTTCAGCAAGGAATCCCACAAATTTAGCAAGCAAAACCGAAGAATTATCATTCTCAATTCTGTCAACAGCATTGTGTTTGGCCTGAATGTAAATAGCAAACTCATTTATAAGATTGATGGGACTAGAAGTAATCCTAGATAGCCCATTAGTTGGTGATGTAGACACATGGTTTGCTTGATATCCGGAGAAAGAACCACGTTTCAGACCTCCTTTGTTTGCAAACTTTGGTTTGAGTTATGGGTGAAGAATCCAACACCTATCAATGGTATGGCCAATGTTGCTACAATGGCTACACTTCAGTTCATTCCTTCTAGCCTTATTCCTTCTTTCATCTGGACATCTTTGAGTAGAAAGATAGGCTCGAGTGTCAGATATATCTGATTTAATTCTTATAGGCATAGCCCTTTTTCGTGTTTCTTCACGTTGAATAGTAGCACATACACTTGCAAACGTTGGCAACTCAGAATTCATGAGAATGCGGCTACAAAGATCTTCATAATCTGGACTTAAATTTGCCAACAACCGAAAAATCTTGTCTTCTTCAGCCTGTTTCAATAAGATTGCCGAATCGGTGGTATGTGGTCTATAGACCGCTAACTCATTCCACATGGTCTTCATGCTACCAAGAAATTGAACAAAGGTTTTACCTTCTTTTTGGAAAGAGAAAATATCCTTCTTGAGTTGGAAAACTCGAGCAGAGTTATTATGATTTCCATAAAACTCTTTTACTGCACTCCATAGCCCCGCAGCCGAGTATGAATAACTAAAAATCTCAGCGATATGTGGCTCCATCGTGTTAAGCAACCACGATTGAACCATCTGATCATTAGCAAACCAAGCCTTGTACTGAGGAGACTTGTTATCTGGAGCATCATTGCTCCCATCGATAAATTCAATACGTGATCTTCCACCAAGAGCTAATGTCACTGCCCTCGACCAAAAAAGATAATTAAAATCATTCAATTGAACCGAGCATAATCACTGATTCAAATTAACATCAGAAGAAGATGACGGAATAGTAGAATTTTCCGTTCCGGATGCAACTGTTTCAACCATTTAGATAGAATAGAAACAAGAACAATTAATTGGAGACCTGCTCTGACACCATGAAGAAAAAGATACAAAGAAGGATCCAAAAGCAATGGTGAAAGATTTTCTGTATTTCTTCAATGTTGATTACATGTCTAGCATATATATATATATATATAGTTACAAAGTATCTCCTGATTATAGGCCTAAAATCATGCTAAGCCATACATACTTAATTATAGGAATGTATCTGCACGCTAAAACAACATTGATCCGATGGGAATCATTGATACGAGAATTCGACCTTGAGTTGAACTATTGCTAAGTCGTTGCCGGCTATTAACTCTTCAAGCCACATTAGAAGTAGTAGATAAGATAATTAGTTGTAGAACTGTGGGCGATTAAAATTTAAGAATCTAACAGGAAATTGAAGAACCGACTCATCCTCATAGTGGTTTTTTGTTTCAGAGTTGGAAAAGGGTTACTAAATTTTAAACATCATAGTGGTGTTTTGCTTACAGTTTGTAAAGGTACAAAATTATCTCTAAAAATTGTTTCTTTACATTGTTTTGATGCTTCAATTTTCTTTTTATAGTGAGTAATTGCTAAATATCATTGTTTTGATGCTTAATAATTGCTAAAAATTGTTTCTTTACATTGTTTTGATGTTTCAATTTGATTGCAATAGTGAGTAATTGCTAAATTGTTTCTTTACATTGTTTTGGTGCTTCAATTAGATTGTCATAGTGAGTAATTGCTAAATATTCGTAGATTTTGATTGTTTGAATGCTTATATAGGGATATTCGACTGCTGATTTAAACGGTTATCCATCTTGAAACCAGAAAATATATTAAATATCGTTACTTCAATTATTTTGCTGGGAATCTAGACATACTAAACTGCGATAAAAACTTTAACCAAGTGATGATTTGAAGAGAGCACATCTAGAGTGACAAAAGGTAAGCTTTTGGGAGAACAAAATTGACTAAAGCTAATTTGGAGAAAATTTAGTGTGAGATTCGTGTACACAAGATTGTAATGCATCCTTATGCAATACTTCACAAATTCACAATGGCCAAAAATTGGGTATTTTGAGATGTGTTTATTATGGGGTTTAGTTCAGTTGAACTTAATGTTTTTTCCAGTATAGTCTTTTGAAATAGTACTTGTTCTCGTGGATACAAGTTTGGTATGTGACTTTCATGTTTCTCCAAAATTATCTACTCTCTTAGCTGCGATTCTCGTCGTTTCCAGTTACCTCTTCACCGTCTTTCTTTGGTTGGTTGGTCTTCATCTCGAAAGAGGGTGGGATTTGACCATTATCACCTCTTCAAGGGAAAAACCTTAGGTTTATTTCATTTTTTTCCCAATTATTGAGTTAACTCCATTGTAAGCTGAAAGACATGAAATAATAGCAGCCATCACTGCTATTATATTTTCATGTCGTTTGCCTTTTGAATAGTTTTTGTCTCTTTTAATGTCTTTTAATTTGGCTATTTAATTTGTCTTTATTTTCTTACAGATTTAAATTATACGTCCAGTGATGGCCAATTGGGTTGATCTCCCTCGCGAACTGTGCTTGGAGATATATAAGAAGCTCATGCACAATGGCGACTATGTTCGATTTCGTGCTGTTTGTCATCCTTGGAGACGTAATACGCTAGAGAAGGTTCTACAACTTCCATGGTTGATGCAACACCGTACCAAGGGCAATAGTCGTGCTTTTTACAGTTTATCCGATAATAAGGTCCATTGGCTCGACTTACCCAAGGGTCCTGGGATACTATGTCGCGGATCTTCTCATGGCTGATTGGTTATTGTCGAAATGAGTCCTACCATCTCTCTATTCAATCCTATAAGTGGATCTCAAATCAATCTCCCTCCGATGACAACAATTCCGGAAGTAGTTGACTTCAGACCTTCAATAGTGGGTAAAGAATACCTCTATAGGCTTTACACCGGGTCTGTGAAGCCCAGAAGCTCTAGTTTCTTGAGGAATGTCATGAGGAAGGTCGTATTATCAACTAGTCCTACTGACGACAACTGCATTGCCATGGCAATACAAGGGGATATATCTACTCTGGCTTTTTGTAGATTAGGAGACAAGAGGTGGACTGTATTTGGAGACGACGAAGATGGCTATAGGCGTGGCTACAGGGACATCATATTCTTTAAAGGGAAGTTTTATACTATAAGTGCCGATCGAAAAGTTCAGGTTTGTGATTTAGGTGCTTCTCCAAGCATAATAACTATTAAGCCTCCCACAATTGTTGGAATGGGAGTCTGCAATCAAGTTTATTTGGTAGAAATGTGTGGACAACTTCTGATGGTCGCCAGGCACTTACATACCCCCCCACCAGATATCCACAAGGATCGACTTAATTACTATCTTACCAATGTGTTCGAAGTTTTCAGGCTACGTCTTAAGCAGGGGAAGCAAAGGTGGGCTAAGGTGGATAGTTTAGGTGACTATATGCTGTTCCTAGGCAGGAATCAATCGTTCTCTCTACCTGCAAGAGAATATCCTGGAAGTAAGGCCAATTGTATCTATTTCACAGATGATTATTCTGACCATCCGAATTTAGTCAAAATTGGTGGTCATGACATGGGAGTATTTGACATGGAGACTGGTAGAACCAAATTGTTGCCATGCTATCCAAACAAGACTTGGTTACTGTTGCCCGAGCCCTTGTGGTTCACACCTTCCCAAAACTAACTAGTTTTTCTGGGCTCGCCTACTATCAGTTTCATGTTTGCGAAGATTCAGCTTTTGGGTATTTGTTTAATTTAATTGTGTACTTTGATGTAAAAACTATTTATGAAGCAGTTTCATGTTTGCGGAGATTTGACATGTAATGAAATTGTTTGGTCTATGTTCTAATGCAGTAGGTCTAAAAATTGGAATGTTTATATTATTTAATCAATGATCCTGCAGTGTTTAATGGTTGTTCTTTATTTTGTACTTCTATATAGGACTTACTGCTATCTATTTCTATATAATGTAGTGGCACCAAAATCCAGTTAGTATTGCAAGGTGCCATTTGCCTTACTTTTTCGACTCCATTATACTGCTGCATAAAATTGTATATTTATGCAAAGTAGGCATAATTTTCAAAATAAAATAAAATTGAGGAATAAATACAATGAGAGAGTGATTCAAAGAACATTTAAAAAGCTATTTAGAAGACAATTGCACCGCTGTATCTAACGATAATCACATCATTATTTATATTTTCTGAATAGTAGTAGTTCCGGTGTGAGCCCAAGGTGGCTGCCTTGCTCCCTATCATAGGTGGCGATTGTATTGATTTTCTTTGGATATCCAAACCATATGGATTCAGCAGAAGTGATTATATTGATTCTTGTTTAAGTAAAAATTAATTTATATATGTCATATGGCGTCAAGTTCAATCAGGATCAATTATGATCAAATCATGCCCTTAGCCAAATATGTTACAATCAATCAAAGACGTTTGAAATATTTTCTTTAGATTAGTTGAGCCCAACACAAGCAGTGCATGAGTATAAGGGATAACCATTTACTTACTAGTTAACTTCACTTGATATTTTGGGTTTCACGAACTGAGTTAGATGCTGTTGTGCAGGCCATTCATGGATGTCTTAATGTCATTGAAAAATAGCGAGAAATGTAACACAGTTATAACGACCCGACAGTAGTTTAAGACAATATTAGAAGAAAGTCAAGGAAAAAAAACCAATAATTTACTGAAATGCTTCAAATTAAGCAGTCTCAAGTTTGAGATTTTCCAATCGTTTGTTTAAAGCCACATACAGTACAGTACAATGATAAAGGAAATAAAAACATTTTCTCATCTATATTAATATATTAATAGAAGACCCCCCAATAGCCATCCGGGCCGATAGGGGTTGGTATGTAGTCGAGAAATTTTAAATACACCCAATTTTTTATTTAGCTCACATCGGTTTAACTTCACCCCACTTGTATTTCTCTAGGTTAATTAACTCACCTCATCTTTTTTTAAAATACAAAATGAAGTTAAATTTTTTTTTTGAATCGATAGCTCACCGTTGTACTCTTAATTATGTTTAAAATAATGCATTGTTATAACGGTAACAACAACCATTATGGAGTAAAATAACGGGTGTTAGTTTTTAGAACGGATCAAAGCACATAACGGAACGGGCTCAAGACGTTGGCGTTATAACGGTTATTTAAAACCATGATATATCATCCCTTTGCAGTAATATTGACTAAATCGCCCTCAAATTACTTGATTTATAATGGAAGAATAAATAAGGGTCATGCCATCGAGTAAAATCGAACCTAACACTAAGAAATATTTGAGACTTCTAGAAAGAGGTCTGGTCTGTAGCAAGAGAGAACCTAGGGTTTGGTCGATTGAGCTCGTCATAACACTGGCGTCCGTTCCCCATTTTCGCCCATCATTGAGTGTGCACTTCTTCCACAACCTCTTCTCGAGTGCACGATTTCCTCCCTCAGAGAGAAAGTATTTATGTGTCGACTAATTAGTAATTGAGATTCCATTGTCGATTGGCCGTGGGTGGCTTTGGTTTGGTGGGAGTGGAGTATAGTCCATCCCTGTTCATTGGGTTTGATTCTGTCATGGTTTGTTTAGCACTGCTTTTTACAATTGTGTTGTTGTTTGTGGTTTTGTTTGAGTTTGTGCAGGTAAGGGTGTGTGCGGATGATGGCCGGTTCCTGATGGCCGGGATGGTATAGGGGAAATTGACTACTACTACGGCGGGTGGGCTGGAGAAGATAAGAGAAGAGAGGGTTTGTAGGGCATTTTTGCCCAAAAAGAAAAGAAAAGAAAATATTATAGCTAATGCCAGCTGGGCTGGGGTATGGGCTTGGGTTGGGCTGAGTTTACGTTTGGAAGGCTGTCTTCAAGTGATGAGCTAGGATGTTGGTGTTCTAGCCCGAGGGCTATCTTTAAGAGATGAGCCTAGCCTACCATGGGCCGGGTTTTTAAGCCTAACTTAAGCACCCTGGCGCTCTCCTCCAATCGTTCTCTCTCTCTCTTGGGGTCTATCGAGAGTTTTGCTAGGCCACGTAACATATACTATTCCAACTACTAAGTAATTATGGCAAATAGTGGACGGTAAGGGTGTTTTGTTCTTGATCAGGGTGAATTGCAGGTTTTTCCCTGACATTTTTCTTTTAATTCGCCTGCATACGTTATATGTTCTCTACCTAAGAGCATCCACAGCAGTCAAGAGAGTGGATTGGATGAATTTCAAGGTGAATCCAATCTACCTCAATCCACCCACAACAGTTTAAAATCTACCCTAAGGTGAATTCACCCCAGCGCAGTTCTGAACTGCGCGCTTGAAATGAACGTCCCAGATGAGTCCACGTGTTTCAATCTGAGCCATCAAAATCCTAGCGCACTTCTAAACCGCGCGGCAAGCTTCGTTTATATATATACGCGCAGTTCTGAAGTGCGCTTAATAGGAGTCGTTGGATGTGAGCCACATATTTTATTCTTAAAGGTTATGTGTTACCGCGCACTTCTGAACCGCACGCTATGGCTACACTCACTTTAGAACCGCACGACATGAATTCACTCTCAATCCACCCTCACGGTGGAAAATCTACCCTTGGATGCATTTTTCTCTTACCACGTCACGTATTCACCTAGCTGCTGGGAAACGAATTGGGTAGAAAAGAGGGTGGATTTGGAATTCACCCTGCCACATCAGGGTGTACCTAGCTGCTGTGGGTGCTCTAAGCTTATGTTCGCCTGGGGTTTTCTCATCTTCATGGGTATCTCCCTCGTCTGATCATCTCATAGTTCCTTATAAGTAGTTGATATTCTCGGTTTTTCTCGGGGTAGGTGCTCGATTTTCGTATAACAAGGGGAGAGTATCTTGGTTTGGTTTGGTTTGTGTTTAAGTTTGGAAAAAAAGGGTGGTCTGTGGGGTGTGTGGGGTGTGGGGCTCTTGAGGGGTTGAGTTTGTTATTCGGTTTGATTCAGTAGTGTGGGTGAAAGGTGATAGTGTTGGTGTTGGTGGGTGTAAGTGGGGGTTTTTATTTTATGATGGTGTAAGGGGTGATGGGTTTTTAAGATTGGTGTTTGATGTCAGTGGGCGTTATTGTTACTTGTGGGAGGATGCCCTCTTTCTTAGTCACACAGGAGCTTGTGAGTAGAATAGAACGTATGATGGTGACAAAACCTTTGGGAGCCGCTGTGGTTCACCTAACTCTGAAAAAGATTTGTGCAGAGGAATCCCGGTGGCAGTACGCGTTGATAGGTACGATGTCATTTGACATGGAACAGGGCTTCTTAAAAATTGTCTACCCTCAAGAGTTTTTGGAATATGGAGCCGACGGAGAATTTGCAAGTTTTTGAATGAAAAGTGGCGGGTAAGACTTTCTTCCTCTTTAAGTTCTGCACTGCGTATGGCCAAAACTATGTTTTGCCTAATCAACCTTGGAATCCTTATGGTCACACAATTATTCTATTACCGTATGAGGCACAAACTTTGATTAAACCTCTGATTTTCAAGTATGTTCCCTTATGGGTATAGTTTGAGATTACTAATCATTTCTTCGGGACACCGAAATTCCTTTATGAGTTTAGGCAAAGCCTCAGACAGGCATTAGTTACCGAACCCAATGAAGACAATCGGCGCATAACAAAGAATGGATGCAGGGCCAGGCTGGTGATGGACATTTATGGAGTTTTCCCACTGGCGGTCTGGGCAGAGTTGGAAAATGGGCTAATTCTGATTGGGACTAAATATGAAGACGTCTCAATAAATTTCTGCACTCTATGTTTTAAGATGGGGGACAGAGTGACGGTGTGTGCCGTGATCCTTGAGGAGGACAGTCCGGAAGAAGAGGGGTTGCATCAGTCCCTAGTGGACAAGGCAATACAGGACTAGAATTTGGACAGGGAGGATACCGTACGACCTTATTCGCGGGCGGAGGTTGGGGGCCATGGACGGTCGTCTCTCTCCTTCTCTCTCTTCGACCTGAACCTGACAAGGCGGAGAGATAAAGGGAAATGACCGGTTGGTATGGGGAGGATGCGAACCGAGGCTCCAGATAATAATGTGGTTTTGGCCGATCAGGACAGACATCAGGAGGGTCAACCCGCCTGGGCGAGGACCCGGGGGGGTCGGGGGGACCGGGGTTTGGTCGACTCTGAGGATCTCCCAGACTTGGATTTTTACAGGTAGTGGACAACCCTCGCGATGGACGGAGGAGGATGGGAGATATACTTTAGAGGGCCTGGTCAAGGGGGGGTCAGATGGGTCACCTGATTGTTGAGGAAGAACTTTTAACTGTTCAGGTAGCTGTTGACACGTTAGGACATCTGGACGAGGGGAGGGCGATCAGTTTTGGGGGGCCCCGTCATAAGGGGAGAGATCTGCTGGCTGGTTCTCAGGGGGAACCTTTATTACATATCCTTAGTAGTTTGGGGGAGATACGGATTGTACCGACGCTTTCCCAGGCCTTGAAAAGTGCGGTTAGTCCAGAAGGGACCATGAGTTAGTCTACCAGAGGTTTAGGTTCTCAGGAGCTGGTTCTGCACCGACAGACTTATGCTCTGTCTCCTCGTTATTCTCAAACTTTGTCCAGCGTGGTCCGCCGTCATATGTGGGCTGAAACGCGAGTAGCAGAGACGACTATACCATCTCAGTCTCACCATGCTAGCATCAGTAGACCCTCTCACTCTCAGGTGCGTAACCCATTTTATCTCTCTATTTCGCGTATTCGACGCACATATTATTTAATTGGTCGCAATGTTAGGGTTCGGGTGGTTACATTATGATACTTATAGCATGGAATTGTCAGGGTCTGGGTCGATCGGCAGCAATTCGACATCTTCGTCAACTTATTCGATCTTCGCAAGGGGATATTATCTTTCTTACAGAAACCAAATGATCCGCTGCAAAGATACAGATTTTTGTACGTAATCTTAACTACCCTCATTGAGTTGATGTTCTGGTGTCGGGCGTGTATGGACGTGCCGGCGGTATCTACGTCCTGTGGAAGGAAAATATTGATATTGAAGTGGTCTTCTGTAATAAATATATAATTAATGTTTTGGTAAAATCTGATCCTATTGAAATAACTTGGATGACTTCTTTCTTCTATGGTAGCCCATATCAGCAAGATAGGAATGAGAGCTGGAGACTTGTGGAGACCACGACCAATGGGTATACTGGTCTGCGAATGATTATGGAGGATTTTAATACTGCTTTTAACCGCGCGGATAAATTTGTGTGTGTGTATGGGGGGGGGGGGGGAAACCTTATATAGCAGCCAAAAGTGTTTTTGCCAAGGAGGTTATACAACAAGCAGGACTCATTGATCTTTGATTTTCTGGTAACTCCTTCAGGTGAAATAATAAGCGATGTGGGTGGGCCAACATCAGGGAAAGACTTGATCGGAGTCTTGCCAATACAGATTGGATGTTTATCTTTCCTTTAACCAAGGTTTTTTATTTACCAGCTCTTGGGTCTGACCAAACTCTTTTATGCCTTGATACAACTCCACAATTTTCAACCCTCGGTAAATGTTTTTGCTTTCAGACCATATGGACTAGAGAACCTCAGCTTCCCCAATTGATCAAGAAACTCTGGCAAGTGTTGAAAAGGGGTTCCCCAACCCAAATGGTTGAAGGAAAACTGTTAATACTAAAGCGGGCCTTAGGATTTGGAACAAAAAAAATAATTGGACACGTTCATGGTAGAATTTTAGCTCTCAAATACAAAATTAATGCCATCCAGGCTCTCCCCCAATGTGAGGCGAATTCCCAGCGGGAGTTGGAGCTCGCGGGAGCTCTGGAAGAGTTCCAATTTATGGTAGAGATGTTCTGGCATCAAAAATCTCGTGTTCAGTGGCTGTCAGAAGGGTATCAGAATACCAAGTTTTTTCATATGCAAACCTTCTCTTAGCGTAAAAAGAATTCCATTGATTGGCTTAAAAATGAGAATGGCGTTTGGAGTTTAATGGCTACGAAAATTGGGCAAATCTTCTTGAGAGACATGGTTCATAATTATGAAACCTCTAATCTGATTAGTATCCCATAATTCCTTGCCAATTTTAGCCTGTGTATTACGCTGGAGGACAATCAAGCTTTGTTGGCGGAGGTAACCCTGGAGGAGATTCGAGCGGCCCTCAACAATATTAGCCCTCATAAAGCTCCTGGTCCAGATGGGTTCCCCGTGATTTTCTTCCAGAAATCTTGGGACGTTGTGGGCCCAAATATCTACAATTTGGCCACTAATTTCTTCGCCTCAGGTTTCATGCCCCAACACATCAATACTACGCATGTGGTGATGATCCCGAAGAATGTATCCAAAGCACGTCCCAGTGATTTTTGCCCGATCAGTTTGTATAATGTGACTTATAAGATTATTTCCAAGATCCTCTCTACCAGTCTTAAACCTCTTCTTGATAGAATAATTTTCTCATTCCAGGGGGCGTTTGTCTGTGGGCGTCAAATCTTCGATAATGTGCTAGTGGCACACAAACTTATTCATTCCATGAAGAGGAAGAAAGGTCATTCTAGCGTAATGGGAATTAAATTAGATATGTCTAAAGCTTACGATCGTATTGAATGGAGTACGTTGCTCCATACCATGGCAACACTTGGCTTCGATGATAGATGGTGTCATTGGATTGAGCAGTGTATTTCCACAGTTCACTATTCTGTCCTCCTCAATGGATCATCCCATGGTTTTCTTACCCCTACTAGAGGCCTTCGGGAGGGGGACCCTATTTCCAATGTTCACTATTATCCTTATGGAGGGTCTCTCATGGGCACTGCGGGTAAAGGAGTTGGCCCAACAAATATATGGTATTAAAGCGTCTAGGAGAACACCATCTGTCTCTCACCTGTTATTTGCTGACGGCAGCCTCCTTTTCTGCCACGCCGACCTTGATGAAGCTCATGGGATAAAAAATATTCTCGACAGTTTCTGTGCAGCAACTGGCCAACAAATCAATTTGACCAAATCCGGCGTGTTCTTTAGTAAAAACCTTCCCCATAGACTCGATCACTTCAATTTACACCTCCTTAAAGTCAAGGTTATGCAGCCTGATGAGCGGTATCTTGGGAAAAATCCATCTTTTAATCACTCCAAAGCTCAGATGTTCCAACATATTAAAGAGAGGATCTCTAATCAGTTACAGTCTTGGCGGGGAAAGCTTTTGACCCAGGCCGGTCATACCGTCCTTATTAAATCCGTCACCTCAGCGATCCCTTCGTATCGGATGTCATGTTTTGCCCTCCCAAAATCTACTTGTAAGAACATTAATGGCCTACAACGTGACTTCTGGTAGGGCAAATAGGAGGATAAGGGGAAACCTTTGTACCTAAAGAAATGGAAGGAAGTTTGTCGGCCTTAACGGGAGGGGGCCTGAGCATACGTGAGGCGGGGGCCACGAACAAAGCCCATTTTTATAAACTTGTCTGACGTCTTCATCAGAATCCAAATGAGTTGTGGAGTCAGGTCCTGAAAGTGAAATACTTTCCTAAGTGTGATATTCTCTAGGCCAAAAAGTGAGTTGATACCTCTTGGACATGGTAGAGTGTCCAGTCTATGATCAGTACGGTCCAGGCCAATTCCTGTCGGCTATTCTGCTCTGGGACCCGTATTAATTTATGGCATGACCATTGGATTCCCTCGGACGTGGGGAGAAAGCCACACTCTCGGACGGGCATCCAGGCGGAACTGGACCCCCAATTGGTGAGCTACTTTATTGACCCCCTGCAACAGACT
Source organism: Kingdonia uniflora (assembly GCA_014058105.1). Lineage (NCBI taxonomy): Eukaryota > Viridiplantae > Streptophyta > Magnoliopsida > Ranunculales > Circaeasteraceae > Kingdonia > Kingdonia uniflora. The sequence continues at coordinate 83,725 of JACGCM010001976.1, forward strand.
TGGCGTTTAGAGGAACTTTACCAATGGTGTGATGATGACTCGATCGACCTTATATCCCTCATTTTCCTCCCCCGGTTGGGTGGTTTGGATGCACTTAAATGGGGACCTTCCAAAGATAGGAATTTTTTCATAAAATCGTCTTATCGAACACTTATGACCGGATCCCTGATGGAGGAGTTAGATTGGCCCCCACGCCTCCTGCTCAAACTATGGCATAATAAAGCCACCCCTAGGGTTCAGTTGTTCGCTTGGAAGTGTCTTCGAGATATGATACTGTGTAGAGCCAAGATTGTTGAACGTTTGACCCTTGTAGATTCCTCCTGCCCCTTTTGCGAGCCCCCCACCCCTCCCCCCGAAAACCCTGTATCATATCCTCCTTGAGTGCCCCTTTACATAGGCAGTTTGGTTCGGTACGTCCTTTGAAGTTATGGATCTCCCCGCCTCCGGACTGCCCTATAGAGCATGATCTCTGGACCCTTGTGTTAGTTTATCTTTCCTGGATGATTTGGAAGGCGCGTGAACTGGTTTTTCAAAATAAAATTTGAAATCCTTTATGCATTTTTTCTGCCATCAATAAAATGATTTTGAATGCATTGATTAGTCGTTTTGAATGGTCTTCTATCAAGGTCCCTTGGAGTATCCCGCCCGTTGGCTGGGAAAAAATCAATGTTGATGCCTCCTTCTGTAAAGATAAATTATTCAATGGTATTGGTTTAGTCATCCGAGATAATCTTAATGTTTTTGGTACAGCCTGAGCTTCTACTTGCAGATTTGAGATGATTGAAGAGGGGGAAGCATTTACAGTACTAGACGACATCATCTGGGCCAGGGAGCGTGGTGTACAGTGGGTGATCATTGAAACTAATACTGAAGCGATAAGTTTATTTTGTGGGAATGGATATGCAGCGGTGTCTTGGACGACCAAAGCAATCATACAGGATTGTCTGGCTTATTTATGCAATTTTATCGATATTTGTATTAAATATGCTCTGCGTAGTGCAAACTCAGCTGCCCATGCAATTGCCACTAGGCCCATGAATGATAACTTTTGTATGACTTGGTGTGGTTCTCTCCCCGGGTGGCTTCAGGCGGCCCTCGAGGGAGATAAATCCACTTATGTAGTATCCGTTGTTTAAGTAATATATGGTTTACCAATAAAAATAAGAATAAAATCAAACCTGACTTTGCAACTACGAGGGTCGTAAATAAGTAGGTGCGCGCCAATGCGCCATTGCGATGGAGAGAAGAATGGTTACACCAAGATGTCAAAAAATAGGCGAGTGTCATTAAGCTCATTTTTGTCTCTCTTTGGTTGCCTAACACAATATTAACTCATAGCAGGGCGTTATATATGAGCAATAGATTCAAAACCCTCTAGGTTCTCATTATCCAAAGAGAGAGAGGTAGAGGAAAGTTGAAAGTCGTGAGACATTAAATTAAATTAGGTCTTTCAACTATTATGCCTTGAGAATTGTATTATACTCTAAACGAAAGGTTCACATTAATTCTCTGTCCTACTTTTTTCAATGGCCCGGACCACTTTTATTAATGCTTAATATTATCTAGGCAATCCAAAATATCGAGAACCACTTCGTATAGATGGACGGTTATGGCTTAGCCTCAGAGGTTGAGTTATTTTTTTTTCTTAATATAGATATGAACAATTTAGTTTGGTATTAAATTGGGAGAAGTGTCACTTTATGGTAATGCATGGGATTGTCCTTGGGCTTATTATTTTCAAAGAGGGAATTGCAGTTGACAAGGTAAAGATTGATGTTTTTTCTACTCTACACTGCCTACATTTGTGTGAGGGATCCAATTTTTTCCTGACCATGCTAGATAATTTTATTGAAGGTGTTGAATAATACTCGATTATATCAGTTAATCAAAGCATAGACATGAGAGAAGAGTAGAGATATTATTGATTGATGTTTCTCTGTGTCTAGGTTACAAGACTTAACTCTTTAATAGGTTATCTCTTTAAAGAACTAAGATGATTTTCCTTAAAACCTAGAATGGTCTTAAGTTCATTAATAACCCTGGTTTCAGGATCTCTAATAAATTTAAAAATAATTTCTTGGTCCTGGAATCTACAAAATATTCCTGTTTGATCAATCTTATGTAAAGACATAGGAGAAAATTCAGGAATGGGGTATCAAGAATTACTTGTTGTTGTAAGTTTCAGACAAGAAGAAAGGTAGATGGGATGCATATACCTTTATTACAGATAAAAGCTTATGAAAGTTTATACTGGATTTTCATCCGCTTGCGGAAGTAAGAGACTGAACTATTTTTTTGAAACACTTGGTAGAAACCAAGCCTTCTTGAATACAATTTAAGTCAGCTCCACTATCAACTAGAGTTATGGTATCTTTAATGATATATTCATTTTTTATTACAAGGGTAACCTTGATATACCATTTCTGATGATTAATTCTTTGGAGAAGGTTTAAGATTAGTATCTTTCTTCTCAGAGTTTGCATCATTAGATTCATTAATTTGAATCTTTGGCTTTCTTTTTGACATATCTGGAGATGATCACATTTATGAATCTAATGATGAAAACTCTAAGAAGAAAGATACCAATCTTAACCTTCTTTAAAGAGTTACTAATCAGAAATGGTATATCAAGGTTACCCTTGTTATAAAAATTAGATCTAGTTTATAGTGGAGCTGACTTAAACTGTATTCAAGATGGTTTTGTTCCCACCAAGTATTTTGAAATAATAGTTCAGTCTCTTACTTCTGCAAGTAGTAGCAGGATAAAAATCCATTATAAAATTTCAGAAGTTTTTATCTATAATAAAGTTATATGCATCCCATCTACATTTCTTCTTGTCCAAAACTTACAACAACAAGTAATTCTTGGTACCCCATTCCTGAATCTTCTTATGCCTTTACATTAGATTGATCAAATAAGAATATTTTGTAGATTCCAGGATCAAGAAAATATTTTTGAATTCATTAGAGATCCTGAAACTAAGGTCATTAATGAATTTAAGACCATACTTGACTTTAAGGAAATCATCTAAGTTTCCTCAAAGGGAAATTCCATGTCATGGATATTTCTCACAAACTTCAATCCCCTTAACTAAAGATCAGGATTAATGAAGTTAAAAAGCAATTTATTACTGAAGTTTGTAGAGATATCCCTAACGCTTTTTGGGAAAGAAAGTATGTTATCTTTTTACCCTACAAATAGGAGTTTGATGAGAAAACTTAGATTCCTACTAAGGCTATACCTAGTCAAATAAATTTTGAATATCTGAACCTCTACAAGAAGGAGATTCAAAATTCACTTGATATAAACATTATCAGGAAGAGTTACTTTCCTTGGAGTTGTATAACCTTCTATGTTAATAAGAATACTGAAAAAGAAAGAGGTGTTCCTAGACTCGTTGTCAATTATAAACCTCTTAACAACTCCCTCAAATAGATTCGTTACCCTATTCCTAATAAAAAAAAGATATTTTAGATCGACTTTATAATGCAATTATATTCTCCAAATTTGATTTAAAGTCAGGATACTGGCAAATCAAAATTAAAGAAAAAGATAAATATAAAACAACATTCACAGTTCCATTTGGACATTACGAAAGGAATGTAATGCCCTTTGGATTAAAAAATGCTCTTTCTGAATTTCATAATATTATGAATGATATTTTTATTCCTTATTCAGATTTTTGAATTGTCTATATTGATGATATTCTTTTATTTTCTAGTTCTATTGACTAACACTTTAGACACTTGAAGATTCTCAAAGATGTCATCCGCAGAAATGGTTTGGTTATTTATGCTCCTAAAATGAAACTGTTTCAATTAGCAGTTAGAGTTTTAGGACATAATATTACTAAAGGTCAAATTATTTTTATTGACAGAAGCATTGAGTTTGCCTAAAAATTTCTAGATGAAATTAGAGAGAAAGCTCAATTATAAAGATTATTTGGAAGTCTCAATTATATTGCAAACTACTACCAGAACATGGCCTAGGAAAGTGTTATTCTATATAATAGACTGCTAAGGATTAGACTTCTATTCAGGGGGAGGGCGGACATATTGGACTTCTGTTCCATTTGATTTTACCCATTTCTTAGTAAAATCTTCTATATTATTGATAAGGTGCGGTTGATGAGGGTACCATTCTGCGAACCAATCACAAAAGAATGTTAACTTCTAGCTTTTCCCTATCTAAAGGTAGTATAGCCTATTGATTAAAGCCAATTATTTCTTATTGAAAGTTTGGGAACACCATGCTTTAAACTCTTTATGGTTAAAAGACATGAATTCATTATAGATTAGCTGTCGTGCTAATGAATTAGGACTTAAATCCATAAATCCATTTTTTACAGATCCAGATGATTAGTCTTCATAAGACCTATTCATTTCATCCATAAGTGAAAGATGGTTAATATATATATGAGAATGTTCTATAAAAAAGTTGGTATGGTTATTGTTGGTCTTCTTCTTCGAGAAATATGTTAAACAGTATAATCTTTTCTGAAGGTTCAGGTATAGGTCTGTCAACAATTTATTGGCGAATAACGTCCACTCAGGACTACCGCAACATACGCAACTTGGGTGATGTCCTATACCTTCCCCTTCAAATCAGAATATATTGGGCAACATCCCTGCATAAGATAAAAATGAACAACATTCATACATAGTATTCTTATACATATATAACTTACTGATTTAGCCACACGTGGCTCTGTCTATATATATATACAGGTACATGGCCCCTTAAGACACGGTCCATACACTGAAAAAGATGCTTCTATTTAGCGAAATGGAAGGTTTAGATGAGAGGTGTTGGCAAAGTTTGCCAACAAGGCAGATGATGTGACCAAGGAAGCATGACGTGGCGAGTATGAGATGGCATTTTACTATTGAAAAGTTACATACTTTGGTAGTAAAAACATTTTTTTAAATTCTTACATCATTTTTTTTTCTCTCTCTTGCTCTCCCTCACCTAGATGATTCCTCTTTGTCATCATCTACAGTAAAACTTTTTGGCTTCGGTCTCCCTTAGTGGTCTCCCTAAACTCTTTGTGGTTTCAAATGTTGGCTGTGATTTATTCAAAGGTAAGATTTCTCTCCCTCAACGTTTATATAGTTTCTTGAGTGTTTGGTTTATTCAATTGGCAGGGTTTTTGGATTGTACAGGAATGGGCTTGTTGCTATTTCAAAATTTGGCGTTGTTACTTTCTATTTAGTTTGTGTGGGAATGGGTTTGTTGCTGTTTCAAAATTTGAGGTCAATTTAACCCTAAAATCGAAATCAATAAACCATTTCTCATATTTGAAATGGTTGATGATCTACAATAGCAAATTCTTGTTTGGAATTTGTTTAATAGGTACAAGAGACATTTTGTTATAGATAGATTCGAACTTAGAATTTCATTTAAAGTTTTAGTTAAGGTATTTTGAAAGTATAAAAGTTTGGGGGGGGGGGGGGGTAACTTGTAATTGCAGTCCTATTTTGAACCACAAACTTCATTGTTTATTTGTAGTTGTATAATGTATGTTAGTTAGAAGCCACAATCTGAAATTGTTTTCTTGAATTGCTAGTTTAAGTAATTTGTATATCTAAAGTAGTTTCGGTTTAAAACTTTATCAAAACTCTACTACCTTATTGCCATTGGGAATAAGTAGTCTTTACAGTAGTAAATGGATGATTGGGATGGGCAAATGTTATTTCATTACAATGGTTTCAAAATTGAAAGTTTCGGTATATGGTTTTCGAAATAGCTATAATGAAGAGTAGTTTTGAAAGTCTGTACCGAAATTGATGAGTTTTAGTAAAAAAAATTGAAATAATAAAATATTCCCCCATTTCCACAATTATTTGTCTGAGTTGTATTTCTTATGTGTAATGATCTTCATGTATGTTTGTGGAAGAAGAACTGAAGACCAAACGAAGCAGAAGACCAAACGAAGACCAAACGAAGCGATTATCCTCCAGAAGAAGAACTGAAGACAAATAAAATAGAAGCTGTGACGGTGGAACCCCCAGTTATTAAAAAAACTAAAATTGAAAGGCAAGGGGATGGATGGCGTGGTAGAGGAACCCCCAGTTGCTGAAAAGACCCTTATGGTTATAGGCAAGGGGAAGGACGTTATGGTAGATAAAGTTATCCCCACAGCCGCTAAAAAGTTTAAATTGTAATGGCAAAAGGCAGTTGGGGTTCCATGCCTTACGAGAAGTACAGTGAACATAACACTTGAGAAAAAATTGTGGAAAAGCCAATAGTAAGGAAACCTCCACAGACAGCATCATCCAAGAAGGCTACGGAGGAAAGCCATGCTAAAGCCCCTGCGTTGAAGGAATTGACAATCCGAGCCTAAGACACGGAAGGTGGTTATCAAGGATCGCAGCGAGGGCAAAACAGACAGCCGGCCAGCGATAAAATTTAACACAGAATATCCTGGATGTAAAGGCGTGGATAAACTCCTAAAGAACCTTGATGAACATGGTTGTGGCCAATCGATGGATATGGAGTGTGACGGTAGTGCAACATTGCAGCTACCATTACAAGATGAGCATGCCGCGGAATAGGCTGAGAATGTAAATCAAGACAAGTTTATAGGTATGGATGAGGACAGACGAGAAGAAGAAGTTACCCAAACTGATGAAGATGTCCCTAGATCTGATAGGGACATTGTTGAGATTCCTTCCAGACTTGGGGATGAGAATGCCAAGAATGAAACTCACGAAGAGGGTGAAGGTGTAGAAGGGAATAAGGGTAAAACTGCAGAGGGGAATACAAATGAAGAATAAAATCCATCCGAGGATGGCGGTCGGGACAGCAGGGGTCACGGGAGTTCAAATACTCTGATGAGTGTGACTCCGAGCCAAGAAAATGAGATTGTTGAGGTTGTACAGCCAGTTACACCAATTTTGGCAACTAATTCTGTTTTGGACTTATGGCCCGCAAACCCCAGTTTACTTACGACGTGGAAGTACCATAGAGCAAAGACATATCAAGATGGAAAGGTAATAAATGTTTACGCACTTTTATTATCATTATCATTCTATTTAATATAGAGATTGATTACAATTATTATTTTGTTGAACAATTATTAGTTTGTACTTCTTCAATTCCTTAGTTTTCTTCTTTTGGTTTACATAGAAAAACTTTAATTAAAGGCATCTGGAAGAGTATTTTCAGTGAAGGAAGATGTTTATCATTTTCTTTTTTGAGTATCTTAGTTATGTTTTGAATTTTAGAAAGTAAAGAATTTCATTTTAGAGTTTCGAAACTGATTTTGTGTCAGTACATATTTTCAAAAGTCCTCTGGTTTTGTTAGGTGTGCTCCGAAACTAATTAATGAACCTTGAGTGTACTGTCTATTGTAACAATAGGGGGGATATAATTTTGATAAACCCATAATCAGTTTAAGTTATGATGTAGTTTTAATAATATATTCATTTTTTTATGCAGAAGGAGGGCAAATGTCTCAAAATCCACCACCACCCGGTCAAATGGCATGTAGGGTTGGAAGGTGATGCTATGAGGGAACTTGTTGATAACTCTAGGTTGGGTGGGATTGGTCAAATTTGTTATGATCATCACAACTTCCCAATAATAATAGCCTTTGCCAAGAAGAGGCATGCAGAAACCAACAGTTTCCATCTCCCCATCGGGGAGATGACAATCACTCCTGAGGATGTGTTGCAACTGGTGGCACTCAGGGTCGATGGTACGTGTTTGCCGGAGTTGCTAAAATTTAATCTGGTGACTTTGTTTACAAGTGAACTGAAATTGTTGGTGGCTGATTTTAAGAAGGTCAAACAAGCCTATGAGAAAGATTTGACAGTTAAAATATCTTGGCTAGAGAATTACTTCAAAGATAAACCAGAAGAATCATCCTCATCGAAGAAGAAGAAGAAGATGGTGACGAGTAGTGCCGCATCGGGTAAAAAAAAAAAAAAAGGTTGCCCAAATTAAGGGAAGGGCTGATAAAGGAAGCATGAAGAAGAAAAAACATCCCATTTATGTGGCAAGGGTTTACCTCCTTTACTTGGTGAGCCAGATGTTGATTCATTATTTTTTATTTATGCTATTTTGTTAATGTAGTCGTAGATTTATGTCCACTTCCCCATGCTTTCGGGGGTCCCAAAAACTCAGGAGCGCATTGGTGACGCATACTGCACAAAGTGGAAGTCAAACAAGAGCGTGAACCACTTACAAGGTGTGGAATCCCTGAAATATATACGGACTAGACAGCTACAAAGCAAAGGATATAAGTACAGGGTCAGGAAGGAAGTAGTTATGCATTATAAATAGCTAACCCTATGAATGTTGCTTGTATAACATACAAAATATTATGTTTTCTAGATAGTTTAGGATCCTTACCAGGATAGTTGCGAGTCTGCCTCCAATGTTTCACATATGAATTTCTTCGAGGGGATGTTACGAAACATGGATTATGTGCAGCTGTACTATCCTGATAGGGTAATACAATAATTTGGACGGATGGAGGGAGTGCCCCCACTGCCAAAATATACACCTACTCAAGGGGCCCTTACAAATGAAACCCTCCACTACAAGGTCGTGTATGCATGGGAAGGAAAGTTCTCCATAGGGAAGTAGAAGGACAATATAAACCATGACGTGGAAAGTGCCCAACGCATCGCTGCTCGATTCCCCAACTATACCCCGGAGTATATGCCTTGGTTTGAGATTGTGACCTTCACATGTTTGACCCCTACGCTACCACATACAGAAGAAGAAATCCAGCAGGCTCTTCATGGTGAGGATGAAGTTGTCGACCCAAAGATTCGGGGTACTTTGAAGGTAAACTGGATTATATGAAATCTGACTTTGCGAGATACAAAGAGGAGAAAGAGATTGAAGTTATGGAACTGCGCATGGTTGCCGGGAAGTTAGCATAAAATGTACGTACCTGTTACTAGTATTTTATATTTCTATAAATAATTGATTTATTAGATGATTTGGGATTGTTCATAAGAAGGAGTGTTAGTACTGAAACTGAAAATCTCGTCAATGGTTACTGAGGGAGATGTTGTCTCCACAGAAATGGAACCATCATTCTCTTTGCAGATTTAGGTAAACTTCAGTACTTATAATAATTTTTCATGTTTAAGCAATTAACTTCTGTCTTTCTGTTTTAGATTCAAAGTCAGTTTCAATTTCAATTTTTCAAAACCGAAATTAATGGACTTTTAAAATAAATAAAATGAAACTTATCATGTTTCGTTTTAATTTTTCAAAATTCATGATTCTGACTGAGTAGTTCCAAAACTAAACAAAGAAACATTATGAATGAATATGTATTGTAACTGGTTTCGTTTTGGTGATTTTAAATACTAAGTGCTTCTCAATATTTTAGGAAACCCAGGTTGCTGGTTTGAGTGGTTACAAAGAAATGTTAGAGATGGAAGTAGCTACCAAGATTCATTTGGAGGAAGAGTTAAAGAAGGTATTGGAAGAGAAGTAGAAGCTAGAAGATGAAATAAAAGTGTCATTGCATGAATTGAAGAGTCGAGGAGGAAGCAAGTTAGTTTGGTTGGTAAGAACGAAAGTGGATCTTCAGTATTGAGGGAGAATTTAGCCAAAGAACTGCAAGATCTTAAGGAAGAACTGAAGCAAAGGGAATTGGATTTTGAGAAAATGAAGGCGAACTCCACGGACATGATGAGTGATACTAAATCACTTGTGAGTCCCACCTTATGAACTGGTTAATCTATTTGACTGAAACAACCAACATTTGTTTGATTTCTGCTTTACATTTTGTGTTATTAAAACATTTGAAGGTCTACGATTGTTTGATTGTAACTATAATTAGTGGTTACATATTGGTTTCTGTAAAAATTATGAGAGTGCTACTTTCAATTTTTTTGTTTGTAAAACATTACTTCTTGGTATTGAATTCATAAACCCGGCGCGCAGGGATGTCCTCCCATGAAATTTAGAATCGAAAACATTAATCTATTCAACATAGCAGTGTCTGTAATTCAAAACGACCCGCAGGTCAGTTTTGGTATCATTAAAATGAAACTATAAAGTACTGAATTTTGACCCTTACTGACATTTTTTTCCATAAGCTATATCAGATGAAATGGGAAAAGGATCTGTGGGTGGCTTTGAATGTCTACAAGCTAGTGTGTGAGGACAACCAATAAGAACAGAGTATGAAATAATGCATCTGGAAGTTGTCAAATATATGATGGAAGGGCCAGACGGAAAATATAGAAAGGAATTGTGTTTAATTATTGAAGATGCTACTACAGCGATCGAGGTAGCTAAAGCTTCCATTAAGGAAAGAAAGGTCAGGGGGGCTAGGTTTGGCACCTTGAAAAGTGGCCTCTTCTCGCCGCTACTAGATTAGTTAGTTCCCAAGGGCATAAAAGAGGTACAAGATGATGGAAACTCCTTGTACAGGTGCCTGGCGCAGTCAGTTTCTAAAAACCAATCCCCTTATAACCAAGGAAAACCAGATATGTTGAAACTAGTGAAGGGGTATAGGTAGTTAAATTATTGGAAAAAAGTGTTTAGTGGGCAAATAGAAAGGCATACCAATTCCACGAAGCAGGGGCGTCGCAACTGTGTCGAATGTGTTTCCGACCTAACCTACGTTAACCAGGATGGGAAGTTCTTATACTTGGGGCATGTGTTTGCCACCCATTACCAGCGTATTATATGCTTCATTGCCCCCATATGGTACTAACATTTATGCCCCTTAGTTTAGAGAAGGCGAGCTTCCCTAGGATAGACTAGGATCCGAGAGAAGCTTATTGAAGATCTATTTTTGAGAAGGACAACCACATCATCATTGGGATGTCCACTTTAGGAGATGGGGGCACTCGTGCTATGTGAGGTTGGTCCTCAAGCCAGATGCACCGTTGTTTCCCATTTCAATTATATGGAGGGTCCACCAGAAAATTGAGGTCAAAGACATTGATGCAATGTGGCCAAAGGATTGGTTGGCAAAGATGCAAGAAGTTTTTTTTATGTAGGTAGGGGTGACAACTACATTTTAAATGATATCGTTCAAGACAAATCACAGAGTAACTAATTTGACGGCTTAAAGCAAAACATTAACTACTATTTTTGATATTTTGACACATTCTATAACCTCATGATTGTAATGTATATATGTATAAGTGGGCTATATTTAATATGCATTAATATTGGGATGTTATCACTGGATAAATTATTTTTGGGCTTCAAGGAAAACATTAACCATTAAAACCGCAGTTTCCTTAATTATTGTTGTTTTGATATATTCTTCTCGAAAGTATACAGTTTCGGAATGTAATTTTCGAAAGTGTTATGTTTTGGATATCTAACTTCACTTCTTTAAAATTGACTGACATACAACACAAAATTGTAACAATAGGGTCGTTTAAGTTTAATAGATTCAGGCCAATGCAAGTACATCCCAAACGGCAAACATAAAAGTACATAAGACATAACATAACATAACATCATATCTAATTCTATTATTACGAAATCGAGGATATACAACACAATATTGGATCAATAAGGTTCTTGATAAAATTTAGTAAATTAAGTTTAATACAAAGTACATCCCGAATGAACTACACGTAAAAGTACATGAAACATGTAAAACAAAACGTCTACGGCTACTGTCGTGGCCAAAAATGGCTACACCATCTCTTTTTACAGATTATTTTTATCTTCATCACTCACCTCATCCCCCTCTTTCTCTTCTTATTCTTTTTCCCATTCTTCTTCTTCATCCTGTTCCTCTTTACCTACAAAAAAAAGAAGATGGAGACATTCATTTGGAGCAGCAAGTTAAAGAAATCAATCAATTACAGAATATGTGTTGCTAAACTTGATAGAGTTTTGGAAGTAGAGATTTGAAACTAAAGAAGTAATTGGTGATAAATGCCCACTAACTACATACTGGTTCAGACTAGAGGATATGCAAAAGAATGAATAGGAAAAATAAAATAAAATAAAATAAATCCACCATTTACTTCTCGACTTGGGTGTCTTTGTAGAAGGACAATTGCATTTATCGTGGTATTGCATGGTACGACACCCTCTGCAGATTCTTCTCCTCTTTTTCTTGCTTCTTTCCAAAATACATATCTGCCTCACACTCTTCTTCCTCTGATCCTCCTTGTTACTACCTTTTGTTTGTGCCACCTTAGGGCCCAAGATAGGCGATTGATCCACAACATTCGGATGTGATTGTTCTGCAACATTGGGTGGTGAGTAATGCCCAAAAATAGGTTATGATTGTTCTGCCACCGCAGGGTGGGATTGCTCACCAACATCAGGTTACCATTCTTCCTCAGTATCAGTTTCTTATTGTTGTGGTTCAGGTGTAGACTGTAACTCCTTCGCAATCTCGTATTCGTGGAAATAATCTTCAATCTATTTTAGCTTTGAAAGGAAAAATTTGAATTTTCTCACATCCTTCGATGCTGCCCTAAACAATTTTGAAGCTTTGATAGACAGGTAGGTGTGCCGCAGCAACCCCTTTAATAGCTCCCCCAAAAATGATCCATCCTCCTCCAACACCAATGGGTAGTCGTTTTCCTTCACTATCCATCTTTTTAAAATGAAATGTTGGGGAATCTTGACAATATTGTAGAGCTGGAACACCTTCATAATGTGACCACAAGGGATGCCCAAGTACTCTATCAATTGACACTCACATCTTGTCGTATTCCGTTCGGTGTGGAATTGAACTTCGTGCTTCTCAACCCTACCTACATGAGATGTAACAATTAATATTGTAACAACCTTTCCCTCAATTGTCAAATCTGATGTTATAAACCGAATTATCTGATTCAACTCAAGTTCTAGCTTATTGAATATTTTCCAGGTATACAATTTTGCCGCCTCCGAGAGCAAAGCATTATGTGGGTTTACTTGAAAAAACTTGTACTTGGAATGAAAATCCTCATTGCTCTCTTTCTTGTACGATTCTTCCAAGGTAGCTTCGTACATCGTGACGAACGTGTACAAATTCATCTTCTCGTTCAACCAATTGTTGAACATGTGGTTCATGCCCTCGGCATGACTAATCATACTCTTGCCTACAAAAAAGTGAGTCCTGTTCCACAGTGGCCCCCATCTCTCCCTAATCTCGAATAATGTATTCAACCAAGAGTTGTTTTCCAATTTGTTCTGTCAGCCCATGCTACTTCTGTCCCTTTCACCTTAAATGGGAAAATAGGATGAAAAAAGTTTCTTTTTAAACAATGAAGTTCAATTTAAAAATATAATAGGTTAATAGTACCTCGGGAATTGCAGCACACATGGCCAAGTCTTGGTCTGTGAGGCATGTGGGTACTTGTTACCAACTGTAGTAAGCTACGTGTTAAATAGTCAAGTAAAAGACAATTCAATCTCATCCTTGAGGAGGGCACATCTAAACTGAATAGTTTAGTAGTGGTGGTTGACCCCTATGAAAGGTGTAAAGGACATCTTGTACTTGTTTGTCTTGTACGTCGTGTCGAACGTCACGACCTTACCGAATTGTTTGTATGCCATCCTGGAATGGGCATCTATCCAGAAGAAGTTCAGTGCATGGTTGTCCTTATCCAATTGTACGTCAAAGTGAAACAGGGGGTTCTGCGTCTGTTTTATCTTGAAGAAGTTCAAAACGAATTGGGTGCCCCCGACCTTAAGCTGCCTCCGGTTGTTGTTACATGTGTGGTTACAACAAGCCTTCTTGTCAAAAGTACATTCAGGGAACAATACTGACACCTTGCCCACCAGAATATTGTGGAGCTGAAATAATTCGCTAAGACACTTCGCCACCTCCAGGAAATTACGGTTCACTTTCATCTTGTGCTGATTATGAGGGGATACAATGGAATGGTTATGCACGTCCAAAATTGCAGTAACCTCGTACACCTCATACATCTTCTACCAATTTATAATCATGCCCGCCCTGAATCCGCTTCTCTTAGACAATCGCTGGTTCCCCAACTCTTGATTAGTATCGAGTTCCTCGCCCTTATTCTTCTTCGAAACACCTTGATTCATATAGGTGAAACACATCCTACTAAAGAAATTTGAACAAGGTAGCTTCTCTGAAGTTCACTTCTTTATCAAGAAACCCATGCTTCGCCCGTAACACGAATAATATATCTCGGCAGCCACAATGGATTGAAATTACTTCCCAACATATAAAACTGTTACTTCGAGGGGGTCAATAGAAGCTTTAGGAGTAACTTCAACACCTTCAGAAGTTTACACACCACCCACTTGAACGGGCATGCCTTGAAAGTCTGGGATGGACGAGCCTTCCCCAATATTAGGGGAGCACATGTCTACATCTGAATTTCCCATCCAAAATAAACAATATGCAGCATGATTAATTCAAGTTAATCTCCCATGAGAGCTATTTAACACTAAACCGCTAAAAAACAATGAGGAAAAGGATTTCTAAACGAGTTTCGGTAGGCAAGTTTCGAAAGATAGCTACTTTCACTATACCAAAACGAAATAACGTATTTTTGTTCAAAGAGAATCGAGACTCAATCAAAGTGGTTATAGTATCCTTCAATAAGAATAAATGGTTGAATATAATAAAAGAAAATCCCATAATTAAAATAAGATAGGTATGCACAACCAAACAAATTACAATAGTTCAAAGATACTATTACAATTATTTAAAGAGCCTAACGTCCCTAGTCAGTACTAAAAACACAATAATTAAATCAAGTCAAGTAACATAATTGACATGGACACCAGCAAATTAAAATTAAGCAATCAGAACTTCAAACTAAAATTAAACAAACCAAACAACAAATTTTAGTTAAGCAAACAGAACTACAGACTAACATTAACCAGATCACAATACTAAATTAACCAAATCACAAGATTAAATGTACTAATACCACAATTCTAAATTAAACAGAGCAAACAACAAATTAAAATGTTTCCTCAAACCATAAGAAAATAAACAACAATAGCGGCAACATCACCACCACCAGTACCAACGTCGTCTGCATCACCCTTACCTTTATAACCAGTAACAGCAGCAGTAGTAGGACCCATATCCCATGAAATAACAAACTCTACACCACCAGAGGAAAACACAGTTAGTTAGAAATATATCCTAAACAAACTCTGAACATTCAGATTTTAGGTGACTTTAAAAAGACAAAATGAAACAGTAATGTACTTACTCTGTTTAAGCAGGCCAAGATGCAGCTCATGCATAATTTCCAGTTCCTCGACACAGATGCGCTCCAGTGCCAGCATGTCTGGGTAGATGCTTTCGAGGCGCTAGTGTTACTTAGAGTATGGTTTGACATTTTCTTTGATGTTTGTATTAAAGCTTAGGTGTTTATTAAAGCTTAGAAGAATAGTGAAGATTGTTAAGAGATGAGGAAGATAGAAAGTCGAGTCAATTGTGTGAGTTTAATCAGTCAAGTAAAATATGTCAAGTAATTTATTGTCAGTGAACAGTCCAACTTCCTATTACCTCGTAAATAAAAAGTCTTACAAAATTCAAAGCATATTAACTGAACTATTGTAATCATCCTAATTCGGTCGCCTGGTGCCCCACTTAACTTCTTCCTCGAACAGAGTTAGTCCGAACGGAAAGGAAAAAAATCAGTATCGTTTTATAGTTTTCGAAATCGAATAGTTTTGAATTGATAAATTTGAAACTCCTTGCCTTCACTTCTTTCAATTCAGATACTTTCAAAAATCAAATATACAACTCAAGATGAGGAAAACAAAATAAATGATTTAAACTTCTTGGAGAAAGAAAGCAACTTGCAGGAATTGTGGGTGTTCCTCCTAAATAACAAAATGCAACACTTTTGAGAGCAACAACACTTAAACCTTCCCCCTCATCAAAAAAAGTCATCGCTGAGTTCGTGGTCACAAAGTTTCAAAATTCCTTTTCAGAAAATTATTCTGATATTACTGGTTTCAGGAAAGTCAAGTCGTAAGGACCATTACATACAAACTGCACACACTGAATAGTACAAGAAATAGAGGATGATCAATAACTTAAACTCATACCCAGTGGCACCATCAAATTTGTAATGTACTTACACTCTTTCTACAAATTACAAAAAAAAAAAACAAAACAATAATGTATTCGACCATAAACTACTTTAGATAAAATGTTTTCGAAACAAGAAAATGCAAATCATATTCTGGGATTTTGAAAACAGTCATTACAAACTACAACTACAATTACAAGTTTCCCCAAATCCTTCTGGTTTCAAATTAACATATCCAAAATTTCAAATGAAATCATAGATTCGAATCTGCCCTAAAGAAAGATGTACATCACCCAAAAAAATAGGCAAGAAATTAGAGCAACTGAGGGGAACGAGAGAGAGCTATCTAACTATAGGATATAAACCATTACAAAATACAATGCTATTGGTGCCCCTCTCTCTATGTTAGAAACCATTACTAACTACAACAAATCGCACCTTTTAATTCTGCAGGGTTAAAATTAACGAAAAATCCCTACGATGAATGAGAGAGAGAAAAAGCTATTTTGAGCAATGAGATAGAGAGAACTGTCTTGAGGAATGAGATTATGAGAGAAAAAGAGCAACAAATATGTCACTTCATAATTTGAAAATTAGATTTAAAAATGCCATGTCACACTCACCATATCATGCTTACATCGCCACATCATCTTCCTTGTTGGCAAAGCTTGCCAACACCTCTCATCTAGACCATCCATTTCACCAAATGGAAGCATCCTATTCCGTGTCTGGACCGTGTATAAAATGGACGTATACCCAGATCCTTTCTCATATATATATATATATTGATTTTTTTATTGTTAGACCTATTGTAAAATATAGTATGATAAAAGTTCCCTTTTACTGAATTAGAATAAATGGTGATAATTGGGGAGTAATTGATAGAGGTCGTAAGGGTTTATCATAGTTGAGGGTTTTGGTGATGTGTGATGATTTTAGTAGGATAAAGTCTTGATTGGGTGTTGAAGAAGTTTGGTGAAGGAATTTAAGATGGGTTGGTTGATTTGATGTTAAGACGTCGGTCTTGTGGAATTAGGGGTTGCGGTGGTGGATCTTGTCTGATGGTTATGTTATGCAATTAAATCTAGAGAATTTTTGTATTTAAATTAGCGTAAACAGCGCTGGTGTAATTTTTTGATCCAAGAAGATTTAGACATTCAACCTTTTAAAAAGATGTCATATCATTCGAAAAAGTTTTAGAGCCGTTCGAACGAGTTTGAAGAAAAGTCAGCCAATTCTACCTGCCTCGTTTTTTAGGCTTAAATTGGCAAGTCATTCAGACAATATTTGCAGTTGTTCAAACGGCCTGGGTTCCCAGAAAACCAATTCTATCTGCCTCAATTTCTAGGCTTTAATTGGCAAGTCGTTCGAATGACCTGGGTTCCCAGAAGGCCAGTTCTATATGCCTTCATTTTTAGGCTTAATTGAGCCAGTCATTCGAACGACCTATGGGTTCGTTTGAACGACCTATGGGTTCATTCGAGCGACTATTATGATTCCTTCATAGCTTAGTACGCTTTAAGGGAATGATTGTCCAATTTTGTAACTACAAAACTTGTAACCTTCATAAAAGGGCAAGACTAGGCAAGATAATTTTATCTAAGTTTTATCTAAGTTTGTAATCTAGACTTAGGGTTTCAAAGCAGAATTAAATTAAAATCAATCTATTGAGCAATTAAAGCTCTTATTGAAAAATTCTCCCACCAAATTGTGTTATTCATTTAATTCTTCAATTAGGAAGTTTTCTAATTCGATTGTAGATTAAATGGTATCAGATTTTCAAGTTATAATTCTCGGGGGGTTATGGTTTATGGTCTCTATACGTGACCAACTCAAGTAAACGAAGGATATTCTTGTAAATCCGCTGAAGATTTATCGAAAACCTAGCTTGAAGAAGAAGGCAAATTTAGAGATGGGCGATTCTGAAAATCGACTCACGAAGCTCGAAACAAAAGTTTCTGACCTAACTACAACTCAAGGGGAGTTGGTAGAGCAACTACATCTCATGAACCTTGCCAAAGCATCTGCTTCAACAAAACGATAAAAACACACGAAGAATAAATGAGTCACGGAGGAGGAGAGGGGCGAGTGTAACAAGGATGAAGATATAGATTCAAGTGATGTTGATATCATCGAGGAGAGATCGGTTATTGATAAGTCCATGAATCCTATGCGTAATATTCGTATCGATTTTAAAATTAAAACTTTAGTATTCGATAGGTCAATCGATGCTAAGAAATTAGATAACTGGTTAGATAAGTTAGAGACCTACTTTTTAGATTATGACTATTCAAATGTTCAGAAAATATATATTTTAACACTGAAATTTGCAAGTCATGGACTTACGTGGTGGAAGTCCTATTAGAAACATCACGTAGTAGAAAGCTTAAGTTGGAAAGAGTTCATGGTATTGGTGAGGAAATAATTTTATCCTATTGGACATGAGCAAGAGAGATGGTTCAAAGAGTATCATTTACGCCAAAAGTATGGGAATCCGTACAAGATTTTACTACGGAGTTTCATAACCAAACTTCCATTTTGGACATTGATATGGACGAGTATAAAGTGTTCATGAAGTATACAGGGGGTTTGTCAGATTCCATTAGAAGAGAGTTGAAGCTCTTTGCTGTAGAAAGTATCTAAGATGCTGCTGTGAAAGTAATTACTATTAAAGGCAAGTACTTGAAGAGTGACATGAAAAATGATAAGAGCAAGTCAAGTTCTAAGTCTAGTTGGAAGAATGAGCACAAGGGGAAGTCTAAAGGATATGGGTCTTCATCCAAGGGGATTTATTACAGTCATTATAAGGTAAATGGGCTCATTTATAGATAAATGTTGGAAACTTCACCCGAAGCTTAGGCCGAAGGAGGATAGAAGTAAGAGATAGAAACGTGTACTAGCCACAATGGTTGTTGATTTCCCAGATTTAGATAAACCAAATTCTAAGCTTATTCTTACGTTTAAGTAAACTATGGCTGCCGAGGAGGCGAGTCGGGGAGAGCTTTTTCATATCAGTATTCAGGTGAAGTAGAGCTTAGGAAAGGCCATCATTGATCTGGGTAGTCAGAAGAACCTAATTTTTAAGGCATTGGTGAAGAAGATGGGTTTGCTTACTATGACTCATCCTAAGTTGAATGGTTTGGGGTGGATTCAAGAAGATACAGAGTTAAAGATCATGAAGCAGTGTAGATTCAAGTTTGCGATTACAAAAATTTTTATTGACAAGGTGACATGTGAGGTGGTTCTTTTAGATGTGTATTAAGTCATCTTGGGCAGCCCATATCTTTGGGACCGAGATGTGATTCATTACCATAGAGCTCACAAGTATCATCTTGTGAAGGAGGGAAATGAGTTCCATATCAATACTTGTAAGGAGCATGTCACCACGAATAGTTTAGTAACGACGACTCAAGTGAAGAGGTTGGTTAATGCAAGCGACAAGTTTGTATTGCTGTTGGTGTGATCAGTTCAAAAGGATCCATCGGCAAAAGTATTCTCTACTTTGGAAATGTCACCTAAGCAACAAACTTAAATGAGGAAGTTACAAGAGTAGTATAGCGACTTGTTTATAGGAATAGAAGGGATGCCGCGTAAGAGGGATGTTGAGCATGATATCATTTTGGTAAATGATGAACCACTGCCCAATATTGGGTTGTATCAAACTTCTGTAACTGAGTTTGATGAGATCATGAAACATATACAAGAGCTCCAAGAACAAGGGGTTATTAATCTGAGTTGTTCACCTTGTAGTTCACCGGTGCTATTGCTGCGGAAGAAGGATGGGTCTTAGAAGGTGCATGTGAATTATCGGGCGCTGAACAAGATTAATGTGAAGAATCGTTATCCGCTTCTACGGATTGAAGAGCTTTTAGATGAGTTTCAGAAGGCTCAGTTTTTTACCAAGCTAGATCTTAAGCTGGGTTACTTTCTAGTTTGAATCTGAAAAGAATGTACATGGAAGATGGCTTTCAAGACCAAACAAGGACTGTTCGAGTGGTTGGTGATGCCTTTTGGGTTATGCAACGTTCCAACGACATTTATGTCGTTGATGAGTGAGGTACTTCAAACTTTTATTGATAATTTTGTGATTGTGTATTTAGATAATATCTTGATACATAGGCAAACATGGGCGGAGCATCTCATGCATATACGCCAAGTATTAAAAGCATTGAGATCAAAATAACTCCTTCTAAATGGGTAGAAGTATGAGTTTGAGAAGAAGGAACTCGTGTATTTAGGGTTAGGGGTGAGCATAAACCGATCGAACCGGCGAAACCAAACGGAACCAACCTAAATCGAGCCGATCGGTTCGGTTCTCTTAAGCAGCTCGGTTCAGTTCGATTCTCAAATCTAAAAACTGAATTAGACCGGTTCATTTTTCGGTTCCTCTGTGTATATTAGGTGTATAAACCAAACCGAACTGAACCAGACCGATTTTATGCTTAACCCAATGTTATAGTTTAAAAGTTTGAACCATGGTTACTTTATGTGGACACCTTATCTCCTTAAAGAAACCAATTTTATAGAGAGTGTGATATAATTGTAGAGAGAGTAGTATAATTGTAAAGAGTATTCCTTCTCAAAAAAGTTCATAATCTCAACTCAAATAACTCCTACACCTCCAGTGGGTACTCATGAGATCTATTTGAGAAATTGAACTCACTACCAAAATTGTATTGGATCTCAATTCAAACAACACCATCTCTACCCATTTCGATGCGGGATGTTTACAAGAACTTCATGTTGTGTCCCTCTCTAAAGATCTGCGATTGTTTAATCAAAGAGATAAGGATTTTGTTTTGTAAAACTCTCCATTTGTTTAGGGCTTTAGGGAGAGACAGATGTACTTGAAGAGATAAGGAGAACGTGAATACCTCTTTTTTCTTCAAACAAGTTAAAACCCGACCTGACCCAAAAATCGGTTCGATCTCGGTTCCGTTTCGGTTTACCCAGTAATTTTTTGGGTCGGTTCGGGTTCTCTTCAGGTCAAAAACCGACCCCTGCTATGCCCTACTTGGGGTTCATTATTAGCGGAGGTGAACTTAAGGTAAATTCAAAGAAGGTCTTGATCATTACTAATTAGCCTAGACCCCATACAGTGATGGAAGTACAAAGTTTTATGAGTTATTGTCAGTATTTACGGAAGTTTATTCGATATTTTTTACAGATTGTAGCACATTTGTATTCCTTGACAAAGGCCGGTGTAAAGTTTGTGTGGGAAGATCACCATGAGAAGACCTTTTAATTACTGAAGAACAAGATTACAGATGCACTAGTGTTAGCTTTGCCAAATTTACAGCATCCTTTTGGAGTTGAAACAGATGCATCAAACTATGTATTTGGGGCAATTTTGTTACAGGGTGGAAAGCCCGTTACTTACCATTTTGAGATGTTTATAGGAGCAATGTACAACTATCCTACCTATGATAAGGAGTTCTGTACATTATATTAATCAGTAAAGCATTGGCGGAGTTACTTATTGGGGAAAGAGGTTGTGGTACATTCCGATTACAAACCGCTACAATTTTTATCTTCACAGTCCAAGCTATAGCAAGCTCACCATATAAAGTGGATGTCATATCTACAATAATTAACTTTGATTATCAAGTATAAGAAGGGAGTGGACAACAAAATAGCTGATTTGTTATCTAGACCCCCATTACCAACTATTTTCGCTTTGTTGGTAGCTATGCAGATACATCATATTGTTCTGTCTGAATATGTTGCAGGGTATGACGGCAACAATAAGCTAAGTATAATTTTCAAGAAGTTGCAGCAAGGCAAAACATGTGAGTATGAATTCAAGGATGGTTTGATTTACAGGGGCAGTTTACCATGTATTCCCAAGAGTAGAGACCGTTTACATTAGATTAGAAGGGCACATTGTTTCTGGGTGGCAGGTCATTTTGAGGTTGAGAAGACTCTTTTTAATTTAAGGTATTTTGTTTATTGGCTAAAGATGAAGGTGGATGCTGCTTGTGGTTGGGTTCTATGCAATACATCGAAGACTTCCAATCGTAAGTTGTGACTGTACTTACCATTACCAGTTCCTAACCGACCTTGAGAGGATATTTCAAAGGATTTTATGGGTGGTTTGCCCATGACCAAGTGCTAAAATGATTATCTGTTTTTGGTTGTAGATCGATTCAGCAAGATGATAGGTCGTATTCCATGTTAGAAGGCAGTCACCAGGGAAGGAGCAACACGATTAATTTTTAAAGACGTTTGAAGGTATTTCGGGTTCCCTTCTTATATTATTTATAATAGGGATAACCGCTTTTGGGGCATTTCTGTAGATCGTTATGGGGGATGATGGACACTAAGTTAAAGAGAAGTACCGCCTTTCATCCGTTGACTAACCGGCAAACAGAGGTAGTTAATCGTATTTTGGTTCACTTATTACAGGGATTCCATTCTAAGCATCCTAAGACTTGGGATGAGAGTCTACCATATCTTCAGTTTGCTTTTAACTGGGCGATTCATGGATCTACTTCAAAGTCTCTATTTGAAGTTTGTCTTGGGTACTTGCCTCAAATCCCCTTTGATATGGTTTTTAGTCTTGGTGATAAGACGTTGTCTGGGAAGGAAGAAGATGAACAAGTTAAAGCTCAGCTTTTCATTGAAAAGATAAGCATGGTTCATAAGGCAGTAGAAGTACAATTGAAGAAGATTCAAGTGAAGTATAAGGCTCGACACAACAAACATCGGGTTGAGTATATTTTTTATGAGGGTGGCCTAGTTTTGTTATATTTGGGTAAGGAGCGGCTAAAGGGGGAACGTTAGAAGCTCAAGCCGATCCGTTATGGTCTGTTTACAATACTCAAGAAGATTGGCGACAACATATTCCAATTAGATTTGCCAGTATTTATGAAGATGTATTCGGTGATTAATGTTGAGCATTTCAAATTATTTGAGCTATCTCTTCTAGATGAAGACTTCACAATCGACACTCGTCTACCGTCAATTGATGACTTATGGATGAAAGAAGAAGATCCATTATAAGAGGATAGCATTCTAGAAAAGAAATTTCATGCTACAAGGCGAGGTAGTATCGAGTCATTCCGAGTTGGAAAGAAAGGTCAACTACCTAGCAAGCCGAAGTGGTACAACATGAAAATGGGTACTGCCGCATTCCCTCATTGTCGGGCATGTAAAAATGCTTATCTTACCCTACTTATTTTTGGACTCTAGACCTCATTTTATTGCTAAATAAGACTAATTAGTGATTTATTACTGCTCCAGGTTATGTTAGATAGGAGTGTACAAAAAACTAAATTTGTGAGCCAAAGCTGCAACTGTTAGAAAAGACCACCTATATAAGCTACAACTCAGAGCATCTCTAATAGAAAACAAATTTCAAGAGTAAATCAAGAAAATATTTGACATATTGAGGAGATTTTATTATGACTATGAAGATTTTATTAAGTATAATAAATATTTTACTGAGAATAAAATTTTCAAGAAAATAGCAGCTGTGGAGATATGACAAGCATGCAGAGGGTTATATTCGCCCAAAAATTATGAATCTTTTTGGAAAAATTGCCAAAATTTAAAGATATTTTATAGAATTTGTTTTTTTCAGACTTTTACACTAAGTATATATTTATGAATAAATTTTACAAATTTGATTATATTTGATTTAGTAAAAATAATCTCTTACTAAACATGTAACCCTCTCCTTCATCTAAAAAAGGAGAGGTCTTGACCATGAATAATCATCCAATTTTGAGAGTTGAGAGCATTGAATTGAAGAGTTTAAAGAATTTTTGGAGCTTTGGTATAATTTTGGAGAAAGG
The DNA here is from genome assembly GCA_014058105.1 of Kingdonia uniflora. Classification (NCBI taxonomy): domain Eukaryota; kingdom Viridiplantae; phylum Streptophyta; class Magnoliopsida; order Ranunculales; family Circaeasteraceae; genus Kingdonia; species Kingdonia uniflora. The sequence goes on from JACGCM010001976.1 coordinate 107,496, forward strand.
TTCAAACCTCTTTGTAAGTTATAATATCAAGCACTAAAATTTTGTTGTTTTAATCATGTCTTCCCTTTTATTTAATTGTTATTGTTTTTCTTTAATGTCTAGCTAAATTCTAAAACTAGGGTAGGGATGTAGCTATTTGATTGAATATTCGAGACGTAGTAGTATTCTTTTAAATCTTGTGCTTTAATGTTGATAAACTATTTATGTTTTTATTAACATGTCTTATTTTTCTATAATTATCTTTAATGAAAATATAGGAAGCGTTTTATATGTTAATTCGCACATATGTTTTATTAGTAAAGGAAATTTACTTCACAAATTATCGTTAGATAATCGCTATCATAATTTGTAGTTGTAGAACCTAACTAATATTACATGCTGGGAAACATTTGTTTTAAAAGAGAAAATAAATAGTATTTTATTTTGAGATCATTGTTACAATTATTTGGATGGAGAATAATACTATATTTTAGAAGTTCATGATAATGGTGAAATTCCGAACCTTAGTTATTTTTATTAATTGGTTACAACTATTGTTAGTTTTATCCATAGATTAAAATATCCATGATAAATTCATTATACCTAGATAAATATCTTTAAAAATATTTGTATGTTTGGTATTTTGGTAATATTATTAATGGTCCATCAATGCATAGTTTTGTGGCATAAAACCGTTAATGTATCATAATTTTATCAATTTATCACCAAGATCATGATAATTTGATGGTATTAAAAGATAATTGGTTTTAACTTTTAACATTCTCAAAACCCAAAGAGTATGGGATTTATTTTATAATAAAAGAGGTATGACCACCTATTTAAAAAAATTTAAGGAGATGGTCTTATATCTAAAGGCCAAAAGACTAAAACGCAAACATTGTCAAGAAAAGGATTCTTCTCTTATAAGTTAGAACTTATAACCAGACATGGTTGATGCCTTTAAGGACTAGAAAAATTAAGAAACATATATGTATGAGCATGGGTAGTGGTTACTACCCACATCTGTCCCTCTCTGATGCTCAGCAAATCAGTTGCCCCCCTTAAGTATTATGCCATACTTGTTACAACAAGAGTACGAGAACCACATAAGAAATTGGGATCTTTATTTTAACTATTTGACGTGGAAAGAGTATTGCTGGAATGTTTCTAACGTCAATCAATAGTCGGAAAATAATAAATTTAAGGTGCCGCGCCACTCGTATATGCATTAGTTTATCGATAACTTTATGAGATAATTTTTAGACTTCAAGTTTAAATTTGTAATTGAATTGCTCATACCCAGTTGTAATAAATAATGATTATCTCAATAAATAATGATTATCTCATATTCCTTCATATTTTATTTTCTTTATTTTTTCCAAACTCACATATTTTTTGAGACTCTTACACTCTTTCTTGTGCATTTTTCTAAATACTTTCTTATATTTCCTTCACATCTCCACTCATTTTAAATAACATTACAATTTATCGTGTTAAACATCAAAATACCAAAAATATCATCGATAAATACATATTTTTTGGTATAAACCGGTTCTTTTCTTTAAGGATTAAAATATTGAGTGACAAAAATATCATGATAAAATCAAAATACCATGATAAAATCATAATGGCGAGGGGTCGATAAATACGCTGGTTTCGATATTTTGATTTATGGTTTTATAGTAAAATGTCTAATTGAATACATTGTTTTGCGGTTACTTGGCTTAGTGAATAACAATCCTTATAACTATTTTACACACCCTATTTGATATGGCTTTATCATATAGTACCGTTGCCCATGGCAAGATATAATCGTTTGATTTTCATTTCTATTTTGATTTTGACTTATTTTATTTCCAAGAAAAGAAAAAAATATATATTTGGCTTTTGAGATATCTTTGTTTTTGTGTTCACAGGCTAGAAAGCATATATCGCACCGCATTTTGAAGAGCATCATAAATTTAGTAGACTCATTTTAACATCTATGTAACAAAAGACCAAAACATCAACTACCACGTAGACCCAAAAGAAAATAAAAGTGATGAACATAAGTGTTGCCCTTATTTAAAGTTCTACATCAAACCACAACTGTGGTGGGACCAAGCACTATTTCATTGAACCTGAGGTCGACTTTATCTTTTAAGTTTTTGGTGACTTGAGTTGGTGGTATAATCTCCTTTGGTCCTTTGGTAATATCTTGTAATTTGTTTCTCTTTACCAAAATAAAAATAAAATAAAATATTAAAGTGGTATTATTTTTCTCTCCCCTCTTTAAGTAACTTGTAGTGAGAAAAGTACTTGTAATTCTTAAGCGAGAGTGTATAATTTTAAGTGAGGATATTTTGTAATTTTTATGTAGGGGCTTATAATAGAACCCACATCTGTGGAAGACCTCTCTACAACGCCTACTTGAGCTAGAGAGCCCAGATGTGCTATCTCAACGGTGTCACCAAGGTAAACAATGCGCCCCTAAAAGGGATTCCCCGCAAGTTTATTCTTCCACTGCACCCTCCTGCAAAGCAGTCAATTTTTGTTTATGTGTTTGATGTTTTTGCAATTTAAAATTCAATATTAGATAAATGGCAAACAAAAAGTGGGATTTTATCACCTGTGTGTGGCACCACATATTAGGCCTCCGGGAGGTTTAGACCCTGTTTAACATTTTGGAACGGAACATCGACTAAAAGAAGCCAAGATTAAGACATAAAATAGATAGTTAATCAAAAAGGCTTATAGAGCTCGGACCTGGACCATAGGAACATGTTGGTTAAGACCCTTGATAGTAGTTGCGTTTTTCTGGAGGAAGTACGTTCCCTAGCATAACTAGTATCGAAAGGTGATTCTAAGTAGTTTACCCCACCTTCTAGTACAGGTGCTTCTAGGTGACTAAAACTGTACGCGAGTTATTGCTAAAGCAATAAAAAATAACTCAATGTGCGAACCGATCTACTATCAGGAATAGAAGCAACTGAACCCTGAGACCGTGTTCACACCTTGAACTTAACTAAGACCCATCTAAAATGATCAATGTGAGGGATTACCTTATGTAATCAACACCTGGTTGACATACAATTACCGTTCAAGGTGTTCTACAATCAGAACCCTCTATTTATTAGACAGAGGAAGTATCAGACCTTTGGTTGACGGGTGTCATGTTTATGTTTGAGCACCTCATTCTTTCCTGATTGTCATATGTGCACTTCTAGTAGTTTATGAAAGAATGGTTTTGAGTGCCTGAGTGTCGTATTGAGAGGTTTTGAGAATCTGACCTGATTGATATTTTGATCCACTTTGAGTTAGACGAGTCAGCCCATCAGGAGATTCCAATCTCCATTGATATGAGAGATCATACAAGCCTGACCCATAGGGAACTTTTTTCTGTTGGAGGTGAGTTAGAAACCTTTGCATTCCACGTATCTCTATTGACACTCAATCCGAGTCCAATTTCTTCGCTCAATCCATTTAGTTTTCCACCCTAATTATTTAAGATGGGAGATGTCAATGACAATGAGAATAACAATGAGAATTGTCTGGAACCCGTGCAGATCCCACACAAGGATCACATGTTTCCTAAAATGACAAATCGTACTTTATGCATTATTTTACCTCCTACCACTGGGCAATTTGAACTCAGAAATGTGCTTATCAATTCATTGCCAAAAATCTCGGGAAGGGAGGATGAGAACCCATATGGCCATGTATGGGATTTTGAAAATTTAAGATTCAACCAAAAGTATAGGAGTGATAATGAAATGGAGGCCATGAAACTCGTTTTATTTCCTTTTTCTTTACTAGGAAAGGGTCTGGCTTCAAGCTATATGGCATAAATCCATCACGAGTTTTGAGATTCTTATAGAAGCTTTTTACAATTAATTTTTCTCTCTTGAGAAAACTGAGAACCTCCGTTGGGCCATTCTTAGGATTACCCAACTTCATAGAGAGAGCTTAAAAGATTATTTAGAAAGATATAAGGGACTGAACCTACAGTGCCCTCATCGCGGTATCGATTTCTGGATCCTAATTAGAAATCTTTATGATAGATTAGATGTTAAAACCAAGAATACTGTAGAATCCTTTTGCTTAGGGAGATTCACTGATAAGGATGATGTAGAGGGTTTGGACTTATTAGAAAAGATGGCTAAAAAATTGCAAACCTGGGGAACCATGAGAGAAAAAGATATAGAAGAAAAGGGAAATAATGCTTTTGGAGTTGGATCCAACTCCCAGTTGGACCCTACACTGAAGACCATTTTGCAAAAACTAGAATCTTTGGAAATATCAAATTAAAAGATGTATGCCAGAGTGCCCGTTTTTCACGCCAAAATGTCGGCATGTGTTGTATGTGATAAACCTAGAACATTCTTTTCAAGACTATCCGTTTATTCATGGAATTAGGGAGACAAAGAAGGAGCATGTAAATGCTTTTCATCAAAAACCTTCTCGCTACCCTACAACCAACCTTAGAATCAGGGAATTTTTTCAGGGAAGAACAACTAATTTTTGAATAATTCCAACAATTTGTTTGGCAAATCTTATCATCAGGGGAGCTCCATAGGGGCACAGTCGTACCAACCCAATCTAAATCAATTTGGTTCCTCCTACCCATCCAGCCACCAGCCATCAGCCTCCTTAGCAGAATACTCTATATATTCATCCTCTTATTAGAAAACCATCTCCGGAGGATGGCATCCAAACCTTATTGCAATCAAATACCCAACTTATGCAATAATTCATACAAATGAATCAACAATCTATCGTTAGGATAGAAACAACCATCGCTTAATTAACAACTGGGCTAAGTACTAGACACAAGGGTATATTTCCAAGTCAAACCCAACCTAACTCGAAGGATCAAAGTAAGAGCTCAAATAGCCGTGATTATGCAAATGTGGTTATCATACTTTGAAGTGGCAAAACTATAGACAGCAAAGTTAGGATGCCTGAGGATAAACCTTATATTAGTCCTAATCCAACTACCAAAGTTGTTGAAGAAGATGAGTCTATGAGCAAAAAAATACCAGTCATAGGGGAAGAGGCTGAAAAAGTCTTGCCTACGGAGAAGAGTAAAAAATTTTAGTCTAGAGGCCCTAAGGTACCTTTTCCCCACATGGTTGAATATGAAGAAGATTCCTAATGAAGGGGTTAAGGAAATTTTAAAAAAATCTTAAGATCAATATTCTTTGTAGCGAGTCATTACGACGAATTCCTTCATATGCGAAACATGTCAAGAAATCGAATTCCTTCATATTCCTTCAAACGCCGAATGAATATTTCTATAAAGGCCTTCAACGTCCATGATAGTGATAATGTTATTCAATTGGATGCTCAAGTAAGATCTATACTCTTGAACAAAACACCTCTAAAATACAAAGATCCAAGAATGCAAACAATTTCTTACCCCATATGGGCAAACTAGATAGGAAAAGCCTTGTTTAATTTAGGTGCCAGTACTGTTAACCTAATTCCTTACTCGGTATTTGAGCAGTTAGGTCTAAAGGGACTCAGACCCACAAATCAAACCTTTCAACTAGCTGATCAATCCATTTGAGTTCTTAGAGGTGTTGTAATGGACGTACTTGTCCAATTAAATGACTTCTTTTATCTTATGGACTTTGTGGTCCTTGATATAAATCTGGTAGAATGCCCTCAAGATGAGATTCGATTGATCCTTGGCCGACCCTTCTTGGCCACTGCTAACGCGTTGGTCAACTGTCGTAGTGGAGCTATGAAGTTGACTAATGGGAATAAGAATATCGATTTGAATATCCTCAATGCAACTCATACTCTTTTTGAAGATGAACCCGATGAGTGTAACATGCTTGGTACTATTGTAAGCACTACATTTCACAGTTCGAATCCTAGGGATCCATTAGAAGCATGCCTTACATACTTTGGAGAGGATTTTGATGTTGATGACCTCATCAATAAGATCAATATCCTATTAGATTTTGTCCCCATTTTGGATGCCAGTGATGTGGTCAAAATTCTAAATATTGAAGATCATGTTCCCGAAGCGGAGAAAGTACCTGCTAAGCTAGAGCTTAAACTACTCCCTGAAAATCTAAAATATGCCTATCTATGTCCTAATGAAACTCTTCCTGCCATCATAACATCTGATCTAGAGCCTGAGAATGAAGAACGCATATTAAAGGAAAACACAAAAGCTCTTGGATGGAACATCTCGGATATTAATGGTATTAGTCCTTTTGTATGCATGCATAAGATAAAGCTTGTGGATAATACCAAGAAGTCCTGAGAAAGGCAATGGAGGCTTAACCTGACTACGACCAAGGTTGTGAGAAAATAAAATTTGAAATTGCTTGATGTTGGGATTATTTATCCTATTTCAAATAGCCTATGGGTAAGCCCTATTGATGCTGTTCCTAAAAGTTGGGAATCACTGCCGTGAAGAATGATGATAATGATCTTGTCCCCGCCCGCATGACCACAGGGTGGCAAGTGTGTATAAACTATAGAAAACTCAATTCGGTCACTCAAAAAGATCATTTTCCCTTGCCATTTATGGACCAAATGCTTGAACATCTCCCCGGTCATAAATATTATTATTTTCTTGATGGGTATTCTAGGTACAATCAAATATCTATCGCTCTATAGGACCAAGAGAAAACCATGTTTACCTATCATTTTGGCACTTTTGCCTATTGTCGCATGCCCTTTAGGTGATGCAACGCTCCCACCACATTTTAAAGATGCATGTTAAGCATATACTCTGATATGGCCGAGCATTTTCTTGAGGTCTTCATGGATGACTTCTCGCTCTTTGGAGATTTGTTTGATCAAGTCACCACCACTTATTTCTTGTCCTAGCTAGGTATCAACAGAAACATCTGGTGCTAAACTGGAAAAAATGTCACTTCATGGTGAAGAAGGGAAAAGTTTTAGGACATGTAATTTATGTGAAGGGAATCAAAGTTGATAAAGTAAAGGTAGACGTCATATCTAGCTTCCCACCCCCATGAAATGTTAAGGGCGTACGATCATTTCTAGGACATGCTAGATTTTAGAATTTAGCAAAATCGCTTAACCCCTTAGCAATCTCCTTGCCAAGGATAACACTTTATTATTCGATGGTCCTTGCCTTGATGATTTTGAGAATTTCAGGACGCGTCAGACATCTTCACCCATCATACAACCTCCTAATTAGAATGAAACTTTTGAGTTAATGTGCGATGCACCTGACTATGCCATTGGGTTTGTCTTGGCATAATATATTGATAACCTTCCGCGCGTCATCTATTATGCTAATAAAATTCTTAATGATGCCCAATTGAATTACACAACCACGGAAAAAGAACTTCTAGCGATAGTCTTTACTCTAGAGTATTCCATTTTTATCTCCTAGAATTGAAAGTAATAGTCTATACGGATCACATTGCTATCAAGTACCTTCTCCCCAAGGACACCAAACAGCGTTTAATCCATTTGATAATGCTACTTTAAGAGTTTGATATTGAGATTTGAGATAAAAAGGGTGTCGAAAATGTTGTAGCTGACCACCTTTCTCTATTGGACAATGATTCCCCAAATTAGTTGTTACCTATTCGTGAGTCATTTCTCGATGAGCAACTCATGTTTATTCGCTCAATGCCTTCTGCATCATGGTTTGCAGACATTGCAAATTATCTTGCCACAATTTTTGGACCAAGCCCAATAAAAGTAAATTCCTAAGTGAGGTCCGATGATTCATTTGGGACGATCCATGCTTATTCAAATACTGCTCTGATCAAATTATTTGCCGATGTATCCCAGATTATGGGCATACCAAAATCATTAAAAATTTCCACACCCACGCTTGTGGTGGCCACTTCAGTTCTAAAAAGACCTCTACAAAAAATTTAAAATATGGTTTTTATTGGCCAACCATATTTCGTGATGCTCACAAATTTTTCAAGGCTTGTGATAGATGCCAAAGAAAGGGAACCTTGTCTTGTAAAAATATGATACCCCAAAACCCTATTTTGATTGCTGAACCCTTCGACGTTTGATGCATCTACTGCATGGGTATATTTGCACCATCTTCAGGGTACGCATACATCTTGTTAGTAGTTTACTATATAACTAAGTGGGTAGAGGCCATTCCAAAACCAACGATAGTTCAGTTGTTGTCAAGTTTCTTAAGGAGAATATTTTCTCCCATTTTGGTATGCTGAGGACGATCATTAGTGATGAAGAGTCGCATTTCACTAGTAGAATGTTTGTGAACTTAATGAAAAAATACGGAGTAAGGCATAAGGTAGCTACACCATACCATCCGAGGACTAGTGGGCAGGTGGCAGTTTCCAATAGAGAAATAAAAAATATTCTTTCAAGACACCTATTAGAATGTCAACTAATTGATGCTCATTGAGCTTACCATACAGCTTTCAAGACACCTATTGGAATGTCTCCATACCGATTAATCTACGAAAAAATGTCTCAGCTCTTTATTGAATTAGAACACCGCACCTATTGGGCAATAAAATCATTAAATTTTGACATTGGGAAGGCCAGTTTACATTGTAAGCTTCAACTCAATGAGTTAGAAGAACTATAGAATGATGCATACCAATCAGCAAAGACTTATAAGGAACGCATGAAAGTATATCATGAAAAAAATATTTTGCAAAAATATTTTGAACCAAATCAAAAAGCCCTATTGTACTCTTCTTGGTTGCATTTGTTTCTTGGCAAACTTCAATCTCAATAGACCGGCCTTCTCATTGTTAAAACAGTTTATCTACATGGTACTGTTGAGGTTAAGGAACCTAGCACTAGCAAAATGTATAAAGTGAATGGCCAACGACTTAAGTCATATTATGAGTAGTTTAGCTTCACCAATGAAGACTTGAAGCTTCTGGACCCAGTCTATGTGGAGTGACATCCATTTCCTTATCACCCATCTTTCACTCAGTTTGGGGGTACCTCATTTCATTTGGCTGAAGACAATAAACTTAGCGCTATCTGGGAGGAAACCCATGTCATATCAGGTATATGTTCTGATATTCATTTTCTCTCCTTGTAAGGTGTGTTCTCAAACATTGGGGACAATGCTTCTTTCTAGTTTGGGGGTGGAGAAAAATTGTTAACATTTTTTACTCATTTTAGAGAAAAGGAAGGTCATTATGGTAATTTACGAGACTATTTATCAAGTTTTTATAAGCTTAGAAGTATTTGGTTATGGTCTAAATAATTTGATCGTAAAGCCATAAAATTTAAATTTTCACCAAATACATACTTAGAAAATTTAGGAACACTATCTTAAGTTAGATGTACTACCCTTTAATTAGAAGAAATTTTACGTTGACTGGTATTCTCGAAACAAATGCACTTTACGGTAGTATTATATTCATTACTTTTGCTAGAATTTTGATCAATCTAAGGGAATCTAGTATTTGAGGTAGGAATGATCTACTATAAGGGAAACAACTACCTAAGAATAAGATCAATCCTGAAGTAATATAATAAAGATTTCTATATGCCAAAATAGCTCTAAAAACTTTCACAACGCAAGGCATACTCGTATGATTAAAACTGAAAGAGGAAGAATTATCACCAATCTCGAGTATAGCCATAAACTATGTGAAAGGAACAGGGAAAAAAGTCTACTTGTGAGAATCCAGAGCCTAGGTCACGAAGAGGCACCAAACCCCGGCAACCTAAGACAACTAGCAGGGATTGTCGACCAAAAACTCATATTACAGAGGTTTCACTAAGGAAACATCTAACAAAATGAAAAAGCTTATAGTTATTCTCCAAAATTAATAACAGAATTTGAATTGACTATGACACTTGTCAAACTGATTGATGGATTTATTTCATAAAATACGAAATGACTGGATATTGACTCAAGAGCCTCTGAATAAAGTTGTACGTGCAATAACTATTTTCACAACACTTGGGAGGATAATAAAAAAATATGTGAAATCTCATTTAATTATTGGGTAGTATCTCTAGTTTCGAATAGTTCTCCAAGATCTCTAGTTATATATATGTGAAAGAATTAAATTTTAAGGGGTTTACTTTCTTAATGCTTTTGTCATTGTCAGATATCGATAAGTTAGCTGAAATGAACTAAAGAGTATTTAAATTACTAAAATGCCCTTATTGACTTCTGTGGGTATAGCCACTGCAAACCCTCACAAGATAAAACTTATCCTATAAAGGTAGCCTATAGGTTTAACGGCTTGTTGCATACGCTAAATGCAATCGTCCTAACCACGAAAAGGTTATATTTTTATTTATTTATTTTTTGCTCAAGGACTAACAAACTTTAAGTTTGGGGATGTTTGATGGGCAGGTAAAAATGCCCATCTTACCCTACTTATTTAAGAATTCAAGACCTCATTTTATTGCTAAATAAGACTAATTAGTGATTTATAATTGTTTCAGGTTATGTTAGAAAAGAGTGTACAAGAAGTTAAATTTGAGAGCTAAAGCTACAACTGTTGGAGAAGATCACCTGTCTAAGCTATAACTCAGAGCATCTCCAATAGAAAAGAAATTTTAAGAGAAAATTTAGAAAATATTTGACATATTGAGGAAATCTTATTATGACTATAAATATTTTATGGAGTATAATGAATATTTCACTGAGAATAAAATCTTTAAGAAAATTGCAGCTGTAGAGATCTGACAAGCAGGCATGTTAATATTCGACCAAAAAATTTGAAATTTTTTGGAGAAGTTGCCAAGATTTGAAGATATTCCATAAAAAAAAATTAGATTTTTATACTGTGTATATGTTTTTAAATACATTCAACAAATTTGATTATATTTGATTTGGTAAAAATAATCTCTTGCTAAAAATATAACCCTCTCCTTCATCTATAAAAGGAGACGTCTTGATCATGAATAATCATCTAATTTTGAGATTTGAGAGCATTATATTGAAGAATTTAAAGAATTTTTGGAGCTTTAATGTAATTTTGGAGAAATGTCTGAACCTCTTTGTAAGTTATAATCTCAAGCAATAAAATTTCGTTGTTTTAATCATGTCTTCCCTTATTTAATTCTTGTTGTATTTCTTTAATGTCTAACTAAATTCTTAAACTAGGGTAGGGATGTAGCTATTTGATTGAATATTCGAAATGTAGTAGTATTCTCCTAAATCTTGTGCTTTAATGTTGATAAACTATTTATGTTTTATTAGCATATTTTATCTTTCTATGATTATCTTTAATGAAAATATAAAAAGAGTTTTATATGTTAGTTTGCCCATATGTCTTATTAGTAAAGGAAATTAACTTCACAAATTATTGTTAGTTAATCGCTTTCATAATTTGTAGTTGTTGAACCTAACTATTATTATATGTTGGAAAACGTTTTTTTTTTAAAGAAAATAAATAGTATTTGATTTTGAGATCATTTTTACAATTATTTGGATGGAGAATAATACTATATTTTAGAAGTTCATGATAATAGTGAAATCCCGAACCCTAGTTATTTTTATTAATTAGTTACAACTATTGTCATTTTTATCATAAAAAGTCAAATTGAAAACATTGTTTTGCAGTTACTTGGCTTAGTGAACGACAACCCCTATAACTATTTTACACACCCAATTTGATACGATTTTATCACTAATCTCCAGTTCTAGCTTGAGCAAGAGCTCAAGGCTCCTAAAGTGGGAGCCATGATCTAGGAAGATCTAGACATTCAATCTTTTATAAAGATGTTTTATCGTTTGAGCGAGCCTTGGAGCCATTCGAACGAGTTTGAAGGAAAGTCAACCAATTCTCTATGCTTTATTTTCTAGGCTAAAATTGGCAAGTCGTTCACGATATTTGGAGTCGTTCGAACGACCTGGGTTCCCAGAAGACCAATTATGTCTGTCTCAATTTCTAGGCTTAAATTGGTAAGTTATTCGAATGACATTTAGAGTATTTCAAACAACCTGGGTTCCCAGAAGACCAATTCTGCCTGCCTCGATTTTCAGGTTTAATTGAGCCAGTCATTCGAATGACCTACAAGTTCATTTGAACGACTATCGTGATTCCTTCATAGTTTAGTGCATTTAAGGGCATAATTGTCCTATGTTGTAACTTGAAAACTTGTAACCTTCATAAAAGGGTAGGGCTAGGCAAGATAAAGAAATTTAAGTTTTATCCAAGTTTTGTAATCTAGACTTAAGGTTTTAAAGAAGAATTTAATTAAAATCAATCAATTGAGCAATTGAAGATCTTATTGGGAAATTCTCACACCAAATTGTGTTCTTCGTTTAATTCTTTGATTAGGATGCTCTCTAATTCGATTGTAGATTATTTTTGCCAGGATTTTTGCCAAAAAGTACCCAAATTTTTTGCCTGAGGTTATGAAAGGTCGTGCTTGGCAGGAAAACATGACTAACAGATATAATCCAATAAAACATCTTGATATAATGTGTTAATTAATTAGTGGCAATTAGAACCTCGAAGTAATAGATAGATCATTAAATCCCCATAGTTGAAGTGAAGGATTTGAGATATTTTAGGCTACCTCCCTTATGCCAGAAATTGGTATTAAATTTGGTCGAAGTAAAGACTTGTAATATTTTATTGCGAATAAATTGATCGAGGACTAATAAAAGTTATATTAATTTCAGGTGAGTAAAATGGATTGACCAGTCAATGATACCAATCTCCTTGAAGTTGATCTAGAGGGAGAGATTTTTAGGATTCTTAAAGTATAACCAATATTTATGGATGGGACCATTTGTGTCAAAGAACTAGGTCGGTAATAAAGTTGAACCTATTGTTAATGAGGGTGTGGAGGAGAGAGTGGAAAATGAAGGTGCCTCATCGTCTTGCGCAACTATAGACGGGAAGAGAGTGGTAAATGAAAAATAGATTATTCAGATCAATGGTCGAGGTGAAGGGGAGGATCATGGTAAGGTTCTCAAGGAAGATGATGATGATGAGTGTTATGGTGATGGGGTAGAAAAAAATTCTAAACAAAAAGGGAAGATACAGGATCAAGATAATCTGTTGGATAGTATACTAGTGCATCGATAACAAATCAAAATGGGTTTGAAGTTGCCACATCGAGTTGATCAAAAGAAGTTTTTTAATTTCTTCGAGGTTGCTCCTAGGCAATTCAACCCAAATGTCTATTATCATTTAAGAGTTGTGTAATGGAGTGTTTTCCAGAAGGATAATCTTTGCCAATACTTCTTATAAGGAAAGTGCAGTAATAAACTAGAACAAACAAGATTTTACGTAGAAACTCAGTAAAAGCAGAGAAAAACCATGACCTCAAGGAGGGTTTTTGTGTAAAATCTAATATGATGTTAGTTATTACAAGTTCGTGGAGTAACAGTAGGGTAAGGAAGTAAGAGTTATAAAGTTGCGGATCTGAATAATCTATTTTTTGCCTGTATTTATAGTAGATACTGGCAGTTTACAAAAAGAAAGAAACAGTCTTCTATTTCGGGAGGAGTAGGCGAACTTTGCGGATCTCTAACAGCTCTTTCTTAACCAGGCACAATGGTTAATTTAAGTAGGTCAAGGACTTACAATATCTTCTCGAATGTTTTCTGCCTTCGACTATGCAATACTAGCTTACTCTTGTTGAATCTGGGAAATATGCTACTACAATCGCCCCATTCTCGGCAGAAGTACTTGTGGTTGTGTCGAGAACACACTGGAATTTTAAGAGGTTGTCGAATGTTTAGAAAATTATCTTATTTTCATTTCTGAGGTCAAAGTGAAGTGAACCTGGCCATGTCTTTCTCGAGGAGCAATTAATGCAGAACATTGGAACTGGTAAATGAATGTGGGTATAAATAGATGGTGTTAAGAAGGATGGTGATAGAATTGAAAGAATGTCGCCCCAAGTGTGGTGTAGCGAGTTCCCTGAGGAAGAAAATGGTGACCGTCACAACCTAGCAGAGGTAAAATTCTATTGTAAGTCATTTTCTGATGCTATGTTTGATGGAATCATGGTGGGGGAATTTGTGGGAGTTGGAGTTAGAGAGCGTTGTCACACGGGGTATTTTTTGGGTTGGGTTTAGTTGTTGTTGCCGAAGGCATTATAGTGCATCAAATTTTGGGAGTAGGGGATACTGCTCATAATGAAGATGATGATGTGAAGACTAGCTGGGTATCCTGGGATCTTGTCGAAGCAATATTTATTCTTGCAATTTTCTGCTGCCGTTCTTCCGTAGGAGCAGCTTTGTTTAAAAGTTCCCTGACCTGAGATTCATTGAGTTTCTTAGGATATCGGTACCAGAACTAATGTCAGATTCTGGCAAAAAGAAGCCATAACGTTAGATTCTGGTGAAAAGTTGGTGAAGTAGTAGTTCTGTAAGACGAATAAAAGATGTAATGTAACTGAATGTAATGTAATTAAAGGAATGAGTTGTCGAATGTAAAATGTAAGAGTTATTTCAAATAAATAAACTATATTGCTTCGACTTTTTTTTTTTTTTTTTTTGTCGAGTATGTTTTCAATGAACTACTCAAGTGATCGAATTAATGTGATGCCAAAGTAAAATGTGTGGAATGTGTATAGCTGAATCTGTAAGGCATCTCAAAATATAGTTGAATGAGTGGGGCCCGGAACGGATTTCGAGGTTGATTGATTTGACTGTTGAAAATGTTAAGTTCCAAGGTAAAATAAATGTGGAGTTGTTAACTTGGACTTTGTTGGACTATAAATACCTTGTGTACTTGGGTAAATTATATGTTGGTTTGTGAAGATGATGGAGACTAGATCCCAAGTGAAGAATGAAGTGTTCAGCTGAGTTCATGTAAAGTATTGGGAATTATATAGTCGGTATTTCGATAATCGAAATGCTAATATTTACTTGTAAGACCTTGTGGAACCGAACTACGAAGGGATAAGCGAGGAAGAAGTGAAGGATGTTGAGGAGGATTTTCAGTTTCAATACCAATTGCAATTTTGGAGTCCTCCTGAATGCGTGAGTTATATTTATACTCATGGAAAGACGTTGGTGAAGAGGGAAGATGATCCTGCGAGGAAGAGTTTGCGAGTAGGATTTCTACATGAAGTAGTGAAATGTAATGATCGAGTTATAATTAAGGGTAAAATGAAAGTAACTTTTGTAAGAAGTAGTTATGGATTATGCAAATAAAAAATGTTTGTCAAATATATTTTGGACTTGTTAAATATTTAGGAAAATATAAAACGGTTTAATGGTTGGTCTTTTGTAATGTCGAATGAAACTTGAATTGAAATTGAATGTTTGAATAATAAATCCCGAGTTTATAGGGGAATTAAATTATAAGAAATTTGTCGAGGCAATGATGAGAATTAAAACGGCGAGGTGTGCTCCTGTAAGTGACATTTTGAAGTATAAGGATATCGATGTACAACATCTTTGTGAAAGGATAGATTTTGTTCTGTTGAGTATGAATGGATAAGAGGAAGTTCTTCGAGATATGGAGGGGTTGGAGCTACACTGTAGGGGGGTTGTTGTGTATGAGGAGGCGAAGTATTAAAGATATCGAGGAAAAATGTGTGAAGCGTTATGATTGATTACTTGAACAGTCGCGAAGCGGTGCAATGAACAGTCACGTAGGGTCTATAGATAGTCCCACAGTTGGTGACTGTTCACATTTTACAAATTTTGTAAGAAATCTCTCTAGTACGAACTCGTTGTGTTCGTCAATTGAATCGTTGTCAACAATTGGGAAGGAGGAGATTGGTGTTTTGATAGAGAAAGCAAAATAGGAAAAACAGAGGGATAGCGAAGCAACGCGATTACAAGGTTTGTAATTGGGTACTTTTTCGCGTCTATTTTGATTGATTGTTTGTAAAGATTTGTAGATGGAGGCAGGATAATTGTAGTTGTAGAAGGAATTTGGATTATGTAGAGTTGATTGTAAGTAATTGAAGATTTCACTGTGTTAGGGTTTTGTTGACGTAAGTCGTGACAGTGAGCGTTAGAGGGTGTCTCTTTCATGGCAATATAATTGAATGGGTTACAAAAGTGTTAAATAGAGAGGGATATAATTAATTGGAGGTGAGAAGTGGAGAAAGGGATTATTAGGTATCGCGGTGAGTACTACGCAAATGTAGAGAGTTGTTTTGGAGATTTGCGAGAGTAGTGTAAATAGGCTTCCGAATTTGATGGTATTGGCCGGTTGTCAAGCTGGAGAAGTTGGATTCCCGTTTTTTTTTTTTTAATTGGAGTGGTTTGGCGGGAAACAGGCGAAGTGTATTCGAGAACTTTTGAGATTGCTAAACTTCAACAAAAATAGGAATTAGTAAAGCAATCGATGTATATGACATATGAAAATAGTTAAAATTGTATCGAGAACTGAATGTAGTAAGACAACTGGTAGTAATGATAGTAGCAGATAGTTATGACAGTACGTAATAGAGAATGATGTGTTGGAGAGTAAACTCGACAACTATATGGATACGAACATATGAATATATGAACACATGAACTTATATATGTATCATATATGATAGTTACTAATTTCTTGTAAAATATGGAATCTAATTTTCAGGTTCGTTAAAATGGCTGAACCAATTCATAGTGATGATAAATGTATATCTGATAACCTTCCGGATGTAGATCCCCTGATAATCAATGTATCAACCTGTGTCTAACAATTAGGAGGTAGATATAGGGTGGGGTCGAGTAGTGCAAGCTTAGCTAGTATCGACCAGTTCAGGGTGGCACCTAGGATTGTCGATGGATCGAATGAGGAGGGCATTGAGACTGACGTGGATCATGAGCCACAAGCTAGTGATCGAGAAGACAGTGGGGGTGGGGGGAAGATGTGGAGGAGGGCGAGGAGGCCTGTTATGCAGAGAGTCCAGAGACGAATGAGATTTTGAGTTTCAAGAAGAAGTATGGTATTCCTCAAGACATTAGGTTAGAAGAATATCAATATGATATGATCGATCGGGAAATACCTTTGGGTGGGATTCTCATACTTCGAGAACAAATTAAGAAGGGGTCGAAGCTCCCTCTTTGAGCTGACCAAAAGAAGTTGATGAATTTCTTTGATATGGCACCTGGGCAGTTCAACCCGAATGTGTATGATCTATTTCGTGTATGTAGGGCGATAAATGGTCGATTAAAGGAGAGGGGGGAAGAGTTGATCACAGTCGATGATATATGTGTGTATAACTCTCTCTTAAAAAACCCCAGAAGTTAGGCTATCGATACCTAGCGAGGTTTCTTAAAAGAGTGTTGTTCTATGACATGGTGTCAACAGGAGGGCGATATACTGATGAACGTTTACTCGTGTCTGGGAATTACGAGTTCAACAAGATAAACCCTAAACCCTGGGGAGCCATTAAAAAGAAAGATGTTTCATTTAGGTTTATGGTTAGGTAATGTAAATATCGATGTTGTTATTTAATGTATGTCTATGTCTGTGTGTAACTGGGTTTTTGTTTGTGTTCTGCTTGTGTAGCTCTGAAGGAAGTTGATAGGAATTTTAAAGTACAAAAGGAATTGTACAAGATTAGGGAGGGGTTCTTTGGTAAGATTGACAATCTCGTTATCGACCAAGAGCAAGTAGGTACCCTTTTTCATGAGGCAGGCTTAAAAAGATCAAGGCAAAAGGGTCAGAAGTTCCAGTTATCGATGGTAAAATGTCGATAAAGAACAAGAGGGATACAAAGTCAAGTATGCCTTTGGACAATCCTTCCTTGGCTGGGTACACGACTGATTCCATGACTGCGGAGATAGACTTGATGTTTGCTGAGACATTCGGAGTAAGAAGAAAAGGGCAGTAAGTGAAGTTGTTACTCCTTTACTTCCTCCTAAGAGGAATACTCGCCGAGCAACAAATGAGGAGGCAGTGAAGGTTACTGTACCTGTTGTTTTGTCGGATGGGCGGCCTCTACGAGGGTCGACAAGTGTGATCCCGAAAAATAGGGCAAATCAGTCGAAGAACAGATTAGTCAAAGAAAATGAGACCGAAGTCCAGAAAACTATGGACGCTTATGTTTCTGGGACAGATGTGCTGAAGGCAAAAGTGGATGACTGTTTGGTTATGACTGAGGGCTTGATTACTTTTCTTAGTGAGGGCCACCGAAACATGTCGAAGTTGAGAAATCTTTCTACTTTGCTTCAATTAAAGAAATTGGTATGCCATTCAAATACTCAATTTATGAATGTAATGCAGATTAAGAAGTTGTTGACGGAGGCGAAAGATCATATTGTTGGTAGTAGTGACCTTGCAAATCAAGTTCTGGTGTATAAGGATATCGAGAAAGAATTGACAAAGGATAAAGAAGCTTTGATCGAGGAAAGGATTTGAATGCCACTCTGAATACGTACAAGCTGGAAGCCCGGAAGGTAAAGGAAGTCGCTCCGCGTGAGGCAAAGAAAGTTTAGGAGATGGAAAAAGAAAAGGCTTTGGTGTTGCTTAGAACAAACTTTGAGAATGACGTAAGGGAACAGATTGTCGATGCTCGAAAGGCGATGGATTTGGAACATGGTAAGATTCTTGACGAGGTTAGGGCTCAGTTGATAGTAGATAATTTAGATACTTGCAAGAAGGTGAGGGCTCATTATGTAGGGCAGTACAATGTGTTGGAAGTGAGGAAGGATCATTACAAGGGGTTGGTCAGTGCTGCGAGAGCTGTGTTTGTGGATTCAGATGCAGATGATGATGTTTTGGAGACTCCCAAAGTTCTTAGTGGGCGAAAGTCGCCAATGATATGGCAATGATGGAAGCTGATGAGATGCGTCCTGAGGAAGTATTGGAAGTGTTGTTTCCTGAGGGGTTATCGAAGGTTGATGACGTCGTGTCTCCTCCTTCAGTTTAAATACATGTGTGTAAACAATATGATGTTTCATTTTTTAGAAATGTAAAAGTGGTCGTTGGGACCAGAACAATTTTAAATGTGTTTTTGGAATGATGATTAGTTTTGTTTTGCGAAGAAAGTGTTTTAAAATATTTGAAGCATATTGTTGTAAATTATGCTAAGTGCTGATATTCGATATGAATGATATGTGGAACTGATTTGAATGTCGTAGCAAATAAGTGATAAGTAAAAGATGGCCATGAAATGGTAAGTTACGTGTAATGACCAAATTTGTATCCTCGGTAGGAGATCTAGATATAGTTTTGTAAAGAACAAAACATATCATATGTTGTTCGAAAAGTAAGGAGTGCGAAGTAGAGCATCTTGTAATTGGATAATGTTCGCATGAAATTGAATCAAAGTCTGGATGCATACTTAGAAAGTATGGAGTGAGACTAAGTAATGATAGTAAATATTTTTGATTGTGTGATGCATATTTACCAAGTATGCATAAAAATCAAGTAAAGATGATTGATTGTCTGATGCATACTTATCAAGTATGGATCGAGGTCAAGTAACAATGATTGATTGTCTGATGCATACTTATTAAGTATGGATCAAGATCAAGTAACAATGATTGATTGTCTGATGCATACTTATCAAGTATAGATCAAGATCAAGTAAAGATGATTGATTGCCTGATGCATACTTATCAAGTATGGATCGAAATCGAGTAACAATTCCCACAGACGACGTCAATTGTAATGGCATGCTTTCCAAAAGGATAATCTTCACCAATACTTTTCGTAAGGAATGTATAGTAATAAGCTAGAACAAACAAGATTTTACGTGGAAACTCAGTAGAAGCTGAAAAAAACCACAACCTCTAGGAGGGATTTTATGTAAAATCTAATATGATGCTAGTTATTAAAAGTTCGTGAAGTAATAGTAGGGTAAGGAAGTAAGAGTTATAAAGTTACGAAACTGAATAATCTACTCTCTGCCTGTATTTATAGTAGATACAAGCAGTTTACAAAAAGAAAGAAATAGTCTCCTATTTTGGGGGGAGTGGGCAAACTTCGCGGATCTCTAACATCTCTTTCTTGACCAGGCACAATGGCTACTTGAAGTAGGTCGAGGACTTGCGGTAACTTCTCGA
Organism: Kingdonia uniflora; assembly: GCA_014058105.1. Taxonomy (NCBI): domain Eukaryota; kingdom Viridiplantae; phylum Streptophyta; class Magnoliopsida; order Ranunculales; family Circaeasteraceae; genus Kingdonia; species Kingdonia uniflora. The sequence goes on from JACGCM010001976.1 coordinate 127,348, forward strand.
ATGCTTTCTGTCTTCGATTATGCAATGCTAGCTTACTCTTGTCGAATCTGGGAAATATGTTTTCTGTCTTCGACTATGTAATGCTGGCTTACTCTTGTTGAATTTGGGAAATATGCTACTACAGGTTATTGTTGTGGTGAATGTTCAATTATAAGAGAAGGAGGACTTGATTACTGAAGATGATTTACTTGATTATTATACCTTAAAGCATAATCTTAGTAGTCCTGGTTATAGGTATTTTACGATGTTTTTAAAGAGGCCTTTGTCTTATGAGATGGTCTCGACTTTTGGGAAGGATTTTGTGGACCAGCTCTTAGTTTTTAGTAACTATGAAACTGGCCCCCAAGATCCTGGTGAAACTCTGAAATGGAACAAATTTCATTTGGGTAGGTCCCTAGTATTTCTACATTGTTAAATTTTTTACTTGTAAAAATTGTTGCACGCATTGAATTTTTTTTTTGCTTTGTTGTGCAGGTATGAAAGAGATCGAAAAGAATTCCAAGGTGAAAGAGAAGTTGTATAATATAAGAAAAAATCATTTTTGTCAAATAGATTCTCTTACCGAAGATTAAGAAGCTTTGGAAGAGCATTTTATAGAAGCTGGTTTTAAAAGAGGTCGAACCATGGGTGACAAAGTTTTTCTTATCGACGAGAAGATGCATGCTCAGGCTTAGAAGTCATCTGATGCATCTATTCCACTCCAAAGATAGAAGCCATTCTCGGTGGTAGCTTCGAGAGGGCTGGCAGGAAGAAGAGAACTGTTCTTTCTCCTCAATTTGGTGATGTACCTCTGGCAAAAAAGGCTACTTGCCACACCTTAAAGGAAACTAAGGCTTCAAGGAATGCTGAAGTCCCAATCTTTGAGGGTGACCAGGTCTAAGCTAATGTTGGAAAGGTTTCAACTGTTCCTCAGAAAGGGGTCGTGGGCCTAAGAAGGCTACAGTCAACCCATTAAAGGCCAAGGCTTTTGGTAACCTCGTGAACTCTAAAAAGGATGCCACTAAGGCAATTGAAGCTGTTGTTGATGGTTTCGTCACAATAGAACAAAATTTTGAAGATTGCCTGGCGGAGATAGTATCTCGACTTTCTTCGTTGAAGGCCATAAGTACATGAATAAGGTGAGGAATCTCAATTTATTAGGTCAATTAGTTTCATTCCTTATTCAAAAGCTCATGCTCTTACGATCATGTAGATCAATAAGCTTATGCTTGATGGTGAACCTCTATTTCTTGGCAGTCAAAATTAGGCTAATGAAGTGTTGGCTCATGAGGAGCATCTAGAAGGACTTGGTGCAAGAAAAATTAGCTACTGAGGTTGATTTTGCAAAACACAAAACCGATACAGCCAAGTTTCGGCATACAACTATTCAAGAAACTAAACTGATCTTCGAGGCAAAAAAGAAGAAAGAATTAGAGAAGATTAAAGCTGATAGTGCCAAGGAATCGGAGGAAGCTTTAAACCAGCAGAGGTTGACCTTCAATGATGATATGAGAGATAAAATCTTGAAGGTGAAGAAAGCGATGGAGACAGAGAAGGTCGAGACTGTTGAGAGATAAAAGTCTTGATGCTCTTAAGGTTTTGCTTTTTAGGAGTTTTACATCAAACCAAACACTAGGTATAAAATAGACTCCCCATTTAAATGAGCATGTTATCCCATTTTTATTATACTAGAATTAATGCCTTATCGAGCATGTTATCCCATTTTTAAATTAGTTTATTCAGCGGCAGCAAATGCTAGACACAATATGGGTTTCAACCAAGCAACATTAATCATTAGTAAAGCTGAAGTCAACGAGGGTACTATCGGGAAAAGTTAAAACCCCAAGCTCAAGGATGTAGTTTTGCGATAAGAAGACCCACCTATCATATAAATATTGTTTTACAGGATACATCTAAAGATATAAAGTATTTCAGATGGTTAAGAAAATATGGATGAATATATAAAGATAAGTATATAGATATTAGAGAAAAATTTCTAGATTTGATACATTGGGACAAAATGAAATGGGCAAATAGCAAGAGCGAGGTCGTATGGGCCAAAAAATAAATCCACTTAGTTTCAGACTTGGTACAACCCAAAGTTATCATTCCCTTTGGTTTGCACAACCAAAAAATTATTCTGAGGGTCTCCAGGAAGATAAAAAAATAGGAGATTGTATCAAGAATTATGTACAAAAAAAATCCTCGGGTATCGAGGGTACTTTAAAGTGGTTTAGGCAGTTAATTGTGTGACTGATTCTTCAGATCCAGATAATACGGAGCAATGAGCTGGTTATTATTTGTTGTATAATTTTTAGTTCATACTGGCCTCTTTTTTATACTAACCTAACCTAAAATAAAAAACCAACGAGTCACACACTAAGCATAGCAATTATATCAAATGGTCAATCGAATTTTTATTTAACCTTATAGAATTATAGAATTGCTCATTTTTTATTGAAGGGAAAAAAAAGTTTTTTTTTTTTTTGTTCAATCACTAATTGAACAAAAATACAAAGAAAGGACCCTTATTCCTCATCTGCAAATATCCAAATTTTGATGCCTAATACCCTATAAAAATCCTCGGGTATAGAGATTCACAAAGGAATCGATCTGATCTAGGTCATAATCTATATAGGATTCCCAAAATTGTTAATCGAGGGTAAACCGGAAGTAATCAAAGAATTACAGAACAATGTACAAAAAAGATTTAATAATGTTTTTGTGAACAGCAAACTTAATATTGTTATCACAAGAATTGCAAAACCTTATGGACAACCTAATATTCTTGCATAATTTATAGTCGAACAATTAAAGAATATAATTTCTTTTCAAAAGGCAATGAGAAAAGCTATTGAATTGACTGAACAAGCGGATACTAAAGGAATTCAAGTACAAATTGCAGGACGGATTGGCGGAAAATAAATTGCATGTGTCGAATGGATCAGAGAAGGTAGGGTTCCCCTACAAACTATTCGGGCTAAAATTGATTATTGACAGTTCAAACTATTTATAGGGTATTAGGCATCAAAATTTGGATATTTGCAGACGAGGAATAAGGGTCCTTTCTTTGTATTTTTGTTCAATTAGTGATTGAACAAAAAAAAAAAAACTCTTTTTTCCCTTCAATAAAAAATGAGCAATTCTATAATTCTATTAGGTTAAATAAAAATTCGATTGACCATTTGATATAATTGCTATGCTTAGTGTGTGACTCGTTGGTTTTTTATTTTAGGTTAGGTTAGTATAAAAAAGAGGCCAGTATGAACTAAAAATTATACAACAAATAATAACAAGCTCATTGCTCTGTATTATCTGGATCTGAAGAATCAGTCACACAATTAACTGCCTAAACCACTTTAAAGTAGCCATGTTTAAAAAAAAATGTAAAAATTAAATTTTTTAACCTCTTTTCTTTACTTTCCACATCAAAAGTAGCTTTCCACGTAATATAATAGTCTTACATAGCTAACCAAATTATTCTCTAGACTCCCTATACTTGAAGAGGGAAAAAAAAGAAAGGATACGGAGCCTATAAAAAACATTTTATTACTTTTTGCCTCCCTAAAATAGGTTTAGGGAGGCTGTTGTAGATGTTTTAAGAGCTAAATTTGGTCATAAGAACTATTATAAGGACATTGTTATCACCAAGGAGGCAACATTCTCGAAATTCGAGGAAAAAAGAAGCGATCCTACTAGTGATGCCTATGTTCCCAAGGCTGCTCATATTGGGACTGGGGAAGTTTTAGACAATCTGACTCCATGAGTTCCTCTAATAAATTGAGAAATCTTGGCGAGTGAGGGTTAGGAAGTTTAAATTTGTGTGAGTGATGGGAGGAAAGTTTGAAACTTATTTTTTGGTTGGATGTACAAGTGGTTCGTTGGGGCCGTAACATTTGATCATAGTTTAAATTTTGATGAAGATAAATATTCGAGATATAACCTTTAGAAATGGTGTATGAGTATGTTATTATAATTCGTACTCATCGATCTGTGAGCTTGATGATTGAGATAGTAAGATTGAAGGTTATCATGTAATGATAATCGTGAATATGGATATATTGCCATTCGATCTGATGATCATCGGGATATTTATTTTCGAATGTTTTTTTATATATCGAATGACATGTCGCCTATGAGGCTTGTCGAGATTTGAATGTATTAAAATAATAGATGATCATTTTTAGATAAATAATAAATTTGATTGATTGATGATAGTATAGACGAGCCTTTGGATGAATAGAAATTTTGTGAACAAAGGAATTACATGGATAATGCAAAACTCTTATATGTAGAATCTCTTCAAATGTGTTGTATTCCATGGATATTGTAGTTGTACCTCGTCTTTTGTCATCAACCAGTAGGTTTTACTATATGTTATGTCTCTGATGATGTAAGGGCCTTCCCAATTTTAAGATAGTTTCTCAGGTCCTTTTGGTCGAGTAGTATCTTGAATCCTTTGAAAAATTAGAATTCCAATATCGAAGGTTATTTTCTGTAATTTTTTGATATAGACTAATTTGAAGGTATTGTGGTACCTTGTTTGCTCTTTTAAATTTAAATTACATAAGAGTCCTAACTCATTATCTTCGTCGATGAGTTTATTTCTTGCCATTGAGAGGTCGAGGTCAGATGGAATAACTACCGCTATTTTAAAAGTGATCTAGGAGGATCTAGGGAAGTTTTGATGAAATTTTACCAAAAGTCGTTCGAATGACTTCTGGTCTATTCGAACAGACTTATTTTCTATTCGAATAGATTAAGTCCTGAGGTGTTTTATTAGAATACACCTAAAGTCTATTCAAATATACTTTCTGTTATGTTTTTTCTGTTCGAACAAAGGCATGATTCAGCCTATTTCTTTAGGCGTTTAAAGGCATATTGGTATGTAACCCTATAAAAGGGGCAAGGCTATGCAAGATTAAAGACGTTAGATCAATCAAAGTTCTGGGAGAGAGACTTAGGGCTTGAGAGTAATTCCATTATAATTAATTTCTATTAAGCAATTGAAGCTCTAAAAGGGATTTTATCAACAAATTGGTGTGTTCTTCGTGCAATTATTCATTTTAGGGTTTCTCTATTCTTATTGTGGATTAAAAAGGCATCATAAATGGAGCACAACCTGTTGAAGTTCGACGAGTAGTTCTATATGCCCATTGAACATTAAGCAACTCGTTGAACCATCAAATTTTCTTCTCATCTAATCTTTTCCTTAATCTAGACTTGATGTTCTTGTTTATGGCTTCTACTTGTCCATTGCCCTAAGGATAATAAGGTGTCGAGGTGGAGAGTTGTATTTTGTATTTGTTGAGGAAGCTAACGACCTTTTTGCTGATGAATTGCATCCCAATATCAGACCTTATCATATGTGAGCATCCGAGTCTCGCGATTATATGTTCTCATATGAATTTAATTACTTCGTTCATTAGTGTGGCAAAGGGGAACTGCTTCAACCCATTTGGTGAAGTAATATGTGGTTATTAACACCAACTTTTAGTTGCCGAATGCTGGGTGGAACAGGCCTATTAAGTTAATCCCCCATCCTTTGAATGATAATAGAATGTTACTAGCTAACATCCAGGTCAAGGGCATAACTTTTGATGTCTTGAGCTAAACTTGACATTTGTAAGAATTCTGAACAAAATTTTCACAATTTTGCATCATCTTTGCCCAATAAAAACCTTGAGTGAATGCTTTGTTTGCCAATAATCGACCAAATACGCGAGTTGTGCAGATTCCTTCATGTAACTCCCCTATCTTGATTTGAGCCTATTTTTATGAGATACATTCAATCAGTGGGCCTCCACCAGTGATTTTGTATATGGCTTCATTTTAAACTTTAAATCTTGTTCACTTGGCCAAGAGAGACTGAACTTCTTCCTTGTTCGCTAACAGAACATTGTTTAGGAAATATTTGAGGAATGGTCTTCTCTAGCCTTCATTATCTTCATCTTTAACGACTTGGATGTGCATGAAGTGAATGTTATACGAACTCGACTGTTAAATCACCTTAATATCTAAGGTTCTTCTCTCACTGTCCTTCAACATTACTGCGATGTAAGCTAAGGTATCGGCATGCCTGTTCTCTTCCCTTGGTAAATAAGAGATAGTTCATTCTCAAAATTTATTTTATCTTTTTTTCGACAAGGGCAGTGTATTCGACCATTTTTCCCAAAGTTTTGAACATTTTATTATAGTGATTGTTAGATCAAGACTGTAAGGACTTACTCAGGGCTTCAAACTCAGGTGTTAAGATCGATCTTTAAAATAGCAATTGGACCTAATAGTCATGAACTGAAGTACCATGAGTAATGATTCATTAAAAAAATAGTTACAAGGAAGATGAGTCATTCGTACCGTTACACAATCATTACAAAGACTTATCAAAACTATTTTGTAACATCTATCATTAAAAGGAGATAATGGTCATTAAACGATCATAATGTGAGACCTATAAATAGGACCAAGGAATAACATATTAAAGGAGACTTGAGCTATCTGGAAAGTTTATTCACTACTACCCAGAATACTATTGATAACTTGTAATCACGAGATAAATAACACAATCCCTTTCAAATTCTCCCTGGAGGTCGTGGTTTTAATGTATTTAAAGGTTTTCACGCTAGTTCTTGTGCATTTGTGCTTATTTCTTATTGTCAATATTCTGCTCATCTTTGGAGTGATGACTAAGTTCAAATCCCAAATTAAGGCTCTTACATTTGGCACCGTCTGTGGGAATCGAAAAATATAGCCACAATTTTCAGTTTCAATAGATGCCGATCAAATTCGCGAGAATATGTTGAACCCTAGTCAAATAAACCCAATTTTGCAAATAGAGGGTATGAGAGCAAATCAACTGGCAGAGCTGCGCGTCACGCTCAACTCTGAAATAGAAAGAAGAGTAACTTTGGAGCAATAATTGGCAAAAGTGCAAAATACCCTAAAAATTCTATAGGGGCAACAGGCAGTGACTCAAAAGAATAAAGATGTATAGCCGGCTACATCAAGAGTTTCAGTTCGTGACAAATTAGAAGGGCGCAGCAGTATCGGTCAAAATCTGTGGGGACCCAAGGTTTTCTGGAGCCTGTCGTGCAAAAAGCGGTCGATAAAGATCCAGCCGACCCCAGACATGCGAAAGACGTACTAAGGGTAAGAACTCGAATTCCTGTACGATTGAGGCTCAGTGAGGGATGTAGAGATCGCAACCCTAGGGAGAAGCACCATCAGCGCCAAATGATAACAACTCGATAGATCGTTACTCAAGAGCATATGGAAAAGCGTATCAAAGAACTCTTGGAAGCCCAAACACGTGCGAGCAAAAACATCATTAGCAAACTACATAATAGTCCATTCGCACAACAATTACGGGACATCAATGTGCCATCAAGCTTTTATAGGCCAAAAATTTGAAAGTACAAAGGAACCGATCATGTTGAGCATGTACAAGAATTCCAAAATTCTTTGGGATTGCATTCAACGTTGAACCACATTTATGCAAGTTACTCCCCACTAGTCTTTAGGGCGAGCCCTTGCGTTGGTTTCACTATTTAGGCAAAGGATCAATTCACTCCATTGAGCAGCAATACGAACTTTTCATCAAAAGCTATTTGTACAACCGAGATAAGGAGGAGAATCTATACATCCTTATCAGTCTCAAAAAAAATTTGTGAGAGAAGCTCGAAACATTTACTAAGAAGTTTTTAGATTTGGCTAGAAGAGTGGATAGCCTCGACTAAAAAATCATAGTATCAGCCTTCACGAACGCTCTACTCATAGAGAGCATAGTAAATGAGCGTCTCATCTTGAACAAATCAGCAACTCTAGAAGAAATGGTTGATAAGGTAAACAATTACATCGATCTAGAAAGAATAATATTTGAAAGGGAAAAGTACAAAGTCTATCCTCGCAACTAAATGACAAAACACAAAACAAAAAATTGAATGCACTACAGATACTGGAGGTGATAGAAATCGAGTTAAGTCCAAAGGAAACCGACCTCGAAAGGAAAGTAATCTTCGAAGGAAATCCCAAGACGGTGATTGCTCGACTCATGAAGAAGCTTGGCTTCTATATCTTGAGGTGTGAGATCACAATATTCTGATAATCTCATGTGCTTGAATCTGCAAGAGTTCTTGTTCTGACGAATCTCGATCATGTTGCTATGGTACAAATGTTTCTCCTCAGCTTGATCTTTGATCTGGACTACTTCGATTTGTGTCATGTAGCTTCCATTCTTGTAGGATTCTAGATCGACAATGTATTCGAACATTCTCCCATCTTTGAAGATGTATTCTAGCAACCTCTGTAAAGCATAACAGTTATCAGTATCATGATGATTTACCTTGTGATTCATGCAATACATGCGACCTTCGATTGGTTCCAGGGGTAAGATAGACGGTAGAAGAACTTGTCCTTTGATAGTATTGGAAAAATTATGGAGATTCGGACATTCATCTTGGGGAGGACCTGCTTGGGTAATAAATTGAATTTCCGAGGTTTGCTAGTGTTGGCCTTGGAACACTTTTGATCACCCTGATCCTCCTTCGGTTTACTATTTCGTTATGTAGTTGGGCCTTTAGTGGTTATGACAGATTTAGTAGATTTATGTCTTTCATACATCATCCTTTCCAGGTCGACATACCTATTGACCTTGGTGATCTTATCCTCCAAGGTTACGGGTTTGTTTAAGAAGATGTTCTCTTTGGCTTTGCAGTCGAGCTGGAGCGCGTTGGTAAAAGCATTAACGATTATTTTCTGATCGAGACTATCTACTTTTTGCGCGAGCCCCAAAAAATTCTTTGCAAAGGCCTCGAGCTTCTCCCCTTGTAATTGTTTAAGACTGATAAGAGAATACAAATTCTACTCTTTGTCTTTGTTGTGAGCATACGACTTGATGAATTACTTTTATAGCTGATCGAATGGGAGGATGGAATCCTCGGGTAGAGAGTGGAACCACCTGAGCGGTTCTCCTGACAGACTTATTGCGAACAAACGGCATTGAATGTGACTGAGATTGGAGTACAACCCCAGTGAATCACGGTACTGTTGAATGTGCTCATTTGGATCGATGCCCTTGTATTTACATATTTTTAGAGTATGGAAACCTTTTGGTACTTCCATATCGAATAACTCTTTGGCAATCAGACTACCTTGTAACTTGGTAAGATTATCTTTATTGTCTAGAGCTTGAGCCTCAATCAACTCCTTGATACGTTGATCCATATGTTCCTATGTGACATACTGACGTGTGGCCTGAGTGGTTTGGCGAGGTGGTTAAGGATTATGAGTGTCGGTGCCCTCACTCAAGCGATCACGTGCTGGAATCCGAGGTGGAGGTCGCTACTCTTCCTCATGACGCCTGGAAGGTCGGAGACCTCTGCTGATATCGGACTGAACTTCGTTTCCTAAATGAACGGAAGGTTAAAGTTTACGTTAAACATTTCGGGAAATGGCTTTGCTGATGGCTCCTCGAGGTCCTAACCTTTCTCGTGTAGAAATTCGGGAGATCTTCAGAACTTGATCACGATCTCGGGTTTGGGGAGCATGTTGAATGTTCTGCAAAGCTTGTAATGCAGTCTGCATGGTTGTCATTTGTTCTTCATGTCGTTTGAATGCTGTCAAACGAGCTTACCGCCCGGTTTCGAGCTCTTTCTCGCGGAGCTCTCGTTTAGGAGTTAACTGGCACTCGAACTCATTGCATTTCTCTATTTCGGCATGGAGATTCGCCTAGAGTTTTGTAAGCTGTTCCGGCTCAACTGAAAGATCGAGCTGAATTCTTGTTTCTGGTCGCCTGGAAGTGACCATGATTGGAGATGGAAAATAGAGTGAATGTATGCCTTAGGATATCATGGAAATGTCTTCTTTCCCACAGACGGCGCCAAACATAATGGCCTAATTCTATAGCTCAAAATGGCTTAAAATTAACTCTTGCACCAAATGTACCTGTGACAAAAACTAATATAAAGCAAGAAATGACTCAGGTGATTTAGCGTAGAAAATCTTTGAATAGGTAAAAAATTACGACCTCGAGTTGAGGAATTTAGTAATAGTAACTTTTATTGTTTGAGGCTGATATCTTATTACAAGTGATCTCTCGAGCTAGAAATACTTAATCTTGTAAATAATAAGTTTTGTGATATTTAGAATCTAGAAATTCCTGTGTTAGAGTCTAGAAAATCTGGATTTTCTTCTGTCTTTGTCACTTCTGAAACTTTTTCTTTATATAGACCTTACCCGCAGCTCGTTATCATGCTGAAGCACGTTCTCTGAATAATGAGGTAAATGGTGGTTGACTGTGTAACTATTTAGTTCGTGGGAGACAGGTGCCTTTGACCTGTTCATATTCTTCTATTGTGCTCGATCTATGTTCCTTATCAGTTCGTGGTCTAGGTGTCAATGCTGACTATTCATGTCACGTATGAAATGCTTGAGTCTGATATTGAGGTAGTTTGAATTTGGGTTAGGTCAAGGGATAGGTCCCTACAGTACTGAGCAAGGTTGTTAACAGGAGATCGAACAAGACTGATACTAATAGTTTGCTTGAGATTGATTTCTGTGAGGAGAAGAGTGTATTATCCATGAAAGACTACACAAACATTAGATTAATAGAGTGTAACTCAAGATTATTCTATATTTACGATATTGTAATCACTTCTAGCAGCACTGTTGGTAAAAGTTGAGGGATACAAAAAATTAATTGTATATATGTAAGGGTGGAAGTTGTTCTGATGAGATTTATATGTGTAGTCCAGAGTGCTTGCGCGTCTTCGATATCTAGAAACCCTTTCGTCAAGCCTCGAATGTCATCTTAACGTCTATCCATCCTCTGAAAAAGATAGTGAAACATTTACTAGTTAGCGTTGTTTATCCAATAACATCTAGTGTCAAATGTAAACTTTTTTTAGCCTTGCATACTTATCTCACGTCTCCAAGAAAGGAGCCTAAGCATTTTCTACAAAATGTTGAGATATATAGTACTACAATGGGAAATCAAGCCTTATACCTCAAAATGTAACAACCTTAATTACTCTTCTCATTCCCATTTAGTTTTGAGATCTAACCTCCATTTCTAATATAAACATAACTTAAAAAGAAAACAAGAACAAACCTTTTAGATTATCGTTGAGTATGGTCTAAAATCACCAAAATTTAACTACTATGGCATGGCAGAAAACCGGTGTAACCGTATGACATTTGGCAAATTATCATTCCGGGTCTCGCCATTCACCAAAGACGACGTTCTATTTCCACCATGGTTTATTATAGTTTAAATAAAGCACCCAAACTCGCCTTATAATTCAGCAGTTCACTTCAAAAATAACACTCACAATAGTTCGTTGTTTTCCAGCTCGACTAAAGAAAGTATTCCATGGTTTTGAATTGGAGCAAAAACTCTAAAAATCAATCTCTCATGAAATCAATCAAACCCTAATAATGATTACTCGAAGATTATTGTCGATTTTATCAACAACACTACGCTCTTCTTCAATCCACAACAACCCTAACCCCAACCCTAATTTCATCTCCAAAACAAAATCCCCATTTCAATCTCTCCTCCAAAACCCTAACCATGGAATTAGGGGTTATTGTGTACTTAGTTTGAATAATTTAGGACCCAATAAAGGAGCAAAGAAGGAGAAGAAGAGGAAAGGGCGTGGGATTGGGTCTGGTTTAGGGAAAACTGCTGGAAGAGGACATAAGGGACAGAAAGCAAGGGGAACACATAAGTGTGGGTTTGAAGGAGGCCAGACGCCGCTGCGGAGACGGTTACCCAAAAGAGGCTTTATCAATCCCTTTACTCTCTCATTTCAGGTATTCAAATCAAACTTTATGTTTTTATATATAATTCATGCTGAAAATGATTTTTTTCTTAGTTCAGTGGGAAAATGTAGTAATGCGGGAATTCTATATGTCGCGTTTATCTTGAAATAATCATTAAGTAAGTATCACTAAATGTGAACTAGTTCATATGCTGGGAAAAGGTTACCAGGTTCAAGTGCCCTGAGAGAAATGTGTGTGTATGGGGGTGGGATGTTAAGCTATATGAGTTTCAGGAAAATTGAGGGTCGGCATAAATTAAATCTAGAAGGGGTTAACGTGTTTGATTGAAGTTTGTTAGAAGTTGGAATTTATGTAAGTACATACTATTACTGTCAAGGATTAAACTTTAATTAGTATAAACTATAGTCTATAACCTGGCCTCTGGCATAGAGGCTCCTATTGTAGACACTGTCACTTAGTGAAAGTTTCAGGAGCTTTTCATATTTTTCTTTTGATCGGCAGCTGGGGTTAGGCAGGACACCTAACATATATATTAATGATGAAAACAAGATTACATCCTAAGAAAGGTCTCTCCCTTAGCATCCTCCTCTATTCTTTGTTTGAGCTCAAGAAGAAAGGAGCTAGGGGCTAAGACTTGCTATTACAAAAGGATGCTAACTAATTTGCACAATGGTTGGTTTCCCTATAGGCCCATATACATATCTAATAGAAAATTCCTTCAAGGAGGTGGTGTATTGTCTTAAAGCTTGAAGCGTCAAATAGAATTTCCAGGGAGCTTCCACGCCATTTCTAATGTAGCTCACGATTAGCTTGAATTCAGTTGCTATACAAAGCTTCTCAATGCCTCTACCAATGCAGTATTATGTGCCTTTCTTGATTGCCTTCATCTCATGGTATATGATAGACACAAGGTCTTCTTGGCTTGCATAGCTGACCTCACAGCCACCATTAAATCTCTAAGAAGACCCTCATGACCACCCCTAGTCCCATTAAAGGCCCAATTAGTATTCAAGAGTCAAGCTACTACATCCGGTGGGTCTCATTTGCAGTAGATAACCCTGGGCAGTTTAAAAGAGGGGTAAGCTTCTGCTTTGTGACACATAGCCCTGTTCATAGCAATGTCTTCCCCAGGGTTGATTGGGGATCAAAGTCTCTCTCTGTCACATGATGGATAACTGAGGACAGGATAGTGGCATGTATTTTCTCTTGCCTGAATATTCGTTTATTTTTTTCTTGCCAAATCAGATTAATGAAATAGCAAAAAACTTTATAGACAAATTTTGTGCTAAAATCGCCCTTATTTAAATTAGATAACCATAAAATGACTTCTTGAAGCTGAGGCAGTGGAGGAGTTTAGTCAATATGTGCTTGACCAGGACTTATTCCATGAACAGTTGTTTGCGCTTTCAGGAGCAGCTTTACAAAGCACACAAAAGGTAAGGGAACATGCCTCACTGAACCATTTTGTCTTAGGTGAGTAGGCCACCTTTTATAAGCCTCCAAGTAGTGTATATTCTTGGTATGGGGGTGGAGTTCTAATAGATTTTTCCCCAGTCTTGAGAATGCATGGAGGGAGTCATTTCCTTCACTATTTCAGACATGTAGTAGCACAATCATATGATGGTGAACAAATAGCTGTATTCAGTACCGAGGACAGGATTAATTTTAGGCTGCTCGGCTGTGATCTCCTGAAAGAGTGACATCTATGATTGTGATAGCACCAAGCTCCGTTACTAACAACTCTGCGAATAAAGACATTTTTAGATAAGTAAGAGTCAAAAATGTGCTTTTGAAGGAATTTATCCAAGAGGATGCCTTGTATATGCCATGGATATTGCCAGAACATAGTATCTCTACCATTACCTATTATGTGCTTCGCAAAATGTTGGGCAGTGCTTTTAGAAAGGAGGATCTTCCTCCAGGTCCATAAGTAGAAGATTCTCCCTCTTGAGCAAATGAGAGTTGACCCACTTCACCCCAAGTATCATCAACATTTGAAGCAAGCTTAAAAGTGTGTCTCATAATAGCAACTTTGTTTCAAGTTTCAAGTTTTCTGATTTCCAACCCCCCTTCTCTCGGCCTACAATTGAAGCTTTAATCTCATACCGTTCTCTTACCAAAGTCACAGCTTGCTGGTATTATTCCTTTCAAAGGTTTTTTTGATTAATGATAATCATGTCATATGCTTAAGCTATGCCATAGGAAGGTCTTAGATTTTTTTATCATCCTTCAAAAATCAAGATGGACCAAAAAGAATACAAATTCATTCCGGTGAAATGCATTTGAGCAACTGCTTACAAAAATTGAGTTTGAAAGACATCTGATAAGCCCGGCATAGATTAATTTATGTGAATACACTTATACTTTTTTCCTTGTTACTTGAGAAGCTTTATTAATATACTGCAACACGGTGGGAAAACAACCAAAGTCATTTGACAAAAATTTCTCTGAAAGCCTGTCCATCGCGACAAAAATAGCACATAAAACACTTCATGCTAACAGGAGAGGATTTAGATCGGTACACCCCCACACAAACAACACATGCAAGAGCGCTCCTCCTACCCTTCTCCTTCTCCTAAAACACTTCATGATAATAGAATACTAGACAGCATGGAAAAGATGGTGTAAAGGCATATTATAACAAACACATTTTATTCTAAAAAAATTCATAGATGAATCATGATTACAAACGTTTCTTCAAAAACATAAAACAAATAGTTTGGCACCGCCATGGAAATCGAGTATACATTCATCAAATGTTGGTTGCTAACGAAAGACTTAACATAAAATAGTACTGAAATTATTGCAGATTTCAGCCTAATTAACTGACATTTCTAAAACCTGCAAACCATATACAATGCCCCTGAATACTGCAAATTATTTCAATGGCCTTACTATACATTTTGACAACCAGCGGAAAAAAAACCCACGTATCCTAGACCCATCCTATTCAATATATCCCCTATGCCATAACGAAACGACACCCAATAAATCCACATATTGGAAATCCTAAAAACATGACATTATGATCATTTCGATAAAAGGGAAGAACAAAAAACCTATCAATAATAAAAGGATTTACTATACGGCAACATGTTGTAAGTTTACACTACTGGCAGACCAAAATCAAATTGTAACCCTAACTTGCTCACTCTTTGTGTTTGCAATCTACTTTGACATCTTCATGCTGCTGCGAAATGAACATTTGCAATTTCAGTACTTCATTAACCAATTACCACCTAGGTAACAATAACACTTCACTTTAAAAAAAAAAAATATGTCCGACACTCGGACACACGTGTCCAACACTATTTGCAAGGTACTTAACAAAATTCTGCCGTTTCCGACACCTCGTACCCGTGTCGGACACCGACATCTGTATTCGTGTCGTTGTTACCTAGATTACCACTAGAATCACCAAAAAATGAATAGTATTTCCTACTCACTTGCACCCTTCCTAACTTATACATCATACTGATTTACGATTAACTAATACCCTAAAAAAGCACCCACCCGATCATTCACAACAAACTTAGATGATCAACTCCCAATTAGGTAACCACCGTGCCACCTATCCTGCAATTCTTATGCAGCCTTGTGTGTCTAAATGCAATTTAGATTTAAAGTTTGAATGACGAGGGATTTGGGATTGTACTTTGAACTTATTTATCTAATCTTGTGGGACTTTCGTAAAATTGTATACGAAAAGCCTAACAAATTGATATTAGAGGTTCGGTAACAATTAATTACCAAAATATGAATTGTTGGGTATAACAAGAATTTAAAACGGTGTTCAAAACCAAGAACAAACAACACATTTGAATACTGAGATAGGTCAATTAGGGATTTGGTAATCAATTGGGGTTTTTGTTAAAAACAACAATGCTTTGAATCAACCAAAAACTAGGAGAAATTTTTAGAGAGAAGTGGGAGATTTACTTATGTATTACACGAGTTACGGTAAATGAAGGAGGAATCTGGTTTTCTTCTTCTAGTTTCTGAAGCCCTGAAGCGTGATTAATCTCTTCGAATACCCCAATGTATATGAGTAAACCGCGAGCCCTAGAGTGTGAGAGGCAATTGATCTCTTCAATTACCCCAATGCAGATGAGTAAATCACGAGCACTAAAGAGAAGGAGAGAGAGAGATCTGGGAGGGAGAGAGATGGATAACTAGAATTAAACCTTCTCGAGAAGGGAAGAGAGAAGCATTGCAGGAAGGTCTGTATTTTGTTGAGTTTTAGTGAAGACGGAAACTTTGGTGTCCCGTGCATTTATAAATCTGTTGCTAGGGTGAAACCACTCCCTACAATCGTTTGGTAATATGAATGGTTTTCAGTGATCGTGAGAAGAATGTCTTATACCCGAGCTTAGAAAACTGTCACTTTTAGTCTGTTTACTACTACATTTTCGCCTATCACGTTGACCCTGTTCAGATCATACTTTTTCTCTGGGAGGTCCAGTTAGTCATACTCCAACGTTTAGTTTCTTTTTCGGAGTTCTTAATCAGAGAAAATCCCCTCAGATGCAGTGGTCAAGTTATTACTTATTAGGAACTGAAAACTAAAAAACCTTCCAAAAAAAAAAAAACTGAAAACTAAAATCCACTGCCTTCATCTATGAACTGTTTTGTTTAATCCATTGTATTATGTTTTACGAGCTTTTTCTTGTCATTTTGATCTATGGTTCTTTGGGACAACTTAACAGAAAATCCAGCCTTTTGTTATGTTTAAAGAATGGGTTCTAATTTATTTGATTGGGCTAAATGGAATCAGTCACTTTGTCGGGTCTGAAGAAAATTGTTGTTTGTGTGGTTTTCTTCTTGAATGCTTTGTTCCGTAGCACTTCTTAACCCACATAATTTTGTAAGACATTGTAATTAGTGCGGTAATATCGTTGTTGCTGCCGTTGTTATATGAAATTTTGAGTACTACTGTGAGTTTTGTTTTAAGACATCGTTCTGTTATTTTTGTTGCAGCCATGCGGACTGGGAAAGATAGCGAAACTAATAAATGCTGGCAAGATAGATTCGTCAGAGTTGATCACAATGAAAACTCTCAAGGTAGTAAATCATTTATGTATAAAATTTATTTGTTAACTCATGAATTTCATGAGCTTTGACTCTGACTTTTTCGATTACATGGTGGTAATAGGATACTGGTGCAATAGGAAAGCAGATAGAAGATGGAGTAAGATTGATGGCCCGTGGTGCTAAGCATATACAATGGCCCATTCATCTTGAGGTAATCTTCATCTAATAACTCCTCCCTATGTTTAAAAATTCTTTCCAACTTTTATCTTAATTAATCTTGTTTTCTATATTATGGCCGTTTCCTAAGTTTTCTATACTTCCAATTATGGATGATCAGTAGTAAGCCCAACTTTAGTAGTGAGTTAAATTATTTGCTACTGGAAACATGGTCAATATGAAGTTCAACTTCTATCAGAATGCCTGAACTTGTTGAATGTAGAGAATTTCTTTTGACCCATTTTTATTAATCCGAACTTTAAAAACTTCTAGAAGATACTTTTTTTGTTTATTGCTTTAAAGGGGTATCACAGAGGTTTTGAACATTCTTTTTATTTATCAGTAAAAATATAGTCAATGGAGAGTTCCAAGATTAATAGTGTGAGAAGGCTAGCCAGCCCTAAAGCAATAAGGTGAGAAATGTGAACATTTAATAGATGGAAATGAAGGGGAGACTAGAAATAGCCACACTCCATAAACTCGCTGTTTGTTCCTAATATGAACTTGCAATCTCCAAAACTGAAAAGGAGAGAAATTTTAATACGTTTCTTTTAAAATATAATTTGTACAAAATATTGGTTTTACCAATAAGTGATCATTTCCTTTCATGTGTCTAAAATATATAGACATTGTCACCATAACCTTGTTCGTGTATTTTAGAAATAATAGAAAGGCAACAAATTGAATAAAACTTTATAAACTATGATGTTTATTTATTACTATTTATAGTTGATGAATAATACGAAATATAAGTCATGTATAAATGGCGATTCAATATTATTATATTATATCAGGCGATTATGTAAAAAAAAATTACTTTGTATCATTGGAGTTGTTTCGAAATTTCTCAGTGTTGTGCTAAAAGATAATAAAAGGAGTAATTGTTGTAGGTATCAAGAGTGACAGTAAGGGCAAAGCAAGCTGTTGAAGCAGCCGGTGGGTCTGTGAGAAAAGTTTTCTACAACAAACTTGGATTCAAGGCACTGCTGAAACCAGAATGGTTTGAGAAGAAGGGACGATTACTCCCAAAAGCAGCCAGGCCTCCTCCAAAGCAGAGAGATAAAGTTGATAGTATAGGTCGCTTGCCTGCTCCAACCAAACCGATACCATTTTTGACAGAAGAAGAAATAGATGCAACAGTTGCAACTCCATCTCCTGCGTAATCTAAAAGTACAATTGTTTGAGGAAATAAATTAACATCTCCTGATTCGGCGGGAACATTTGTGTTTCACCCCCCACCCGTATTTCTGAAGATACTAATGGGATTTCTTACATGTAACTCAGTGACTCTATGGCAACAAATAGTGAGACAGTCTTGTTTTCTCTCCATTGTTTGCGCTTTAGATGTATTCAGCCCCGCGAAACAATTCTTTTTTGTACTGTTGAACATTGTTGATTTCTCTTGTAGCAGATTTTGGTTCTTGCAGGTAAGTTTTAATGAATTCATGTGAGGATTACGAGACATTGTGATTTACACATCCATGATTACTCCCTTAGAGCATCTCCTAAATAATCTCTTAGTTGAGTGAAAAAAATCAAAATCCAATTGAGCGAGGTCCAATTTCATCCAACAGTTGGTTTTGTTGGTATTTTAACAAGCGTCCGTTTCATTTTAATTTTTTTGAAAAAGTAAATAAAAAAAATCATTAAATGTTAGGTGCCCGATTTGAATTTATTTTGGAAAAAAACAATTGGGCATCGAAACTTTAGGCGCCTGCCCGATTAGAAAACAAAGAGATGCCCAATACTTGGGCGCCCGATCGGGATGTAAAAAAGAAAGACTCAACCTTGATGTTTGGTAATGATCCAGAGTCCATTGGATACATATTCTTGAACACTTACTTTTATGTCCATCTTCAGCAAAATTATCAGATCATTACGCATGCATGCTTTCAACACATGCTTTTTCCGGCAACACATGTTCATTCCCGATCCAATAATTGAGTGCATATTTAGGCGAAAGTCATACATGTAAACAACACATGTGCACCCACTAGAAAGTGATCTCTCCCTATTATACAAGACTTGGAGAGAACAAAGCGCGTAGAGTACATTACAATTGCCTTGTAACTTCTCCATCATCATAAATTTTAAATTTTAAATTTTAAATTTTAAATAAAACAATACCAAAAACGCGTTCTTCGTTATCTTTTTAAACTAAGCTTTGTCTTAAATTTTTTTAATTAAGCTAAATTTATTACTCTAAAATTCCAATAAAAAATGAAATTATTTTTCTTAGATTATTTTTAGAAAAATATGTATACATGTCGATCTATTCGTCTCCACTCTCCAATTATATTTATTAATTTTACTCATTTTTTTTCCATTTTTCTTTTTTGTTAAAATAATAATAATTAATGTTTTTATTTTCTCTCTCTCACCTACCACTTTTGTCCACCTCATATTTTTTGTCCAAACAAAACCCCTCATTTTATCTTCTCTCCAATCTTTGATTTTCAGCTCAAATCGTCATAAAGATTTGATTTTGATCCAAGTTTCCACCAATTGGGTAAGATTCAATCAATCTGTAATTCGATTTTTTCTATTTTTTTTAGATAATTTGATGATTAGTGTGAGATTTTGTTGATGTTTATGGTGTTATCTGTTGTTTGATTGATGGTAGAGGAGAAGATATGTTGTTTTAGTCAAATTGGAGGGAAATTGTATTTTTTTTAATCTGATTTTGTGCCCCTTTAGGTCAAATTGAAGATTTTTGTTTGGTTTGAATGCAGGAATGAGGATATGTTGATGTTTGGAGGGTTTTTGTGAAATGGGTTATTAGCAAATTAGGGAAATTTTGAATATTTTTTGGTTGTTTTGAGGTCAAATTGGAGATTGTTGTAGAAAGAGAGAAAGAGAGATGGTTGAAGCTTTGGTTGGTAGGTATTGGTGTTACATGTGCTCTCAAATGGTAAGTCCAGTAATGGAAGTGGAGATCAAATGCCCATTTTGTGAGAGTGGGTTTGTTGAAGAAATGGGTAGTAATAATAGAAGAGGAGGAGAAGAAGATGAAATTGAAGTGGGATCGGATCGAGCACTTTCTCTTTGGGCTCAGATTTTGCTTGGAATGATGGATAGTAGCCCCATTCGGCGCCGTAGAAGATTACGAAGGTTTGAAATGGGAGGTGAAGATGAAGATGATGAGACCCAAGAGGCGGAAGATACTGATGAGACTGAAGAAGAAGGGAGGAGCATCAGAGATTTAGAGAGAGAGGCGAGGAGCATTGGTGATCTAGAGAGGGAAGCGAGGAGCATAGGGGATCTAGAGAGAGACCTTGAATCAATTATTAGGAGGAGGAGACGAAGAAGGAGAAGCTCAGCGGCAATTCTCCAATTGCTTCAAGGCCTTCAAACTGGTACTTCATCTGATACGGAAAATTCTGAAAGAGAGCGTGAACGAGAAAGAGAACGAGTCATAATGATCGACCCTTTTAACCAAACCATAATTCTCCAAGGAACAGTTGGTGGATCAAACAGAACTCAATTTCATAATCAAAGTAATGTTCATATTCCAGGTTCATTAGGAGATTATCTCGTTGGTCCGAATCTGGAACTACTTCTTCAACATCTGGCAGAGAACGACCCAAACAGATATGGGACCCCACCGGCACACAAAGACTCAGTGGAAGCTATGCCCACTGTGAAAGTTCACGAAAGCTTGCAGTGCTCAGTGTGTTTGGAGGATTTCGAAATTGGAGGAGAGGCAAAGGAGATGCCTTGTAATCATAAATTCCATAATGTCTGCATTCTTTCATGGCTGGATCTTCATAGTTCTTGCCCTGTTTGTAGGTTTCAAATGCCGGTCGAAGATGAATCAAGCAGTGGTAATAGAGAGTGATGTGGTGGTGAAAATGGTGGAGAAAAAAATGGGAGAAGGTCGTGGTTTTCAGTTTCATGGCTTAATAATAAGCGGGATCTTAGCCTACTTAAAAATGTTTTTTGCCATCCTCATTTTCTTCATCAACAATCGTATGGAGGAGACAGCAAAGGTAGATATGTATCATCACCCATCAACCTTCTTTCAATTTAATTTCCTTTCGTTGAAGTGAGATACCGAAATGCACATTATATGTCTATCTCTGTGTTTGTTTCTCTTACCATCTTACGTTGTTGTGCAATGTAATTTAGTTTTGGCTACACTGAAAATATTGAATAGCACTATGTATAAAGTTTGATTTTTGCTCCTGCAGTCCTGTTTGAAACATATTGATGTTGTTTAGACAAGAAAATATACTTATGCATTATATCATCATGAGACTTATTATAAAAAACAGCTAAATATCCATATTGGGTTTGAGATTGTTAATACATGTGTAATGCGGAGAATGGGTTTGAGACTACTGTTCATTTATACTCCTTTTAGTAGAATGGGAGACTTGACTTCTGTAATTGTTCTTCTCATCGGCATAGGTGTCGCAACTGGTTTCAGTTTTCATGGGGCAGTGTTCCAAGATGGTGTAGAACCGGAAAAGGCTATCCTTGTACATACTGCGTTTTTCAGAATATTCAGTATCTTAAGCACCTCCGCACACATGATCTTACTAAGATTATGACAATTAGTGAATGGCTAATAGACTCATCATCGCCTTCTGCCTTACTGTGCTACAATTTTCATGGTAAAATATGCCAGTCAGGGAGATTATAATTCCCAATTTTCATACAAATCTGTGTTGGAACAATGTACTCGCTAAATCATGTTCAGGCATAAATCGCAATGTTTTTCAGCCGCAGTCCTCTCTTCCCTAAATAAATGTAGGTGACCTTTATGATTAGGGCCATATCCAAGTAAATGGTGTTATGGAGTGGATAAAAAAGGCAAAATATTAAACAACACTTCTTATACAGATTTGCAGCTACATTCTGAGTTCATTCCTCAGATAAAAATGACACCCCTTATAAAATTTTATATGAATGCAACAGAAAAAATATATATATAATAAACATATCTCAAATATCTCATTTCCATCCTGTACAAATGCGCAAAAGTGCAAAAATGCAAAACAGTTTTACAACGTATTTGAGTGCTGGATGTCGTTAGCATTGCTTATAATACAGTACCATAGTCTGACTGGAACAGAAGCTGGGGCTAGCTAAAGAGCTTAAGCAGAAGTAGTTGGGCTTATATAGTAGAGGAGGTCCTTGATTTGTGAATCTTCTCATCCTGTGAAGAAGGCGGCGGCAATGAAGATGATGACTTTGCAGTGTGATAAGATGAGGATACAAGTTGAGCTAGTGCAGGAACAGCACCACCTGCAAAATTAGCACCCCCAATACGTTACGAAAAAAATCTTCTTTAGATATCAAGATGTCCAATATGAATTACTCAAGTCTTGCAAATCTTCTCCATATTATATAGAAGACAAAGCCCAAAAGAGTAAGTAGTTAAAGCTTACAAATTTATTCATTTTTTATAAAAGTAAATTTATTACGTATTTAGCAAAAAAGTCATTAGTTGGGAATAAAACCAGATCTCTCAAAGGCTAGATGGTGCCTCGTACATGACCAAGCCCGAACTTATCAAGTTTGAGAGTAACCTTAATATTATTAGGTGACTTCACAAAACAATTAATGAAAAAATCCATTTGAGCACTACCCAACTTAGAAAAAAGATCAGCAACACAATTGCCTTCTCTAAAAGAGTGTACCAAAATGATTTTCACAAGAGCTGAAATTGGACGACTTGGTGCTCTTGTGAAAATCATTTTGGTAGTATTTTTGGCGGAGATTGGTGCACCTCCACAATTACCGAGATTTCCAATATATGAGCCATCTGAATTTAACTTGTTAGGAATGCTAGGTATAACACATTTGACAACAACTGGAGCTTTGAGTATTACGGGGATAGGGTCTAGCTCTAAAGCATTCAAGAAATCTTATCAGAGAGAGAAGGGGGTTTTGAAGGTTTAAATTTAAAGGACAACTCCTTCATCCATTTTTTTAAGATAATCCAATGGGAATGTATAGTTATAGCATCAAATAAAGCCTTACTTCTTGCTCACCATAATTCCCAAATAAGAAAAACAGGAAGAATTCCTCTAATAACTCCCATTTGTGAAAATTTGTTGGTAGTAGCTAACCATGATTTATGTAGAGCAGCAATAACTGAATGAGAAGCAGCATGTGAAACCCCACATACTCTTGCGAATAATGATACTGTAGAAGTAATTCCCCACTCACCAACAAGTGGTATAAGTCTTCATAGCCTCCATTTCTGCAACAATGGTACTCAGAAACATGAGCAATATTAAGCTGCTGAACCACAGAATCTAGTACCACCACATTATACCATACCTTCAAAGTGAAAATCTGAATTTTAGTTGGGACTATTGAGTGCCAAACCCAATCCAGCCCAAAAAGAAATTTGTGCCTTGTTGAACAAGACCCCAAGCTCATTTTACTGTAAACTTGCCTATAGAATGTAAAGCCCACACAGCTCGATTACGTGCTTTAGAAATAGTGAATCTTTTAGGTAGCACCTCCTTCCATTTGTTTGGCAAATTTCCCTCTAACTTATCCCAATGCCACCCATTGTCACTTTGATACTCATAATCTCATTTGAAGAACCAAAACCAGTCTAGTTGACCCTTCAAAAATCAATGTTTCCTTTTACTAATGGCTAATACCAATGATGTGTTATTAGTAACCATATATCCATGTGACTTTAGATTGATTTTCATGTTACTGAAGAAGTAATTTTGTTTACCCTGAGCTCATTGTGGTGAAAATATTTACTCTTCATGAAACGGGACCACAAAGAGTCCGCAAAATGTTTCAGGCCTTCTTCATGAAGAAACTACACTTAACATCTGTGAGACTCCCAATACCAAGTCCACCTTCAAGTTTTGATTGGCAAACTTTCTTCCACGAGATCCATTTTCATTTGATATATAATTCGGTTATATCGATCGATACAGTCAAGTGTAGTTGGTTTTATTAAAAAGAGAGCAACTTCACTAGCTTTAAAATTGAAATTATGCCCGACTAAAGGTTTGTCTGGAAAAATCATATATTTCAAACTTTTGTTTTAATAGGAATGATAATTTTTTGGACCTTTTTTCTTACTCCATAGAATTCCTATTTTTCCTCTTCCAGAAACTACAATAATAATAGACGGGGGATATCTTCATCCCAACAGTAGTAGACAGCTGCCAGTTTACAATGAGGCCAACGTCCAATGAGAGCTCTCTCTATTCCGTGGGCATCACCCCAAAAATTAACTTGAGATTTAAATTTTCTTTCGGACCTGCTTGGTCCTACTAGATTCCAACTTGCAGATTTTCTGCATCCTTAGAAGAAATATTATCAGAAAAATATAACTAACATAATAATGTAATTTCTGTACCAATCTTATAATCTAAGAATTTGGACATTAAGGGCAACTTCAAGGAATTAAATCTAATGCAACACTCAAATTTAGGTGAGAATGCATAAACCAATGTGCTTTTGTTCTATGAATCTCCAGCTTGTCTCCTTACTAAGACTATTAACGAGCCAAGGTATCGTAATGTCCACCACACTTCCCCCAATCAGCTTCTATACAATCTCTTGTTTGGTAAGATCTTTCCACTTTCCAGTGGCTCACATCCATGAATCATCGGTGAAAAAGGTTATGCATGCTCCGGGTCTCTAACTTTTGCCCAACTAAGATACATATAAGTCAGCCTAATAGCCCAAATGAGTTTTGATATAGCATTTCTTATCGTCAGATGGTTATAGTGGCTTTCACAATGTGCGTCCATCAATTTTTTGCCAGAACTAATTTTTATATATCGAATTATGCTGATAAATTGCAGGTATACATATGAAAGTACATGTCAAGTCCGCATATTCCTGGCTAAGAGCATCCACAGCAGCTGGGTCGTCCTAAATTGGGACAGACCCCTCAACCGACCACGACCCAGACTCGACCCACAGCAGTGGGTCGGTTTTTTTTTTGAAAATTTATGCCGTGGCAAACAGTTTGTCCTGGCTCTTAAGAGAGAGAAAGATAGAGAGAGAGAGATAGAAGAGAGAGAAAAAAGAAACCAATGAAAAAAAAAAACGTGGCAAGAGAGGAGAGAGAAATAAATAAAAAACTATGCCACGGTCTTCTCTTTGCCGTGGCACTTATATTTAATGTCCTCCGTACACGTGGCACCATCTCAGCCCTTAAAACTGCCGCGGCAAAGTGTTTAATGCGGCGTGAATAAAATAATAGACGACCCAGGGGGTCACTGAACCAACCCCCGGGGTCATCCGAAACCACTTAAGTCATCTCTCGACCCTATTTTTGTGGGTCGAGAACAACATTTTGGGTCAGGTGGTTTTGAACCAACCCAACCCAGCTGCTGTAGATGCTCTCTAATGATGCCTCTCTTTTTTCTCTCTAATTCATGCAATTTCTTGATCAAATAATTTTCGATCTAAATGTGTTAAGATCAATTATTTCTCATACTATACAACCAAAGACTCAAAAAACAAACCTACAATGGCATCATTCTTGTTATGTCAGATCCGTAGTGCAATTATCCATCATTGGATCTAGTGCAATTATTCATCATTTAAACTATTGAGGTTTTAACTTAGAATGCTGGTTTTAGTATGAACTTTTTGTTGCACCAATTTTCAAATGTTGACTATTATTATCCCCATATGATGGTATTTATTAATCCTTTTCACTGGATATTTTATTCAGATAGTGATGACGTAGAGATAGAGCGGTATTCTGACAATGATAAGCCAAAGAGGAAAAGGCGTGACCCCCTTTCATATTGTTTAAAGCTTACTCCTACAAATTTTCCTTTAGAGTTAATTCGAGGTATAGTAATTGTTATCTATACGATGATTGAAAAATGTAGTAAGATCAGTCTATATGGAAAATAGTTTCAATATAAAAGTACAAAATCTTGAGTGTTTGTTAATGCATACGTAGTACTGTGTTTTATGTACATTTGATCTCCTCACATTGGGCGTGAAGGATTTATTCTTTGCTAAAGTTTAGCAAATTGCAACATTTTTAACCTCATAAAAAGTAGATTATGAAACCAGATATTTAAATCAGCATTTCTAAGTTATTTTATACTAATTTCGATGAGCCTAGAAATGGGAATGCGCTCACTTATTGCATGAATCACCCCTTAGGTGAGGAGACTGTTCTCCCAAAAAGCTATGCAATGAATCATATTGTAAGTTAAGAGATGGAACCAACTACCTTGTGCTCTAGCGGTGATGGTGCGAAAACCACCATCGTGAGGTCAATGGTTCGATTCTCACTTCCATGTGGGCGAGGTTGGTATGAGCCCGTCGGCCTTGTGTCGGCTTGCCCGGTTTCGTGCGGTTTACGGGCTATTACACGAACCCTGGGGATCTGTTGGGCATAGACGGTCCACAAACCAGATGGCCCGGATATCTCTAGCATAAAAAAAGAGAGCTGGGAAATGGACGAGTTTAAAAGTGAGTGTCATTTTAGCCCAACCACATATATGCGTATGCTTTTGTTGTATCGAGATGAGAGGTGATACGAACGAACCGCGGAAGCAAAAGAGTGTTCCGTAGCTAAGGGATTTTATTATCACTAGTGTAGGTGAACGCCCTACGGGCGTGCAACTCGCCTTTTTTAAACTTATTAAATTTTATTATGGTAGAATTTGTGTTCCCATCATGTTATACCTTTTTTTTGTTATTCATAAGGGTTTGCCTCCCTGCTCAACTTTCACACAAAAAAAACCCCTTAATTATAGGTTAAAAATAATGGAAGGCAGTTTGAGAAAACACAATCCGAACATTGTTCAACCCAGAAAGATGTTACCTGGATAATCACCAATACGAATAATTATCTAACAATCAGCATAAGAACAAAACAATTATAAGAACCGGAAGCATCTGACAAAAGAGTTGGAATCAAGAATATATTATCGGATGAAAAATCCGTAAGAACTCGGGACATACTGAGACTATAAGAAAATCAATCATCTAGAATGACAGTTGGGTTCTTGTAAATCGCATTCATGAGAAAGAGACTACATTTGTTGATAAATTAGGATTCCACGTTCTTAAGTTGAAGAGTAACGAAAGGACAGAGAAAGGGAAAATAAAATTTATCGGATGAGAGGTTTTGACTTTTGAAGGATTGACTCATTTCCTGTTGAAGTGTTGGACTCCCAATCCCAAAGGATTCTTAATATTCAAGACGAAAGAGATTTTAGGCATTAAAGTAACTGTATAGAGATATATTGAAGAGTCACAACTCTTGAGATAGGGAAAAGTCATTTAAAATAAACGGACCAAGTACACGTGTCACATTATTATTGGACGGAGGGACCACCAAAAAGAGGGACGGCAAACCGCGAACACTATAAAGGCAATAGGCTTAATAGTATTATCATATAAGGCAAAACGTTCCTCCCTTTCCAACACATCAAAACGTTCCTCCCTCTTCAAATCACTATCAACTCTCTAAACATCCTCCCTCTTCAACTCTCTATACCCAATCCAAAGTTCTTCTCTCTTCAACTCTTTAAACACATCAAAGGTATTTTCCTCTTCTCCCAACTTCCTATGTCTTGTTCACCAAGATAAGCATCCAACGAGGATTTTGTTCATCACACTATGATGTGAACCCTAATCTTAGATTAGTAATAATCTTAGATTAGTATTGATATTCAGGTTTATGTTTTTCAATGGTAGGTTTAACAAAAGTTTGAGGTTATATGTATGTTTAGTATTGTTTTTGTTTTGTTTAACAAAGGTGCCACCCTCTATTACTCTCTCTTTGGTTTAATAGCCTCGGCATCTATTGATTAATCCATATTGACATACGATCATCATCGTGATGTTGTCAAAGACGCTCAATCTTCTTCTTTCCATTGAAATTGTAGACTCCAATTTCGCGAGTAGATCCCTCGAAGTATTGTATTTAGTAAATACAACCAACTTTTATCCCAGGGTACTCCAATGCGGAAACAACAAATAATGATTTTTCACCCACAAAAATAACATAGTCACTTAAACTAGTTAACTTCTTCCACCCACTTAAACTTTTAGTCCAGGGTACTCGAATGTGGAAACAACGAACGATGATTTTTCATCCGCAAAGACAGCATATAGTCACTTAAACTAGTCAACTTCTTCCACTCCCTAATAGTAAAATCAAACTTGTATAGTTCAAACTTATAGAGTATTAGAAAAAAGACAAGGGAAAATGAGCAGTTCAAACTTAACTCCGCTCCCTGAGCAATTATGGGAATCTCATTCGGCAATCTAAATAAACATATCTATATAATAAAAATTAGGTAAGATGTCAAAAAATTAAGCTCAACCCCAACTTTATTTCCAAAAGTAACACGTTTGCATAATTGCTCGTATATAATAAGAACAAAAGGCTACAAATTTCACTTACCAACCAACCCAGCACAAGCTGAAGAAAAAACTATTACTGGTGGAGCCTGCAAAACAGAAAAAGAACGAAAAAGTTCACCATAAAATAGACCATCTGTTAAAAGTCAGAAAAGCGGATATCCTAACCTTCCAAACCAAAAACATAATATTTGCCCAACTATAACTTGGAATAAAGTTTCTGTTCTTTCTTTAATATACTCTGGTAGAGTTAACAAACATGATAATAATATTAGTAAAAAGGCTTCACAATGCGATCAACTGGATATGAAAAATTAAGTGAAAAGGTTGGCAATATGAAAAACAGTGCAAACGGCAAATATGCTAGAAAGAACAACCACGCGAGACTTCATAATTTGATTTTAAGTCGTACCCTATGTATGAAAATAAGAAGTACTATATTTGTTATAAGTTTCAGTTTCTTTTTTATTTTATCTTTTATATGTGTGCAAATATAAGCATTAAAATAGAGGAAGCAGTTATATGAGAAAGATCTATCATTAATACAAGAAAAAAATAACGAAAAGGAAAACTCAACCCAACTGTAAACATGGTCACAAGTGGAAATTGTTAGAGATAATATGCTATGGGTATTTCAGGTTATTAAGGTTTTCATGTTTTCCTATAAGTATATGTAATAGTCTAATTCTTATTCATTGAATTATATAGCAGTCTTTTGCAATTGTCTAACATGGCATCAGAGCAAGGTTTGTAAGGTGTCGCATCAGCAACTCTCTCTCTCTCTAATCGCAATAGTCACCTCTTCTCTCTCAATCACAGCACCCACTCTCTTTCCCATAAGCATATTTGTTGTAAGCACATCTCTTTCTACAGAGTTCTTGTTCCTCTCTCTAATCAATCTAATCGAATTCCCATCTCTATCTCTTGAGACCTGCCATAGCATAACATCAGTTTGGGGTTCTATTATTACAACCATTTTGACAAATCTAGGGCTTGCCGTGGTGATGGGACGTGGTAATCACTGGTAATTATGTCAAATTTTCTGAAAACAAACAGGGGATTGGAGGTTCCATAGCTTTTATGGACTGATAATTGGGTGATTCTCTCTTTTTTGCTCCCAAGTGTGCTTCGGATTTTGAATCTGGTTTGTAGGTTTGTTTCTGGTTTCATACAATATGGTTTGCTTGCTTTGAAATCTGGTGGGTTTCGTAACATAACTTCTATTGAATCATGATTTGTTGGCCTTCATTTTAGGCTTTTGTTTGCTTTTAAAATTAGGAGATAAGAATTGGTATTTGGAATTTGGATTGGGATTTTTATTGATATGGCAGCTACTCATAAGGATTCGCTTCAAGCGATCAATGTGAAATTAACGGGAGATAACTATGTCTATTCGGCATATCTTATAAAAAACTTTTTAATGGGTAAAGAGATATGGGGTTACATATCTGGGCTCAGTAAAGTTATATCTGATAGTAAGGCGGAGAATTATGAAAAGTTGTTGGCTACTTGGGAAAGAAATAATTCAAAGATTATTACTTGGATTAGCAACTCTGTAGATCTTTCAATTGGAATGCATCTAGCTAAATTTGAAACAGCAAAAGAAATTTGGGACTATTTGAAGAAATTATATGTGCAATCCAACTTCGCAAAAAAGTATTAATTGGAATCTGATATTAGAGCTATTCAACAAGACGACAAGAGTATTCAGGAGTTTTATCCTGTTTTAACTGGTCTCTGGGATCAGTTAGCACTTATAGAACCTACTGGGCTCAACGCAATAGAGTTATATACTAAGTATAGAAATGAACAGAGATTAGTTCAGTTTCTTATGGCACTTCGCGATGATTTTGAGGTACTTCGTGGTTCTATTCTTCATCGCAACCCCCTTCCCTCTGTTGACACAGTCGTCAGTGAGTTATTGGCTGAAGAAGTGCATCTCAAAACCTACACAAGCTGTGGTGTTCTTCCCAGTCATAGTGTTTTAGCAGTTCCTTCTAGATCCTCGTATAATCAACAATATAGACCGCAAACCAGAGTTGGTTTTTATGAATGCAAATTTTGTAAACAAAAAGGCCACTGGAAGTCTTCATGTCCTAAGTTGGTAAATAAAGGGTCGCAACAACAGATCTTGCAGCAACAATAGATTTCGCCGCAGGATCCTCATTCGGCTGCAATTGCCTCATGAACCTCGGGGCTCATCTACTCCGGCGTTGTCTCAAATCGCAGAACAGTTGCATAAACTTATGTCTACCACGAATGCGTTTTCTAATTTGGTTGTCGAGCCTACTTCAACACCTTCAATTCCAAAAGCTGATTGGGACATACCATAGAGATGGCATCGTAAAGGCAAAGAATTGCATATCATAGCATAGGATGGTAGTAGCATGAAAATAGATGGTAATCGCATAGAAGTGGAAGTAGCAATCACATCGCATAGTATTGCATAGCAGTGGAAATACTAATCGCATTGGCATCGTTTTTCTTTTCTTTTTATTCTGTTTTGGCAAACTCTCGATGTTTCACATCGTGAGTTTGAGTGGGGGTGTTAGAGATAATATGTTATGGGTATTTCAGGTTATTAGGGCTTTCAGGTTTTCTTATAAGTACATGTAATAGTCTAATTCTTATTCATTGAATTATATAGCAGTCTTTTGCAATTGTCTAACAGAAACAAACTCATTACAATCCAAAGAATTTAAGTTGGATCTTCCAGCTTTTTGATTAAGCTAGGCATGTTAATGAACCAGTCTCTCACACTTCTTGAAGTTTTCCTAAGGATAGAGTGAATGGAGAAGCTCATATCTTCAAAAAAAGAATTTCATTCCGGCAGTACTAGAGCTCATTCACACAAGCCATAACTGTCAATTTTTAGGTCTTTGATATAGCTTTGATATGATCAGCGCTCAACAACAAAATTTTCAAATCCTAGTTAGGGAAGTTAAAGGAAAATATAGAAGTAAAGAACTCAAAATCAGCTTGGCATTGGGGAACTCCCAAAACAGGTGCTTAATGTTGTCAGAGCCATTTTTACGTATTGGGCAAACAATAGCCATACAGATTCCCTTCTCTATAAGATTTTCCCCTGTAGGGAGGGCTTTGCGCACTATTCTCCAGGTCAGCAAAGAGATTCTAGGACAACTGTTACTCCTTCAAGAAAAGGCTTCCACTAACATTTAGTTTTCATTTTTTTAATAGATTCAAAAGCAGACGTCACAGGGGATCTTGAGTTCAATAACATATATTATCTTTGCTCAGATGATTAGGAAATTGAGTAACATTAGCACTTTGAAGAATCATGGCAGGCCCTTCAGTGGGAAACTAGTTATCACCAGTCATAAAACTCATGCAGCAAGAAAGTACCTCTCCTCCAGATCTCAGTATTACCTTGGACATTGTTTAACAGAAGCTTCAAGATCCCAGTTGGCTCTCCAGGTGTTAATAGAGAAGCAAGCACCCACAGACCCGAAGGAACTATCCCAATTGTATTGAACAACTTCTTGATAACATTTCAAAGAAGACCTTTTGTGACAGCTTATAGGATATCCAACTTTAGTAAAGATTTTGCTGTGATGAACGTAGACAAATTTCCACGTTTAGAAACCAACTCCATGCCATCTTTGTGAGCATTGCTTCATTTAGCTCACCAAGTCTTTTAAAACTAACTGCACCTTTATCAATAGGTTTGCACATCTTGTCCCAAGAGACTAATTACATTTTTCTACAAAGGGTCACCTGTTCAGGCAAAGTATTTGAAAAATCATGTCCCTCTTTAACTTGGTAAAATGAGACCACTTGGAAACAGTCATACTGTGAATGGGGATGCTATTCAAAACAGCTTTGGCTAGGAAAACCGCTTTGCATACGAATCATGTCTCCAACATAGTGTGAATGGGGATATGCTATTCAAAACAACTTTGGCTAGGACAACCGCTTTGCATAGAAACGTGTTCCCAACATAGCTATTTGCTCTCTTTCTAATCCTGTCTAGTAGGCTTCTCATAATAAATATCAAAGACTCTGCCTTGGACCAAAGGAGTACCTAAAGAGTTTTCAGGCAAGGATCTTTTCTTGATTTCAAATAAATGTAAAATTGTTCATAGCTCCAAGATCCAAGATAAAGTTTGTATTTTAATCTGCTAATCTATTGACCAGCAGCATTCAGATAGGCATCAAGAAGAGCTTTGATGTACCCAAACCCTCTTAGGCTACAATTAGTAGAGATAACAATGTTATCGAGAAATAGCAGATGTTAAAGGTAATATATCCAAGAAAAAGTTTGCAATTTTACTTTCCTCAGTTCTAGAATCTAACTCACTCCATTGAAACCAAATTTTTACATATGTAATTATGCGCCATACACGGGTCGTCTCCAACCCTACACAACACAATCTCTCTCTCTCTCTCTCTCCCCCCTACTTTGGCTAGATTTTATGTCATTTGAGGGATAAAATCTTTTAGCTTCTTTTCAAAAATAAACTTGTAAATCCTCCTTAAGTGAAGAGTTCTAGGAGATAGGTTTTTGGTGAAGTTTTGAATTTAATTGATTAAAAGGAGAGTTTTTACTTGCATCTTTGTTAAATCCTCTAACCTTTGCTTATGTGTGTTGCATTTAACAAATTAGTATAAGAGCCATGCGATCTTTGGAACAACTTTTTTATGTCTATTGTGAGGAGGAGGGGGGGAGGAGGTTTAAATCATACGCGTCTTGTTGAGATATATAGTCCCACATTGGGCACTTAGAGCCTTGCACCTCAAAATATAAGATCATGGGGCTACTCCTCTCATTGCCAATTAGTTTTGAGATGGAACCTCCAGTTCTAATATAGTTCTAATATTGTATCAGAGCGGGCTTTCTTCCACGTGTCGAGCCCAACGGCCCGCGTGCTACTCCGTGTTACCCATATATTCGTCCAAGTGTTGAGCTCAAAAATTATGCCCCACGTGAGGGGGCGCGTTGAGATATATAGTGACATATCGGGTATTCAAGCCTTGGATCTCAATAATATAAGATCCCGGAGCTACTCCTCTCATTGTGAATTGGCTTTGAGATGGAACCTTCAGTTAGAGAAAGATATAGTCCCACATTGGGCACATAGAGCCTTGCACCTCAAAATATAAGATCATGGGGCTACTTCTCTCATTGCCAATAAGTTTTGAGATGACATCTCCAGTTCTAATATGTTTTGCATCCGGTTGGGTCGCACCCTCGTCCCTACCTAGGTTTTCTCCTTCAAAAGTATTTGCCTCTTTGCGATCCACGCTAGAAGTGGGCTATTTCGGGCGGCCCAACGCTTGCACAAACTTGAGCAATTCTACCATTATTGACCATGTAATCCCCATTGGTTATAATATTTTGTAAAGCTGTTCTCTTCGTAAGTAGCTATAATAAACCATCACAAAAGTTCTCTCTTCGTCACATCCCACTCGGTAATAGATTGGTACCTTCGTCCCACCAGTTAAGTGCATATTATGTTAACTTGGTTTCCACAAGCATGACTTGTTTCGTGTCCCCATATCTCATGTAAGCAAATATTTTTCTACTCGGTGAGGCCAATCCATAAAGCATCTGGATCCATCTTGCCACCGAATTCCGGTAAACTAAGCTTTATATCATAATTAGAATTTTGCAATGCAGAAATTAGTGCAGAAGCTAATGCTTCACCATCATTATGCCTCCAAAAAAGGTTTCTCCCAAAATCTGAATCGCTGCGGTAACCATCAGTGTATCGAGGTGCCTGTTAATTGTACCTAGTCTCATACTGTGATCTATAAACAAAGTTAGTAGGGTGAATACCACGGCCCCGCCCCCTTCTCTCATAAGGCGGGACCTAAAGACCATTGAAACCCCGACCTTGTTCCAACCCAACATCAAATTGTACCCCATATTTCATATTTTCTGCCACTGGGAAATTCAAGGCTCTTCATTTCATTTGTAAATTAAGGAAGTTTTAGATATAAGTTCATAAATAATATAAGGCAATAAACTATTTAAACCAGATGGTGTGGACTAATCGTCATCTTACATTGGAGTGCATGGAAGCATTTCATAATATCAAGAACGCTAATGTAGGATGAGTAGGCACCAATACCATCAGGACGCATTGCTCACACACGTTATGGCGATCAGTATTCAAGTTCAAGTCAAAAATAGCACTTTGGGTCGGAATTTCGGCAAGAAGTTCAAGTGACTAAGCTCCTGAATTCTGTAAGTATTGAGGCTTTGCTAATCACTTTAATTTGATACTTAGGCAGAGTGAGAAAAAGGGAGATCGTAGTTTAATAATAAAAAATAAATAGGTTGTTAATTTAAAAGTTCAAGGTTGGTTTGCAATTTTACTTGGTTTAATAATCATAGGGAACCTTACAGGATCTTTGTATGTTAGAATGAATTGTTTTCAATAAATCTTAAATGGACCTAAATCATGGTTGGAAATTTAACGTTCTTCCCAGACTTGGTTCAGAGTTCAGACCATTCTCCACCGGTTGGTTATCATGCTCTAATTCCTAAAGTTGTATCCCTTTAGGTTTCAGAATAATTGGATTCATCATTTCTCTATTCAGACATATGGTACAAGAGCATTAAAAGTTACCAGTTTTGAGACAACAGATGTATGAGACTACTCAAAGGCCGAAAAAGGTGGGTTGCAATGAGTTAAATATTCAAGTGCTTGGCTATGTGGAGGGTACTATTTCCAGGGAACTGCATTGACTGACAACCACTCGATGATGAGCCTTTCTCTGTCCAATCCAACCTCGTGCTTCCTAAAAATATTCTTTACATCCGATGCGAGGTAAAGAGAAAACTACAACGTAATCACTGTTCAAGTGAAAACCTACTATCCACGGAGAAAGTAGAAAAATGTAGCTTGAAAATGAAGGTCGGGCCTTTTAACATTCAATAGTTGCACGAAGGGGCGAAAAAAGAGCCGATAAGAAGTGCTTGGTTCTATTTTCCAACGATGACAAATTTTGGGATTCCTTTGGGTGCTCTGCTGCACATATGAATCCGTGTCATATTTTATTAGGTGGCCATGGCAGTATGACCACTCATGTATGCACGACATGAAGTACCAACACTTAGACCTTTGACCGGAAAAGAAGCGTAGGTTACTGTGATGTCCAGAAGCTGAATAGCGCGGTAGAGATGCCCAACCACGCTATGGTCGTCCGCTTTGTTTTCTTCACCAAAGAACGGGCCCATGGTACTTCCTAAGTTTTAATATACATTTATGCATGCTATTGTGGATCTCTATTGTGATGTCCAGAAGCTGAATAGCATGGTAGAAATGCCCGACCACGCTATGGTCGTCCGCTTTGTTTACTTCACCAAAGAACGGGCCCATGGTACTTCCTAAGTTTTAATATACATTTATGCATGCTATTGTGGATCTCTATTGGGATGTATGCAGTAAGCCTGGGGGACTACCTTTACTAGGAGATAGCGACATTCTATGAATATCATCTTAGGGGGCCCTTTCCCCAATTTGCAACATTATCGGATGGCTCCAGCGAACCATGCCTAGTGACAGAGAGCGATTAGGGGCTTCATCGTGTGTGTTACCTTGTGCAATATGCTTTACTTACTTCCAAAAAGCATTGGAACTAGTGTACGTCTTTTGATTGCTATTAACAAGATTCTGGTTGCATACCAGATTTTCTGAAATTGGAAGATGTGCTACACTAATTACACGGGGCAAAAATGTTTTCGAAACATTAACCTTCACAATGGATATTACTAGATTTGGTCCGAGGAGGAGATGAGTTGAAGACGACCACACTAAATACAGCTTACATGAATTGATAGTAATGCCCTTTAACCTATTTTACCCCGTCCACCTTCGTGTGTTTGATGTCACAAATTTGTCGCCTTATTTGTGCAAGTTGGACTATTGTATATGCTGATGACATCCTAAGTTACACTTCGTCTAAGGCATAACATGTGCATCATGTACAGACTATCTTAGATATACTTCGGATAAAGAACTTTACCCTCAGCTAAAGAAGCTTTCTTTTATGGTGGATTTAGTTTAGTTTCTTGAATTTATTGTGCTAGTAGACCTTTTCCGTGCGGATGACTCATTACATTGTATTGTTGAGTGGCCAATTTTCGTAGCATTGGTACTTTTAACTGTTGGCTCATAAGGAATTTAGCACCATACATATTACTAATTGATGTTGAAATCCCTGCGAACCAACGGTATAAAGTATAAACCCAATGAAACTCTGCACATGAAAACCGTCGTAGTGGTAGATCACTCAACAAAACATATATCTTCAAGTCATCTACCCAAAAACTGTGTGTTAACACAACAAATTTAAAAGAAATATAAATTGAAGCCACGGCATAAAATAGCACTTCTTCACCTGAAGGTAAAGCTTCCCTGGCCAAATAACACTTAAGATGGTCTCCACAAGTCACACATATTATTCCTCCAGCAAACTGTAAATTAGGATATCGTCAGAAGAAAATACGACGACCAAAAAAGGCCTCAATATATGTGTCATCGAACACATTAAGGTGGATGGGCTGTTCCATTTGCCAAAAGGGACCAGTATCCACTCATATAAACCGTTTATAGTATTAGGGCACATTTTCTATTAATCCACCTGTTTTATCTAAATCTGGTGGTATTGTCAGCCAAACCATGATCCGACACATGGCTTCATGTTTTTTAATAACTGCCCTTAACCCATAATAATCTATGAGTAAACATACATTACCCTTGATTTTAACCTTGTTATTAATAAGACATCAAGTCCTGACCTTCTATCTAAAATTGATAGATTAGGATAAGTATCCCAGCAGACAGAGATTCTGTAGCAGCATTGAAACTATTATACAATTATGAAACCAATATATTTCTATTATCTGATAATTTGGCTATTTCCAGTATAGATTTTATGTTTTTCTTCTACCTTTCACCAGGCAGTTTGTGAGCGCCACTGGTTCATTCTATTCTCTCTATATCCCTACCGTGTAGAAGGCGTTTCTCGACTATACATGGACTTCAAAACTTACTCATTTCCTATTGACTAATGCATATATTACTTCACAAGATTTCTTAATATTCTTGTCCTCTAAAAATTTGGCAATATTCACACGAAACAAAACAAACAAAAGAACATAATGAACACTTACACCAACAAAAAAGTGAACCCACATCGGTCCTCTTATCCACCTTTGAACAACTGGCATTGCTGCAAAACACATACACAAAGGAAATTCAAATCTCAACGATAAAACTGTGACGTTATACATCTCTTGTAGAACAACTAGAAAAAAGGAGACAACAACAAACACAAGAAATCATCACCGATGTTTCCTGAAATTTGACACTCTCGCTAATTGTTTATGTAACAATTCCTAATTTACATTACTAATGTAGCATGGACACTCCATATTCCTAAAAGAAATCGGACACACTGACACTCGTGTGGACACTCCAATGGGTACTTCTTGCTTAAATCATCAACTTTTTGACATAACTTTTAGAAAGTTTTCAATTCTTAGGAATGTAATTCAGCTCTAAAAATTACTATCAATCATTGTTTTATGTTTGTTATTAGTTGTAAATTAACCCATGAGTTAATATCATAATGTATACAAACATAATACATTCATATATAATAAGACACAAATACAGAGAAATGTGAAGAAAGATATTATCTTTTTCGGTATAAGGCCGTGTCCGCATTTTCATTATTTTGAAGCTGCTGTGTCCTACACCTTGTACGCGTGTCGGACACCGACACACGTACCCATGTCAACCTTACATAGCTATTAGATATTGAGCTACTCTATCAACTAAAGGGTATTACACAAACTGGTTTACAAAGACTTAATCTTTCCATCACAGTGAAACACGTATTGGATTTAGAAAAACAAAGTAATCAGTCATGGGTGTAGATAAAGTCCAAGTAAGTAGTGAGTTGAAGACCAATAAACATGAGGAAAGAAGAATAGTTACTGTGATTAAAGCCGTAAAATGCACTTGCAACACCACCAACCGCAGACCCAATCTGAAATCACAACATAAGTAATAAGTAAACCTTTTCTTTACAGAGACAGAGAGTGGGCTTGATTGCAGAATTAGTACCATTGAGAAACTGTCTCTGATTAGTGGGGAAATGGTCCATCTACTTGTTTCCTGCAATTAGCATAAGAGAATTATACTCTAAAATTAGAACAGAAAGAGAGAGAGAGGTTGTTACCATTTGTTTGGAAAGAGGACCTTCACAGTGATGGCATCTCAAACTAGGAGTCTTTGTTGAATCCTCCATTTCTCCCTCTGTGTGTGTTGTGTGTATAAAACCCTCTAAAAACCTCCAGGGGGAGGGGCGAGGACGCCTTTTGTTTGTGCTGAGAAAATAGGGGTAAACGCGTATCTCGAGGTATTTCAGAAGAACTGTAACACGTATCGCGAGACGATTTTAATCGATCTTTAAAAAGGACTTCTCTTCTTCACAAACTATAAAAATTAGGTTTGTGGGTTTGAGGCGAGTTGATGCAATTCTGGGAAGCAGTTGAAGCTCACAATCTGTAAGTATTCTTAAATTATATATAGTAAGAGATTAATCTAAAACTTCAATTCATGAGGGACATACCCATCCACATTTGTTGCATCCATTGAACTGTCTTACGTGATTTAATCCATACCAGAACTTGAAGTTACATGTTCTGCACTTCAGAAATACTCATTATATATATGAAACTGCCTCTGCTCTCTTTCAATTCAGATGTGATCAATAGTGGCACTCAAAGTGGCCTTTACAAAATTCTGATCCATAACTGTTGATAAAAGGACAATTCAAGTGTAGATGATCCCTTGTGGCACGGCAAAGACTCAAGTTTCCCTATTTTAATCAGGAAATCTTTTGGTTATGAATACTGTTTTTGTCCCGTATTCCCTCTTTTTATAACTTCCCAAGCAGACTAAGTTGTGAACCGCCCATCAGCTGTTAATGTCCACACAGCCTTGTCTTCCTCTTCTATTTCATACTTGTAGAATTCTGAAATTTCTTGCCAAATTCTTTCCATCTCCACAGATCTTCTTCTTGAATTTGGTATATTCCACTCTTCGTGTTCATATATTCCACTCTTTGTGTTGCTATATCCCCCCCATCCAACCATGGATCCTTCCAAAATGAAGTAGATCTTCCATTCCCAATGTGTTTATGACATTTGATGGCTATGGTTTTCATGGATCTCCAGCCCCATGAACAATCCCGAGGAATGACCAGTCCAAAGAGAATCATCCTTTATTTATTTATTTCAATCTTGTCCATAACTTGTCATTCCCAGAGATCAGCTTCCAAATGACTCTCATAAGAGAATCATTGAATTCTTTCAGCTTATTTATACATACCCAAACCACCCTCGTTTTTTGGCAAACAAATGTCATCCCAGGCAACACTAGGCACAGCCATCTTTTTTTCTAACCAAGCCCATACAAATTCCCTAAATTAACTTTCTATTATGTTGAGAAAACTCTTAAGGAAACCAAAGCACCCTTCCCGATAGACTGTATAACTTTCCAGGACAATTTTAATGAGTTCCAGTCTTCCTCCATAACACAAAAGCCTGTTTTTTTTTTTTTTTTGCAATCTTGGAGATGAGGGGATCTGTTACAAAGATTAATACATATAAGACTGCTGTTATAGAGATTACTGGTATAGCTGTTATAATAGGGAATGCTAAAGGACTGTAGAGTCTACAGTTTAACACTCCCCCGCAAACTTGGTGGTCGGTGATGAACAAGTTTGGAGCGCATTAGCTGAAAGCGATACTTGTGTAGACCCTTAGACCCTTAGTGAGGAGGTCAGCGATCTAATCTACCGAGGGAACAAACTGAACATGAAGTGTGCCAGAAATAACACGCTCACGAATGAAGTGATAGTCGAGCTCAATGTGCTTGGTACGAGCATGGAAAACCGGGTTTGAGGCCATATAAGTAGTGCTTAGATTGTCACAATACAAAATGATCGGCCACAATACTGGCAACTGAAGCTCACGGAGAAGATAAGCGATCCACACTGTCTTGGCACACACTTGAGCAAGTGAACGATATTCTGACTCGACACTGGAGCTTGAGACGGTAGGTTATTTCTTGTCATTCCATGATATGAGATTAGGGCCTAGAAACACACAAAATCCTGAAGTGGAACATCTCGTATCAGGCAGCCCAATCAACATCAACTCACTACCACTTTGGCCACTAAGTAAGAAACAAGTAGCAGGTTCTCAACCAAAAGTCTTAGTTTATTGTTCTACACCCACAAGTCCCATGATCAAAACCTGGCTCTGATACCATATTAGAACTCGAGATTCCATCTCAAAACCAATTGGCAATGAGAGGAGTAGCTCCAGGATCCTATATTTTGAGGTGCAAGGCTCTATGTGCCTGATGTCGGACTATATATCTCAACAGGATCACATTCTTTTTCTGAGGCACATTCTTCTCAAATAGTAATACCTCACATATATATTTTCTGGCCTCTTCACTTGTAGATCCAGAGAAGAAGATAGTACTTTTTGCAGAATTGGTGTGCAGTCAAGATAATTTAGCAAAGTTCTTAAGGTTGTCTTTTGTAGCACTAGCAACTGTAGTTTTGAGGCAAACTAATACATTATCTGTAAATAAAAGATGTGACAGATTGGAGCATTTACAGTGGGGAAGACTAAATTATTCCATCTTGTGCAGCTTTGTCGAAGAGTTTTGTCATAGTTGGAGAGATATAACAAGTAGGGGATCCGCTTGCCTAATGCCCTTGCTGCTTTCGAAGAATCCTAAAATCAAACCATTTATATCAATTTTAAAACTTGGTGATAATACGCAAGCTTGAACACATCAATAAACTTCTTTGGAAAGTTCATACCCCTCAGAATTTGCAGAAGATAAGGCGACTTAACTGAATCAAAAGCCTTGTGGATGTCAATTTTTAGCATCGTTTTGTTCCCCTCATTATGTCTATCAACCCCCTTGTTAACTCATGGGAAAGTAAGATATTTTCGATCAGTCTTCCTCTAACAAAAGCTGATTGACAAGGGTCTATCAAGTCTTCCATAATGCTCCTCATCCTGATAGCCATTAACTTGAACTTGTAGATTACGTGGCACATAGATATTAGTCTAATATCTGAAAAAGAGCTTGGATTGGAAATCTTGGGGATTGGCTTCAGTATAGTAATATTTACCTCTTTAAGCAGTTGTTAGTTCCATATAAACTTCTGTCGTAATAAGCTTAGAATCTTCCAGAAACTATGGAGATCATTATGCTTTTGGCTGTGGGCCGTGGTAATCAGATTGTGATTTATCTTTTGTTTGTCATTTTGTTCCATAAGGAATACAATTTATTTGTAAGGTATATTTTAAGGCTTCAGTGTGCGACTTATCTTCTGAAGAGTCAGACTCTTTCTCTCTCCCGGTGACGACTTTGGACTAGGCCAAGATTCTTCATTAAAGGAATGGATCCTCTCCCGGTGACCACCATAATTTATTTTATTTTAGTTTTGAGTTGGAAACTGCTTGTGAGAATTGATCTGGAACCTCTTGGTTTTCATTTTCCAAGCACTAGCCCTACCAACTGAGCAAGCCCTCGTTGTTGATGGGATGATAATTGAAGTTGTTAAGCTGGTAATTGATAGAAGTCTATCGCGATTCGCGATATGTCAAGATGGCTAGACATACTGGGAACCTCATGTACTTCTTGTATTGTTGCTAAATACATATGGCTCATTATGTAGTGAGAGTGGGGGTTATGATGGTCTCTTGATGATCACAAAGGCAAGTATATCAGGGGTTTCAGTTGGAAGAGTACCCCTGTTGCAACCACCTATCATATATATATATATATATGCAATTATGAGAGGATTACAGCTCTGCATCAACATGGGGCATAAGAAGATTGAAGTTGCAACTAACTCAAATCAAATGATCTCACTCGTGAAGCTCAAGACGGTGCCCCCATGGAACTGTCTACTACTCTTGCAAACCATCCACAACCTCTTTGAGAAACTTCACCATTTTCACATATTCCAGTTCTTTAGAAAAGCTAACAGGGCTGGAGATTTCTATGCTTCTTATTCTGTTCTTTTTTAGAAAATTGTGCAACCACCTAGCTCATTGCCAACTGAGAGATGCATGTATTATCCGAGGAGGATGCTAGGGGTCTGAAGTACTTGAGATTGTAATGTTCCCAATTCTCTTATAAAATGGTCCATGGAGTACCCATCCCCAGCTTGCCTTCGCAAAAAAAGAAGAGGATCTTCCCCCATTTTCATCCCCCCAGAAAGACAACCCTATTCTTAACCATCTCAATCACTCTATACAATTGGACCTTAAACATTCAGACAGCACTCTGAAAATTTCCAGTGTTAAAACCTACCCATAGAGTTCATGAGAGTACCTCCTCCTAATTTAGGGACTTCAACCAGATACTGTCATCAATAAAGTTGCCCACAGTCCTGCTCACATTACACATTCCCAGAAATCTTCTCCATAGGTTAGTTGTGAGAATAGTTCCAAAACCTTGCAACCGTGAGTTCTCTTTATTTAGTTTAGCCTAAAACTAAGAGGATAGTCGGACAGTAGATATCGGCCAATGCCATTGAAAAAGTGAAGGGTATCTTCTGTACATTGGGAAACAGAGAGTCATGCTTCCATATCTAGGCATTATAGCTTGTCATACTGTTCAGCGCTACTTCTTTTCTTCGTGAAAAAGACTAAATTGCAATTTTTGACCATGTGGTGTATTGTCTGTGTTGGTTGCAACCATTTTGCCTATGTCCATGTCTCACTTGAGTATGGGCTATGTGAGGTCTTAAATGATAAAGATAAACAAAATTTGCCTCCTAAAAGGAAATTCGATCTCAATATCTCAGGCGTGAGTAATGTTCCCTGCAGAGACAGTGGATAAAATGGTGGAAAGGATGTACAAAGTGATATATACTACTGTTCTTTTATGTATTTCCCTCTTTATACTTCCAACACAAGTTTTATGTACTTGTAGAAATTGTGTGTTGTGAACCTATGGCTACCACGAGGGCAGGGGTCGTTGCTGGAGGCAAAAGATGAATTTGATAGTATTGTTAGGGCTCTTTGAGATAAATTTCCTTTCTATAAAATTTTGTTGCTTATTACGCACGATGAGGTTTACTTGAAAACTATAAAGGTCACTGGATTACATATTTCTTGTTGTTTCCATGGTCCTTTGTATTTAATTTAGACTCCGCTTTTTAGCTTTAACTAGATGAAGCTAAAATTACTAAAATTGTAATTTCTGGCTTATAATAGCAGCACATCTTGATCATAACTATCTTGCCCCGTGCATACAAATGCAGGTGAGGAGTCGCTCTGCAGTTTCTAGTTTCATGAAAGACACTTGCCAATCAAGTAGATCCAGGCCTTCACGCTTGTATACGTCCTTCAGTTCTAGAAAGTTTTTTGACAACTAAAGGATTTAGTTTGGCTTCTCAGTTGTGGAAGATCATCCCTAAGATATATCATTTGTCTGCCACCATGGTCGCTATATACTTGTAGAAGTCAAGGGAAAACAAGCGAGAATATCCTGTAAGTGTCTTGAGCTAAGAATAGAAGACAAGGAAAGATGTCTGGGATGGGAGATGGTTATGTTGGGTCTGCCCAAGATGCAGTGAGAATCCGTAGACTAGAGAAACAAAGAGATGCTGAGAGGAGGAAAATTCAAGAGCTCAAGAACAAGTCTGCTT
Organism: Kingdonia uniflora; assembly: GCA_014058105.1. Lineage (NCBI taxonomy): Eukaryota > Viridiplantae > Streptophyta > Magnoliopsida > Ranunculales > Circaeasteraceae > Kingdonia > Kingdonia uniflora. The sequence goes on from JACGCM010001976.1 coordinate 171,418, forward strand.
CTACAGATGGACAAACTGGCCTCCTTCAGTTCGGCTCCGGTACCTGCGAAATTCTCGAGACTGCATTTAAAAAAGAAACAGTCGGACTTGTTACGAGAGAACAATATGTTGAAAAGAGGGTCAACATTCGTAACAAGTTTGAAGAGGAAGAGAAAGAGAAACTTCAAAAGTTGCAGCAAGAAGAAGAGGAACTTCAACTACAGAAACGTAAAAAGAGGAAGGTAAAGGGGAACTCGCGCCTCTCGTTTTGCGATGATATAGAGAATGGGAGTGACGAGGATGATATAGATAACAAAAATCAAGAGTCAAAGAGGCATGGAAACGGGAAACTTGGCAAGGATCCCACTGTGGAAACAAGCTTTCTTCCAGATAGTGAGAGGGAAGCAGATGAACAAGCTGAAAGGGAAAGATTACGGAAGCAATGGCTCCTTGAGCAGGATAAGATTCGAAATGAACCTCTTGAAATTACGTATAGCTACTGGGATGGAGCTGGGCATAGACGGGTTCTTCAGGTACGCAAGGGAGATACTATAGGAGAGTTTCTTCGAGCTGTTCAGCAACAGCTTGCTCCTGAGTATCGAGAAATAAGAACAACCTCTGTAGAGAATCTGCTTTATGTTAAAGAAGATCTTATCATTCCACACCAGCACAGTTTCTATGAGTTAATCATTAACAAGGCAAGAGGCAAGAGTGGACCACTTTTCCACTTTGATGTTCACGAGGATGTGCGTACGATTGCTGATGCAACAATAGAGAAGGACGAGTCGCATGCTGGCAAGGTGGTCGAGAGGCATTGGTATGAAAAGAACAAACACATCTTTCCTGCTTCAAGATGGGAAATATACGATCAAACAAGAAAATGGGAGCGTTATACTATTCATGGGGATTGATTAACTAGAGCATTCTAGCCCAGCCTGATTCCTCTGTTGGTTGAAGAGAATTTTTTACTCATCTTTTGTATATGTTGATGATGGTAGTTCCATTTTCATTAAGCACTTCTAACATTATGTTCCTTTGTGTGTTATTTTCCATTTTGTTGTCTTTTAAGGAAAAGTTTTACATTAAAAGAACAAGTTTCCCGAAGTTCTGATGTTTTATTTGTACTCTTCATATGGCTTTTGTTATCAAAGATTACTAGTTTGAATTGGTGTGGATTAGTATATTAATATGTGCAAAAAATTTCTATTATTGATGATGTTTATGAGTATATTCATTCATGTAAACAACGGAACATCTCGAAGTCATATATCACAAGAGAAATCATACACAGAAAACAATCTTACAGGAGTCTACTCTGTTTGGTACCACCCATCGAATTTCACGATTTTAATTGCATTGCACTACATAATTACGAGAGTAGACCGAACAGGCACTTCATTAAATCCCAGTCTTCAACGAGTCCTGGGAGGGTCATGGTGATTGTTTGCACCAGTTCCTGGGTAATCATCATTTTCCATCATTCTACCATGTATCCACCCTACCTCTTTCAACTCTTCATGCTCCATCAGTACGTCCTGCAAAATCCAATGTTGCTCAGTAATAGATTCCATGTAATTTCAATAAGAATTAAATTAACTTAGGCACCGCTTAGTAATCTTATTCAACGCCTTTTGATTGTCCTTTAAATACTTATAGGATTAGATTATGTCATAAACTTAATCAACATAGGGTGATCATGTTTTTCGTTGACATTGAAAGACCCCAATGACTATCTGTCATAATCTTAATCAACGTAGGGTGATCATGTTTTTCGTTGACGTTGAAAGACCCCAATGACTCTGTCATAAACTTAATCAACATAGGGTGATCATGTTTTTCGTTGACGTTGAAAAACCCCAATGGCTCTCTAAACTATTTTTATTTTTAGGGAGAGAACCTGCTCCATCATATCCTGGACTGGTTGCTCTTCGATAGCTAACATGAGAGTGCGACTCCCTATGAACAAAAAGACCATCAATCTAATATCAGTATTCAAAACCCAATAAACTGCATCAGGAAAAAAAAATGCAACAATCTTACTTGATAGTGGAATTGCACCCAAAGACATGAGTGCATAAGAGAATCCCAAAAGGAGTATGAGCAGTTTAAGCAAAATCTTCTGTTGCTGCCCCATATAACCAAAACTGATCATCAGACCTCTGAAAGAAAGATATCAGAAACCAAATATTATTGCTGGGGTGGATGGATATGTTCAGAGAAGATGGTGCTGAGGTATATTTATAATTGCTATGCCACTCTCAAAGTCAACTTCCATTTTCTTATTATCAATATTGGAGTTGAGTGCTCACCTGCTTAACTTTTACCTTATTTTGTTGCTACAAAGTTGAACAACATTCAATGCACATGAAGACACATACACCCACTCAATCTGATGTGACACATCCCTCATAAGATCTTTTATTCACCGTGTGACATATATTTAATTAATATTTTATATATTATGTTTTAGCTTAAGCTCTATTGGAGAGGTTCAATAGGAGTTATTAGCAGTTTCCCAGTTTAAATAGAAGTTTATTTCAATTAGAATTAGGGTTCCTAATTCTAACTGTAGTAGTTTATTCCGCATCTCGGACTCATGCTTCATCTTAGACCACCATACGAACTTTCGACCTCATCAACATACACGTGGCACAACAAGAGAAGTTTCACAGTTACATGGCTCTATTAGTCATACTCGACCTATAACTTAACAATTCGAATCAACAGACGCAACATCATCAATAAAACCGTTACAAGATAGCAAGATCAGTCCGTTACACAATCAGGTCAAAGACCATCAAATGTATATATTCTGTAACGTCCATCATCAAGAATTTTAATGGTCGTCAAACGGTTATATTATAAGACTTATAAATAGGACCAGAGAATTCCAAATGAGGGACGGATGAATCCTCAATCTCAAACTCTATACTCAAATACTCAGAATACTTATTGTAATAGCTAGCAATCTCAATAACATCACTCTCTCTTTCTCAAAATCCTTAAGAGAGGTTGTGGTTTTAACTTATTCAAAGGTTTTACACCCTAAATTATCTTGTTAATTATTACTTACTATTCTTGAGAGTTCTAAACGCATCTGGTGTAAAGGCTAAGTTCGAATCCCAAAACTAGACTATTACATTTGGCGCCCACTATGGGATTCATAATTCTCAATCCTATTGTCTCAGAATCCGCTGAATATCTTTTCTCAAAATGACACTTCCAGGAAAAATCACGTCGGTTACTCCAGCAGAGAAAAATGCCGCACCAGCAAAGCTGCGGGGTAATTTAAACTCTGAAATAAAAAGATGTGCCGCTCTGGAGCGACAGCTAGCAAGTGTACAAGATGCGCTAAAGGTTCTACAGGGTTAACAGATCGCCACTAAGAAAAACAAAGGCGTATAACCAGAAAGCTCTCAAATTTTTGTTCATGACAGATTAGGACCTCCCGCTAACAATTTAGGAGGTGAACTTCGGTCTAACCATCTGCAACAGGAAGTCGAGCCTATCCAAGTCCAGGAGGTCCACCAAGAAGTTGATTGCGGCCTCGTAGGAGCAAGACAAACAGAGAATCGACCTCAAAAAGTTTGAGTTCCAGTGAAAGATCGTTTAAGTGAATGGAGTGGCGACTATAATCCTCAAAAAGGAGGCGTTACACACCTAACCATCACAGCTCGGCAATATGTGACTCAGGAATATGTTGAAAAGCGGATCAAAGAATTGTTCGAAGCTCAGGCTCAGACCGCTAAGGGAGTTCACAGCAGATTACAAAAAAGCCCAATTGCTCAGGAGCTCTTGGATGGTGCAGTTCCCACTGGTTTCCGCACTCTAAAAATCCATAAATACAAGGGAACTGATCCCGTAGAACACATTCAACATCCAATCACATTTTATGTCGGCTCTTCCCTACCAGTTTGCTAGGCGAGCCCTTGCGATGGTTTCATTCACTTCCAAAAGGATCTATTACAATTTTCAAACAATTACGAGAGCTTTTCGTCAAGAACTATTCATACAACAGAGATAAGGAAGAAAATATTTATTCTCTATTCAGTCTTAAGCAAAGTTCAGGAGAAAAGCTCGAGACGTTTACGAAGAAATTCTTGGAGTTAGCCAGAAAGGTGGACCGACTCGACCAGAAGATCACCATTTATGCATTTACAAACGCTTTGCTCTTGGATGGAAAAGCAAAGGAATACCTAATTTTAAACAAACCAATGACCTTGGAGGATATGATCGAAAAGGTCAATGGATATATTGATCTTGAGATAATGGTGTCTGAAAGGAAGCAAACTCATAAATCAACATTGACAACACAAGATCAATCGACAAAGCACGACCGTAATGCTAATAACGGAGGAGACATGAAACGTACCAAGTCTAATGATGATTGACCTCTTAAGGGGAACAATATGCCTAAGCCCTATCTTCCCAAACTGAATGTCACAATAGCCAGTATATATCCTTTACTTCAAAAGGATAAGTTCTTCCTCAATGTTCAGTACCTCCAACCCATTGAAAACAAACCATACTGCATACACCACAAAGTTCAACATCATGACATAGAACAATGTTTTGCCTTATAACGACTGTTGGAGTATATTTTCGCGGATGGATTAATACACGAGTATATAGTGGATGTCAAAAGTTATAACAACGCGAGTTACAGGCTTCCCACTAAGATCGTACAGATAGAAGAAGCAGCCGAAGAGAAACATTTATATCACATCTCTCTCAGACACTCCATCGAGGATCAAACCATTAACAAGTCGTCCAGAGGGAAAAGGCGACGCCTCAGCCATTACCACGATTTATCCATGGTAGACAAAGAAGCCCGTTTACTCCCTGCATCCAGCTCATATCGTACTGGAATCTCTTTTGAAGACTGTGATATACGCCATGTCAACTTTCCTCATCATGATACGCTCGTGATCGTGTTGAAAATGAAAAATGTTGTCTTGCACACAATGATGGTGGATACTGGCGGCAGTATCGAGCTACTCTTTCAAAGCACAATCGATTAAATGGGGTTGGTTGATAAAGTTCAACCTAGTGATGTTGACATCAGTGGATTTAACGGATCTACAGAGGAACGAGTAGGAAGGATCATACTGCCTATCACTGTCAGACCCATCACCGTTGACGTAGTATTCTATGTTATCAATGTAAGATCACGTTATTTGGGCATTATGGGACGCAGTTGGCTGCACAATATGCAGCTATCCCCTCGATCTACCATTTGGCACTCCGCTTCAAATGGAATGGAGGGATTTATGAAATCAAAGGTACTCAAAAGCTTGCTCGAGCTTGTGAAAATTTTGTTACCACGGTGACAGAACCATCTATACCATAGCTCACATAACAATTACAGAAAACCCCAGGGAACATTATAGAAAACTTTCTAGAAAATAAACTGCCAAATGCATAACCTACAGAGTACATCGAGATCAGTAGAGACAAACAAAGTACCTTCATTGGAACTCTATTGCCCACATCAAAGCGTAATGCTCTTATTCAATTTCTCAAAAGTAACAGTGATGTCGCGTGGATGTTCCACGAGATGCTAGGCATCGATCCAAGTTTGGCGTGCCACAAGTTAAGTTTAAAAGATAAAGTTGAGGCAGTCAAGAAGAAACAAAGAACTCTATCACCAAGACTCCTTAAAGAAGTCAACAAAGAGATCGACAAACTCATTGAAGTTGGTTTTATCTGAAAAGCCAACTACCTAGATTGAATCTCGAACATTGTAGCAGTACCAAAGAACAATAGCAAGATCAGAGTATGTATAGATTTTACGAATCTCAATAAATATACTCTGAAAGATAGTTTTCCACTTCCAATCATCAACCATCTGCTCGATTCAACCGCAGAACACGAACTCTTGTCCATGATGGACGCCGCATTAGGGTACAACCAGATACCTCTGCTGCACGAAGATCAAGAGAAGATAGCTTTCATCACAGAACACGGATTATACTATTACAAAGTCATGCCTTTTGGTCTTAAGATTGCTGGAGCTTCTTATCAAAGACTGATGACACAAATGTTCAAGGATCACCTTGGAAAAACGATGGAAGTTTATATTGACGATATGTTGTACAAGAGTCTCAAGAAGGAGAACCACCTAGCAGATTTACGCACAATTTTTGAGATTCTTCGGTCTTATAAAATGTGACTAAACCCTGACAAATGTCAGTTCGGGGTCCAATAAGGCAAATTTTTAGGACATCTAATCGACAAGCAAGGAATTGAGGTGGATCCAGATCGTATTCGTGCACTGTTATCTATGCCTTCTCCAAAGACGAAAAAAGACGTATAAAAATTAGTAGGAAAGATCGCAGCAATCAATCGTTTTGTCTCAAAATCTTCAGATCGTTGTCGATGGTTATTCGACTTACTACCCTAAGGGACAAATAAGAAGAAACCTAAAAAAGATCCTGAGATCGGATGGACTACAGAATGTGAAGCAACGTTTTAGGAATTAAAACACTACCTCGGGAAGCCACCTGTCATAAGTACACCCAAAGAAGGAGAAGAACTCATAGTTTGCCTTACAGTCACTGACAAATCACTAAGCTTGGTACTCATTCGACTTGATGAGAAAATAGAGAAACCTATCTACTTCATCAGCAAAACGCTCATTCCTGCAGAAACACGGTACATAAAGATTGAGAAACTACATATAACTCTCGTCTATACATCACAAAAATTAAAATAGTATTTTCAAGCTCACTCAGTTCGGGTAATGACAAATTATCCCTTACAAGAGATCTTATCCAAACGAGAGAAATCCATACGAGTTCAACAATGGTTAGTTACACTTGGAGAGCACGATATACAATTTGAACCACGCCATTCTGTGAAGGGGTAAGCAGTAGCAGACTTTATAGTAAATTTTCCAGTAGATGACCCCAACTGGGAAGAAGATAATATGGACATCATTGAAGAACATTTCGAAGAAAAATCATATTGGATATCCAAGAAGGGTTTACGCCTTCTCACTGACGGTTCTGCTGGGCCAGCTGGGTCAGGCATTGGGATCGTCCTAATCATACCTTCTAATGACATAATTGAGAAGTCCATACGACTCAATTTCGAAGCTACCAATAATGAAACCGAGTATGAAGCACTCATACACAGACTTGATATGGCTCTAAATATCGATGTATCTGAACTGTCCGTGTACACGGACTCTTTATTAATTGTGAACCACTATGGAGATAAGTATCGGAAAAATGGATTGATGGTCGACTACACCGCTGCAGTATTCGACAGAATTAGCAGATTTAAAAAGGCAACTATCGAACACTTGCCTCGTGGAGAAAATAGACACTCAGACTACCTTGCTTATCTGGCTGGAGTCCTGGGAGCAGAAGCTTGATATTTAAAGATCGAAGTGGTATATAACCCCAGCATTAACATCATTAGCTTAAATTCTATTAATACTGGGGGCAGTGAAAGAGACGAGGATGATTGGAGATAACCCTTCCTCACGTACATAGGCCCCATAAATGAGTTCGATAGAGAACTTCTCAAAGATCCTACTGAAAGAAGACGGGTGCTAAATAATGTGAAACGTTATGTCGTTGATGAAAACCAACTTTACAAAATCTCGGTCACAGGACCATATCTCTGATGTTTATCTACCAAAGAAGCTCAAAATTTCTACAAGACCTTCATGAAGGTACTTGTGGATCACATGCAGTAGAACAATCTTTAGAAAACCGAGCTCTCACTTAAGGAGTTTTTTGGCCTAAGATGAAAGCTCAAGCTATTGAATATGCAAGCAAGTGTGATGCCTGCCAGCGTTATGGACCTAAAATTTGGGCTCCAGCCTTGAAACTCCATTCTAGCAAAGTTTTCTGGCTATTCAAGCGATGGGCCCTCGACCACGTGGGAGAGTTCCCCACTGCACCAGGAAAACCAAAGCACATTTTAGTTGCTACGGGCTACTTTACCAAGTAGGTAAAAGCAATCCCTTTATGTCAAACCCGTGAAGACGAAGTCATCAAGTTTATATGGGAAACTATTATAATACGTTATGGATGCCCTCACCTCATCAGAATCGACAATGGACCTCAGTTTGTCGGATCCAAGAGGGTTGACTTTCTCAATCAACATAACAACATTTATTCTCCTTCAAATCCATATTACCCACAAGGAAATAGACAGACAGAGATCACCAATAGAACTATAGTTGATGGCATCAAGAAACGGTTGACAGAAAAGAAGGGTAATTGGGTACAAGAATTATCACACGTATTATGGGCATATCACGCAACACCCCGTGTATCGACTGGCTACACATCGTTCCTATTAGCATACGGTACTGAAGCAATCATCCTTACTCTATATCATCACCCATTATGAGATCATATCATAACTGATGAAGAAAATGAGTTTCAGTTGGCATGTAACATGAATTGGATCAAAGAGACAAGAGACAAAGCAGTCATGAACTTGGGTAGATATCATTAGGCTTTGGCAAGATCATATAATAAGCGAGTTCATCATAGAGAGTTTGAAATTAAAGATCTCGTGTTACGAGAGATACCAAAACACCAAAGGGAACTCAATGCTGGGAAACTCAATGCTGGGAAACTCGTAGAGAATTGGGAAGGACATTTTATCATTATTGGAAAAAGTGGAATTGGCTCTTACGACCTCGCCACCGAACATGGAGATCGAGTCCCTAATCCTTGAAACACACGGAGATTAAAGTTATATCGCAGATGATATTCTATCACAGTGTACTCTTATATTTTCAATCTATCATCTGGTATGTCGGTCTTACATCAATGAAATACTTATGTTTGATTACCCTACATCAGAGTATAATCTATTACATACAGTACTCAATCTATCATTTTATACATCAGTTTTGCATCAATGAAATACTTATGTTTGATCGTCCTACATCAGAGTATAATCTATTACATACAGTACTCAATCTATCATCTTGTACGTCGGTCTTGCATCAATAAAATACGTATGTTTGATCGGCCTACATCAGAGTACAATCTATTACATATAGTACTCAATCTATCATCATGTACGTCAGTCTTGCATAAATGAAATACTTATGTTTGATCGGCCTACATCTGAGTACAATCTATTATATACCGTACTCAATCTATCATATTGCACGTCGGCCTTACATCAATGAAATATTTATGTTTAATCGACCTACCTAAGAGTATAATCTACTATTGTCTACCGTACTCATCTACTATATCTAAAACATCTCATTACTTTTCTAATATATTATGCAAGTACTTCAATATATAGATTACATAACCAGTGGATGCACCACATTCTATTACATTACAGATTATTTATTGCGTCAAGCCAAATACAATCTTTTATTTTACATTTTAGATCATTTATTGTTTCAATACAGTTCAATCCTTTATCTGCAGTATTTGTTGCTTCAGCCAAATTAGCCTCTTATTATATAACTAAATGCCAACACGACGACAGAAACACAGCTGGTTCATATAAAGGTCAGTATACATATATACAGATTGCTAACACTACTTTTTAAATAGTTCTATATCTATTATAGTTTTACAATCATTCACATCATCAGTTACTATCGCTCGAACTATCAATCACATCATCACCCCCTCAAACACTCCCCATGCCGATGTAAACGCTTGCGCATAAACTCTGGCATCCTCCCAATGACAATTTGATTTCCATCCCTAATCATCCTCTTTTTAAGAACACCAATTTTTGCCACCATGCGATCTAAGTACTCTGATCGTATCAACCGTATCTCACACTGTACACTTTTGGAAACCAAACTATCATATACAGTTTTACTCTCTACTTTCAATCTATTGAACTCAGATACAAAAAAGAAGAACACTGCTGTCATCTATCTCTCATATGCATTACCTACCTTACTCTTTACTCTATCACGGAGAATAAATTCACCAACTTTTCTATTCGCTTCCTTCAGCATAGCCTCCAAACTGTTGCAACGTTTTTCCATAACTTGTTTTTCACCCAACATCGCATCATTCCGAGTCTCCAACACTGTCATAAATTCGTCCATATGATAAATCAAAGATATTGACCCCTCTATTTCAGCTTCACGATTACCACTATTTACCTTAATTTTTTCAAGACTAATTTTTACCTTCAAAAGGTCAGCATCCAACCTGGTATTCGCATCACACAATTTTACGTTTTCTTATTGGTACTCCAAGATGTCTAACCCCAGCAACTGTATGGTATACTCTAGAGTAGATACCTTGTTCCAAGCCTCATTTATATTTTCATTCTGTTTACTACGGGCTCCTTCCATCTTTTTTATAACCACGTCAGCAACCAACCACAAGACCTTATAATTTTGAGCACAAGTTTTTGTCTCCTTAACAGCTGCTCGCATATCCACTATCTCCATCTCCAACTTGTTTACCTGATATTGTAAATCTTTCATATTATCTTCCTCTTTATTTAACACCGCCAACAGATCTGTCATTTTAGTAGACACTGCACCTGGCTGGATAACTCGCCTTGCCACATCCCGAACCTCTATATCCTTTCTTTTTATATCTTCTTTTAGCTCCTTAATCTTTCTCAGCTCACTGGATAGTTCCACCTCTTTATTTTTCAGTTATTCGGACATACGAACTACTATACGCCGCTCATCTGCTTTTATGCATCCATCTCGTCTTTCGATTCAGTCACACTCATTAGTGTTGACTGACACAAATCTAATTCCGTGCTCATATTTTTATTTTGAGCACGTAATACATTACACTGGCTTTGAGCCTCTGCCAATTCAACCTGCAACAATAGTTAATATTTATACTAGTTCGTCTAATCAAATAGATAACATTACATTTTACAAGTTTTACTCAAAAATATAATAGTTGAATACTATCCAATCACAAAGAACAGATTATATTCACAGTGTACAAGATGCAATGCATATATCAGTTCACAAAGATTAAACTACTCTACTTTTCCCTTAGACTATGAGAAGATTGCCCTATATCTCTCGGTCTCTTCGACCTGCTTATTTGTACATCCACAGGAGTTGTGAAAGTCACCACTTCCTGTTGACGCCGATTTCGCCTTGAACAGCGTCTCACACTTTCGACCTCTTCATCACTCTCTTCTGGTAAAAATTTTACCCGTAGAGGAGTTGTTTCTTCAAATACTTTCTTTCTTCTCCTCCTTTTTAGAATAATTTTTTCCAGTAGAGGAGTTGTTTCCTCAACAACTTTGTCCTCATCCTTGGTAAAACATAGATTCTCAGCCTTTTCATTATCTACATCAAATTCTTTTCCACACCCCATCACAAACTTCCTAAATTCATTCTCCACCCTCGACAACTCTCCTCCATAAAACTCGATCCCACTTACTAGATGATGCTCATGTTCTGCTCGAGCTGCAATTTATGCTCGGACGGATACAAATGCTCCTTCAACTGCATATGCGTTTTGTGCATGCGCCTGCATGTTTCTTTTTGCAAAACACTTAACGCCCTCACATCACCTTCTACCTTCTTTCGAACGGATATTTCTTTAGACAATTGAGTCGCCAACGATATTTTCTGCTCCATATGTTGCGTTAATTCATCTCACAACTATTTTACTTTAATTTCTAACTTCTGTTGAATCCCTATTTATTCCTTCCTTATCCTGAAAAATGCAATCATCATCGACCTTCGATCCTACATAAAGCCAAAAGCATCGGGTAAAGGTTCTACGCCACCCCATATAACGGACATCCCAGCTCGAGCTGAACATTTTTTTGCCTCTATACAATGACGATTACGTACTTCTTACGCTAGAAACATTACTCGAGCTGGGTCAGGTACTATACCTCTCTCCTCCAAAATCTCTACATAAGCCTCTTTTAAACCCCGTTCACTATCTACTTCGACCTCAAAATATAATGTCAGATCTAGCAACGAACTTTGACACCTAACCTTATCACTCGGGTCGTTAAAACAGGACAACTCTTTTGATTTTCAAACTAATACCCCCCCCCCCCCCTCTCCTCTTTTTTCTTTAATATCTCATTTCGTTTTATTTTTATCTTAGCATATCTACACTGAAGTTAAAATAATTCTTTAAAATTTTTCTCCGAGTTAGTCTTAAACTGTCTTCTCTCATACTCAGTTTTATTAAGTACCTGTTGCACTCGAGCCACCGAGTCCCTTACTTTACCCAACGATCTCTCAAGGTTGGAAATCATTTTTCTCAACTACTCTACCTTCTACACATATTACAAATATTTTGTCATCATACAAACATTCAAACAGAGCATACTAAAAAGATGTCTATGAAATTTAACAGTTTACGACCATACAAAGTACTTTTTCAATCAAACCATATAGTTCACAACACAACTGAATACCACAGTGGGATTAAAGATTCTAGCCAATTTCTACCTCAGACGGAGGATCCACAGTCTTCTCAGCGGCCAGAGCTAGTTCAGTGGGCACAGTAGATATATTGGTTAGACCCATAGCATCAGCCACCACTTCATCCTCTACTTCTGAAGGGAAGACTATTTCATCATATTTTCCAGAACGACCTAACTTTATATCAGCAATAGTCAACCCAAAGCTACAATAAGATCAGACAAAGTGATTTCTTTCCACCAACATTGTATCACAAGATCGTGACATAACGTCATCATGCTCAGACAGAGTTCTATACAGTTCTTCTGCAATCTTGGCATCTTCAACCCTCTTCTATTTCTCTATCTCGAGCTCATATTCGAGTTCCCTCGTCCAAGATGATTGAGCATCCATCCTAAGAGGCATATCTTTGAACTCCTGGTTCCCCTTCTACATAAACATCGCCGCCCCCGACATCAACAGTGAGAGCTATCAACCCATAGATACAAGTTCAATATCATATATCATATTACCAAATACATCAAAATCAAGAATTTCACAAAAACATACCACAAGAGTTTGCTCCTGGAATGCACTAGTGAGTTGCTGAGGATTAGTCTCTGCCATCATGCAGTATTCCTGCTCCAGCTCTCTCATCTTGGCTGCAGCTGAAGTGTTGGTTCGAGCACTACCCTCATCCTCGTGTCATTTTCTCTTCAACAGGCTCTTCTCAGTCTCTGAAGGAGTAACTTTACTCACTTCATGCCTCTCCTCAACATCTCATGAAGCAATTTTTGCAACCGATGTAGTTGGCGGAGCTGTCTTTCTCGACCTCTGAGTAGCCTGTTTCACATTGATATTATCCGGCGGAGGAGGAAGACTAGTAACATCCTCCACAAACAAACGAGCTTTCTTCTCAGCCATAGCCCGATTCTCGTGAGCACGCTGAACTTTGGGCACTATGGAATCTACCCTCTTATCCCTTCGGATACTTAACTCACCAAGAACTTACTTTAGCTCGACCTGCTCGTGAGCTACGCAGTCAAACAGACTAGTATTATCAGGAGTTGCTGAAGGATTGGGACCTGGCAAACAAAAAGCAAGATCATTATTAATAGCTCGAAGAACACAATGACGAGTAATCGAAGATGACAAGTGTTACTTACTCAGATTATAATATTTATGGTTCAGTATGAGCACTGGTTCATCTGGAACCTGTATACAATTGCCCCCTACCTACACTAGGTGGTCATTCCATGGTCTACCCACAGATTCAAAATTAAAAAATTTGGCCTAGACGAGTCACTGTACAGGTAACCGCTCTTCAACCTTTGACATACTTCCATTTATAAAATTTCAAAACACCATTAGCTTCAAACTGCTTGGCAGTCTCTTCCTTCCTCAATTTCTCATTCAAGACTTTGTATACCCTCATCATCTCATACACGTTCCCATTTAGTTGGGCAGGGCAGCACTGCAATACATTCATAACCCCTTTTTGAAAGAAGGTCAGAGGTATTGTAAGGCCATAAGCGACCTAATTCAGGTAACATAAAAATTCCTCACTCGGGCCTAATAGCCTAAGGCCATTATAATACGAGGTTGTCACATTCTCCCTAATCCCTTTCTCTATTTTCCACTCCTCTAAACAAGGGACTTGATAGTATACTACCTCCTTCCCCTTTTCTGGGATGTAAGCTCTGAACCAGCGACCTTGGTCCATCATATAGTTACCCCATTCCCCCTGTAATTTTTTTTTGTATTTTAAAAATTTATTTCCTGCATCTACTCCCTCAGGATATATGTAAAAAAATCTATCTTTCTCTTTTGTATCCTCTTTCTCTCTCAATTTCTCTACTTTACTGGATTCACCAATCTCTACACCTACAGTAACGTCTATTTTATCTATAGTCTCCTCCATTACACTACAGCCGTCCTCCCTCCCCGGCGATGATGTTTTCTCTTAACTTAAAGATACTACAAATTTACTCATGGGATTGATAGGTTTTGAACGCATACTGGACCTATAGATACACAAAATATTTTGTTATTATGATATACCCTACACACAGTAAAAACAAACCCACCCATGTTTCTACCCATTCAGCACGTTTCATTTCTAATTTTCTAAACACAACAAACAATCATTTCAATTTTCCCACTTCTTCTCCAAAAAGACATTTTCTCTCTCTACAGTCTGTTCATATCTTAAAGCTCATACATTACATAACTTTACAAATAATCACTCAACATCTTAAACCCCTATATTATCCACTACTGTATCCCTCAATTAGCAACGATAAACATATAATATAATATATGGATTACTCACAAACCAAAAAAGAAAAGCACATCACTAACCTATACTCGACGAACCGTAATCCTCTACTTTACCAAAACGTTTGGTAGAACTTGACCGCTCCTATCTTTTCTTTAACAATCTCAGATCAACAAGCGAAGCTTTCTTCACCAAATCACACTCAAAATCCAAGCGTCTCTTCTCAGGGATATGAGTACACCACTTTTTTCTCTATCTATAACTGTAGACAATTTATGAGGGGGAAAGAGAGACGAGTTTTTATACTCTCCCTCGGTTTACAAAATGACGGCTCCTTCAGACACGTGTCAGTCACCCCTACTGTCTCCACATGCACCTCTTTTTGTTTCACAGCATCATCATAACTTCTGTGATAATGTTTACCATCCCACGTCTATCTCTAATTTCTGCCATTTAGCAATTCTACCCTTTTTCCCAAAGTAGCACAAACGACCAATCACCTTATTTTATACAAGATCGTACCATGATAAACGACATTCCTAAAATAACTCAATATTCAAATTCAAAATGATCTACAGAGCTGTCAGATTAAACAGTTGTCATCTACAATATCTGCGCACATACATTTAACAAACATATTATTTTTATTCATTTCAGTTTGCATATTCAATATGCTTTATTCAGAATCCAACAGAATACTGTAAACAAATTACTCATTTATTGCAAACTCTCACAGTTCGATCTTACAAACTTCTATAGTTACATTTAAAGCAGCTTGGATGGTTAACCTCCCAACACGGAATTATCTCTCCTCTTACTTCCCTTGCATCCTCTTTAATAATTTTATCACATGCGAGCTGTCGAACAGCCATTTCTTGTACCGTAGCATCCAGTAGAGACCTACGAAACACATCGCACCAGAAAAAATGATCATTCTCTGCAGGCCTGCCTTCGTTATCTAGGCTGATCAAATTCAATGGCCATTTCGGTAATACAGCATCATAAGGCAGTCGATGAAAATATCGCTCACAAAGTTTAGCAACCTTGATATGGAACCTACTGTCTGCTGCATAACGAGCACGTTGAGAGCGCGTCCTCACCATGGTCACTTACACAACTACTTCTCCCTACAACATATACATTGAACCACAGCAAAAGACCACTACTTTATACTGACGCCAAGAAGATATATGCAAATCCAAAACGCCCTGCAGATTCCGGTGATACATATATTTTACATATTTTCATAAACAAGATTATCCGCAGAAACTAGAAAATATTATGACAGGTCATACCTTCTAAGTTGATAAAATATCTCTTCAGATTTCCTTCGACCAGATAAAGAAATTACAGCATCCGATTAGAATAGGTCCAAAACCAATACTTACAGAGAGATATCATATACCTGCATTCAGTCAAAATGTTCTCACAAGCCCGAATCAATAGTTCATAATTCTACAACTCATCCTCTAAACATACAAATCCAGCATGTCTGGCAGAAACATCCACAGACAGATATCAATTACTCCTACATGACCAGACATTTTTCCAGTCAGTTTGAATCAGTAGTTCGCATACATCCTCTCATCATACGAACTCTTTACATTTTTGAACTTCCATATTTTTGTTTTAACCCTAAACCCCCCTTATCCTTTACAGATATATACACTGAGATCTTTACAGTTCGCTTTTCCCAGTCGTACCCATGACAAACTAACACCTATTTGCAACCTTCTATTTACAAACAGAAAGTTGCATATATAAGTTCGAAGCACAAAATCAAAATTACATAACGACAACATTTCATTAGTTCGACAAATTTATTATAGATTACTTTACAGATAATAAGTTTTCCAGATTACATTCCAAGTTACATTAAATTACAGTTTGAAGCACTTCTTTGCAGTCAACGAAAAAGAATATGCAAAATTTAAGTACCTTTCAAACTCTGATCCCCTGCCTGAATGGGCCATAAAATAGTAGAACTGGAAATCACTGAAGACTAGCAGCACCGGGAAAAAGATCTTCTTCAGAGCCAATATCTATGGTCTCTGGAAGAAAACCTCCTCCACCACTGTCACTTCCTCCGTAACCCCCACCACCTCGAATGCTAGGGACAAACACGATGGGTCTTATTTCTTTGACAAGACCCACTCATTAGCAGGGTACCGGCAAAACTCTCTCGGACGAATGCCTGCCACTTCATCTTTAGCTGTAACAGCCTCCTCCGCCAGCAACCGAAACCCATTTCGACGCTCCGCCTCAGATTTCAATAGATAATAGAAACGCACCATCTGATAATAGTCATCCCCCGCCTTCATCACCTCTTCTATTGACATATAGTAATAGGTAAGATACACATGAATTGGTGTCGGTAGATATAAAGGTTGGTTTCCAAAATACCTGATGCGCAGTTCTTTTATCTTTCTTTGAATTCTAGATTCCCGAGATTGGTTCCTTGTCGTTACCATACTCTCAACAATTAGATGATTTTAAGTACAAAAATAAGAATTCAGGAGAAATAGGTCAGAGACGAAGACTTGGTTCATCTAACACAACTCAGAGTGTTCTTTTACTATGATCAACATTAAAGACGACTCTGCAAATTCCCAATATCAGGAGGATTTCCCATGCATTAAAATTGACTACAACCATTGGTTATAGAACCCAAAAGCCTTAAAACAGATATTCATAAAGATGTTTTGGAAATGATTCCCATGTATTAATTACCATATTTATGAAGCTTCTCAACCAACAACACTCGCCCGCAATGTTTCTCGTACTATTGGCTGAGAAGGGGCAGTTGTAGTGGCTTATTTTGTATCTCAAACTCATGCTTCATCTTCGACCACCATACAAACTTTCGACCTCATCAACATACACGTGGCACAGTAAGAGAAGTTTTGCAATTACATAGCTCTATTTTTCATACTCGACCTATAACTTTAACAATTCTACTCAACAGACGCAAAATCATCAATGAAGTCGTTACAAGATAGCAAGATTACTCTGTTACACAATCAGGTCAAAGACCATCTAATGTATATATTCTGCAACGTCCATCATCAAGAATCTTAATGGTCGTCAAGCGGTCATATTATAAGGCCTATAAATAGGACTAGAGAATTTCATATGAGGGACGGATAAATCCTCACTCACATACTCCACGCTCAAATACTCAGAATACTCATTGTAATAGCTAATAATCTTAATAACATCACTCTCTCTTTCTCAAAATCCTCAAGAGAGGTCATGGTTTTTAACCTATTCAAAGGATTTCCACGATAAATTATCTTATTAGTTATTACTTACTATTCTTGAGAGTTCTAAACACATCTGGTGTAAAGGCTAAGTTTGAATCCCGAAACTAGGCTATTATACTAACTAATCCATAATACGAATAGAGAAACCCTAAAATGAATAATTGTATGAAGAACACACCAATTGGTTGGGAAAATCCTCTTAAGAGCTTAAATTGCTTAATCAAAGATAATTGCAATTGAACTCATCTCCAACGCTAAGTCTCTCTCTTAGAATTGTATTGATCCAACATAATATAATCTTACCTAGCCTTGCCCCTTTTATAGGGTTGCAAGTTCCTAGTTACAAAATATGACAAATATACCCTTAAACACCTAAATAAATAGTCTGAATCGCGCTTCTATTCAAACAGAAAAAGCGTATTCGAACAGACTAAAAGTATGTTCGAACAGAACACTCACAACTATTTTTATTCAAATAGAAAACAAGTCTATTCGAATACAAAGGGGTGTATTCAAACAGAACATAAGTTAGTCGAATAAAACACCTCAGGACCATGTTTATTCAAACAATTTCAAAAATTTATTCGAACAGACCTAAATTCATTTAAACAACTCCAAATCTCGTTCGAACGACTTTGGTTAAATTTGAAATAAAACAATCCTTTCTTCCCTAGATCCTCCTAGATCATGGCTCCCCCCTTTAGGAGCCATTAGCTCCCACTTAATCAAGAACTAGAGATGTGGAAATACGGCTATGCCCATCTCCCTGCTGTGCCACTTCGACTCTTCTCCACGCAGAATAGCTCAATATTACCCTGCCTTTTAGCGTGAACTTTCCTCTCTAGAATCCTATCCTCCTACAATGGATCTTCTCTATCCATCCATAAGTAATCAACTAACGGTAGGAGAGTATCAATTGTAGAGTCTTCATCTAAAAGAGACGGCTTGAACAGCTTCAAATGCTCGGCATTAATCACCGAATACATCTTCATGAAAGGTGATAAATCCAATTGGAAAACATTGTCACCAATCTTCTTGAGTATCAAAAACGGACCATAACAGATAGGTTTGAGCTTCTTACCTTCCCCCTAAAGCTGTTCCTTACCCAAATGCAACAAAACTAGGTCGCCCTCTTAAAATGTACATTCAACCTTATGCTTATCGTGTCGAGCCTTATACTTCGCTTGAGTGTTCTTCAATTGTGTTTTAACCGCCTCATGAACCATGCTTATCCTCTTAATGAAACGTTAACCTTTAACCTGTTCCTCTTCCTCCTTCCCTGACACCATCTTGTCGCTAAGACTAAAAGCCAAATCAAAAGGGCTTTGAGGTAAGTACCCCATATAAACTTTAAATAGAGACTTTAAAGTGAAACCATGAATCACCTGATTAAATGCAAACTGAAGATACAGTAAACTCTCATCCCAAGTTTTAGGATTCTTAGAATGGAATTTTCGTAGTAAATGTACCAAAGTGTGATTAACAACCTCGGTTTGCCCATCCGTCTGCAGATAAAAAGTGATACTCCTCTTTAACTTAGTGTCCATCATCCCCCATAACGATCTCCAGAAATGCCCAAAAAAGTGGCTAGCCCTATCATAAATAATAGAAGAAGGGAACCCAAAATACCTCCAAACGCCTCTGAAAAACAATCACGCTACTCTTTCCCCGGTGACCATCTTCTGGCATGGAATAAGAATAATCATCTTGCTGAATCAATCCCACCACAAAAAATAGTCATTGTTACACCAGGTTATGGGAAAACCTCTCATAAATTTCATCGAAAAGCTTTCCCAAGGTCGGCTAGGAACTGGTAATGAAAAGTACAGTCCTATCTTTCGATTGGAAGACTTCGATGTGTTGTATAGCACGTAACCACGAACCACACGAGTAACATCCACCTGAATCTTTGGCCAAAAGACATAACGACGCAAATTCAAAAGAGTCTTCTCAACCCCAAAATGACCTGCCACCCGGGAATAATGTGCCTCTCGAATCTAATGCAAATGGTCTCCACCCTCAAGAATACATAGTAGACTGCCCCTATAAATCAAAACATACTCGCATGTATTTCCTTATAGAAACTTCTTGTAAATCACACTGAGCTTTTTATCATCGTCATACCCTGCAACGTACTCAGAAGGAACAATAGGTGATATCTGCATAGCTACCAACAAAGCAGAAATAGTCGGTAATGATAACATATCAGCCATTTTGCTGTCTACTCCTTTCTTATACTTGATCAATAAGGTAAACTGTTGAAGGAACGACATCCGCTTCATATGGCGAGCTTGCTGGAGCTTGGACTGCGTAGATAAGAACTGTAATGGTTTGCGATCGGAATGTACCACAACCTCCTTCCCTAATAAGTATCTTCGTCAATATTTTACTGATTGATATAATGCGTAGAATTCCTTATCGTACGTAGGTAGGATAGTTACGTACTGCTCCTGTAAACATCTTAGAATAGTAAACAACTAGCTTCCCATCCTACAAAAGAATCGCCCCCAATCCATAGTCGAACGCATCTGCCTCGACCTCAAAAAGTTGCTACAAATTGGGCAACGCTAACACTGGTGTATCTATAATCTTGCACTTCAGTAACAGAAAAGTCTTCTCATGGTGATCTTCCCACACAAACTGTACCCCGGTCTTCATCAAAGAATATAACGGTGTGGTTATTTATAAAAAAATGTCAAAAAAACTTTTATAAGTACTGACAAGAACCTATAAAACTCTTCACTTCCGTCACTGTACGGGGTCTAGGCCAATAGTAATGACCGAGACCTTCTCTAGATGGACCTTAAGCTCACTGCCACCAACAATAAATCCCAAGTAAACTAGCTCCTTCTTCCCAAACGCGCACTTCTTCCCATTTAGAAAAAGCTGTTGTGATTGCAAAATGCCCAATACTTTGCGTAAATTCCCAAGGTGTTCCTCCCATGTTTGACTATATATTAAGATGTCATCCAAATACACAATCCCAAAATCATCAATAAAAGCACAAAGTACCTCATCATTAACCGCATAAACGTCGTCGGAGCATTGCATAACCCAAAGGGCATCACCAACCACTCAAATTATCATTGTTTGGTCTTGAACGCTGTCTTCCAAGTATCATCTTCCTAAATTCTAACTTGATGGTAACCTGACTTAAGATCCAACTTGGTAAAACACCGAGCCGTCTTCAACTCATCTAAAAGTTCATCAATTTGTGGAATCGGATAACGATTCTTTACAGTAATCTTGTTTGGTGCCTGATAATCTACACACATCCTCCAAGATCAATCCTTATTCGGCACCAATAACACTGGTGAACCACAAGGTGAGTAACTTGGATTAATAACTCCCTGCTTAAGGAGTTGCTGAACCTATTTCTTAATCTTATCAGACTCTGTGACAGAAGTTTGATATTACCCAATATTGGGTAGTGGCTCACCATTCACCAAGGTGATATCATGTTCCATATCCCTCTTACGCGGTATCCCTTCTATGCCTAAAAACAAGTCTTTATATTCCACTTGCAACTTCCCCATATCGATTTGTTGTTTAGGAGACATTGCCAAAGTAGACAACACCTTAGCCGACGAACCCTCTTGAACCGATCGCACCAACAACAATACAAATTTACCACTCGCATTAACCAACCCCTTCACCTGAGTCGCCGTTACTAAATTAGTGGTAGTACTATGTGTAGGGACCTATCCCTCGCTCTCACCCAAAGTCGAGCTAACCTAGTTCAAATTACCTCCATCTTCGACTTATGCATTTTTACACATTTCCCCAGTCAATATTCCAACCTACCCCACGAACATGTCAAGAACGTGGGCCGAACTTAAACCAAAAAACCTTATCCAATTAAAGACACTTGTCTCCCACGAACTCGTCAGTTACTCAGTCAACTGCCACCAACCACATTGTTTGAAGAACGTGCTCCAACACGATGAAGAGTTGCGGAGAAGGCCTATATAAAGAAAAAGTTCCAGAATAGACATGAACCAAAAATTTATACAAGAGATCACCTAGAAACTACTTGTTCTAGATTCTGGATAATCATCAAAACTTATGAGTTACAAGACTCAAGCAATAAAGATATTTTCAACAAAAATCCTCCACACGAGGTCGTGGTATTTTACCTATTCAGAGATTTTCCACGCTAAAATCACCTGTTTCATTTCTTACTTTCCATTAAAATATTATTACAGGTTCATTAGTATGATAGTGAATTCCAAGCTATTTCAAGCTTATAGAATTTGGCCATTATATTTGGCACCGTCTGTGGGAAAGATTGCATTTCTACGATATCCTAAGGCATTCTTTTACTACAACTTTTAATCTTGGTCACTTCCAGACGACCAGCTGCAGGAACTCAGCTTGAAGTTTCCATGGAGTTGGGGCCGTTCACAAAGTTACGGGCAAATCTCGACACCGAGACAGAAAAATGTACCGAACTCAAACTTCAGTTAACAAAGGATCGGGAGCTCCGAGAAAAAAAACTCGATACAGAATGACAAGCTCGTTTGACAGCGCTCAAACGAAATGAAGATCAGATAACAACAATATAGACTGCCCTAGAGGCTCTACAAAATACTCAGCAGGCTCCTCCAGCCAGAGATCATGATCAGCTTCCAGAGACCTCCCGCGTCTCAGCAAGGGAAAGATTGGGACCTCGGGGAGCCGCCAGTAAAGCTATTTCCTGGAATCTACAACGTGAACCACAGCCCTCCATACATTTGGGGGAGGAAGAAGAGCAGTGACCTCAACATTTAGTTTCAGCACGAGATCGCCTAAGTGAAAGTATGGCCACTCATCATCCACAACCAACTCATCTTACAATTCAACCAGCACGTTTCACAGATAGATCAGCAAAAACCGCAGGGTCAGGAATCAGGATCATTTTGATTACCCCTTCCAATAACAGAATTGAGAAATCAATCTGCTTGGATTTTGAGGCCTCAAATAATATCACCAAGTATGAAACTCTCATTCATGGACTCGACCTCTCTCTTGAGCTCGATGTCCCCAAACTCTCAGTTTACATAAATTCACTACTCATCGTCTACCACTACTCAGAGCAATACAATAAGAATGGGAAGATGATAGAATACGTAGCCCTCGTTGTAGATAGGATGAGAAAGTTTGCGAAACCAACTCTCGATTATCTTCCTCGAGGTGAAAATAGACACGCCGATTCCTTGGTATATCTAGCCGGGGTCTTGGGTACAAAAGCTCGATATCTTCAGATCAAAATCATTTCATCCCCCAGTATTGATCATATTTCTGTATGTACGATCACCACTAGGGGCAATAAAATGGGAGACAACAATTGGCGAAAGCCTTTCTTAGCCTACTTTGGTATCGACAACAATTGTTACGGACCACTCTCAGCAGATCCAAAAGAGCGCTGACAACTGATCAACAACTCGAAGTACTATACTAATCAAAATGGTATGCTATACCGCATTTCCGTCACAGGGCCTTACCTCAAGTACCTATCCAAATCAAAAACAGACGAACTGTTCCGCGAATTACATGAAGGAACTTGTGGCTCCCATGCCGCAGGTCGATCATTAGCAAACAAAGCTATCACATAAGGAGTATTCTGGCCTGGCATGCGCAAGCAAGAAGAGGAGTACTCCCGCATATGCGACACCTGCCAAAGGCATGGGCATATGATACGTGCCCTTACGCTCGAACTCCATGTAAGCAAGGTTTTCTGGCCATTTAAAAGATGGGCACTAGATCTCGTCGGTGAATTTCCTAACTCTCCAAGTAACCGCTGTCATCTACTCGTAGCTACTGATTATTTTACAAAATGGGTAGAAGTAGTTCCACTATGTCGAACCAGAGAAGAAGAGGTCATCTCTTTTATATGGAACCACATAATCATTCATTTCGGGTGCCCCCACCTAATTCGTATAAATAACGGGCCCCAATTTGTGGAAGAGAAAATCGTAACCTTCCTAAACCACCACAATATCATCCACTCGCCATACAATCCTTACTATCCTCAAGGCAATGGCCAAGCCGAATTCACCAACAAAACCATCGTGGATGGACATAAAAAAAGGCTTCACTCACAGAAAAAAGGGAATTGGGTTTGCGAACTGCCTCATATCCTATGGGCATATCGTACCACTCCCCGACAATCAGCTGGGTGCACCCCATTCCTCCTTGTTTATGGTACTGAGGCCATCATTCCTTTTGAATATCATCATCCAGTTCGTGACCACGAGCTAACTAACGAGGAAAATGAGTTTGAGTTGTCTTGCAACCTCAACATGATAGATGAAACCAAGGAACGCGTCATCGCTAACCTAGGTCGATATCATCATATACTTGCCTGATCATACAACAACCGAGTCAGAAGCCGTGCCTTCCAAATCAAAGATCTCATCCTCAGAGAAATTCCTCAACATCACAAAGAGCCTCACGCTAGAAAATTAGCTGACAATTGGGAGGGTTCATTCATTATCACAAGTCTCTCAGGCCTGAGATCATATTATCTCATAACAGAAGATGGAATCCCCATTTCAAATCCTTAGAACATTAGGTGACTGAAACGGTACTATCGTTAAGCGTCTTACTACTCCATTTCCTTTCCTCACTTTTGTTATTTTGTTTTTCAATTCAAAAAGTGAAATTTTCATCTCCATCCAATGTAAATTCAAAACTTACCAATGAAATTCCAAGTTTTTTGTAACATCTCTCTACTTATGTAGACTCTACCAAATATCAGATAGGGCAAAGATAATACTAGCCTTCATCTACTTCAACCTGTTTGGGTCATTTATAGCGGCTAAATCAAGGATAACACTTGGTTCAGCTGACTCTACTAAATCTCTACGATTATAGCAAGTGTAAAAACTTGTTTCATATCAAAGACTCTACCAAACATCAAATAGGGCAAAGATAATACTAGCCTTCATCTACTTCAACTTGTTTTGGTCATTTATAACGGTTAGATCAAGGATAACACTTGGTACGGCTGACTCTACTAAATCTCTGCGATTGTAGCAAGTGTAAAAACGTGTTTCATATCAAAGACTCTACCAAACATCAGATAGGGTAAAGATAATACTAGCCTTCATCCACTTCATCTTGTTTGGGTCATTTATAACGGCAAAATCAAGGATAATACTTGGTTTGGCTGACTCTACTAAATCTCAGCGATTATAGGAAATATAAAAACTTATTTCATATCAACGACTCAATCAGGCATAAAATAAGGGAAAGGCCATACTAGCCTTCATCTCTTTCAATATGTCTACAACATTTCTATAGTTTAATCAAATTTCAACTTGGTTTAACTCAACCCATTTCTAAGATTGAAATAAATGTAAAAACTTTTTTTATATCAAAGACCCCACCAAACACAAGATAAGGCAAAGGTCATACTAGCTTTCATCTATTTCAATGTGTCTGTGACAGATACTATTTATTTTTTAGGCTAAATTCATGTTACAAAGGATTCTTTTCTGCTGATGGGATGTCAGTCGTGCTTTCCCCTACAGCAAGAGGTTAAACATTTAGTTCACGGATTATAGCAACTCTACCCCTTTCTATCAGATCAGCAGGTCAAGGGCCTAAATCGATTTCCATGGAGGCCATACAGTTCCCTCGATCTATGTTAACTCTACAAATGCATCCCTTATCCGACAGACTTTTGAACAAGGTATCTCGTTCTATCTCTAGTCTTTTTACTTTCTCTACAAAATATGTAAGAATCGACTTTAGCAGGTCTGAGCGCAACACATCAGGTACGACTATCATTACAAATTTCGCTTTCACCTTCTCGAGGCGTGACTCCAATCTAGCATACAAATTCTTCTGATAAGTCATTTCCATATCGACTTTAGCATCATGAGCTACATTATCTTCCAATTTGTTTATATATCTAGCTGATTCAGCCAGGATCATGGCCTCTAGGTCCACTACCAGGGTACGAAGTCTCTTGATTTCCGCGTTCAACTCTTCCCTAGCCAGAATATCTTTTAATAATTCTTCTTTCCTCTTCATCAACATTTCATTTACCCTGATTTCCCCTTCCAGGACCTTTTCCCTGATAAGAGCAGCATCCAACTTCTATTGGCATTCCTTTAAGTTTGCATTTCATCTCTGGACATGCCCCTGAATGAGAGACACATCATACTCCAACTCTCTAATTCAACCTGAGAGACTAACTGCATCCCCTTGGACTAGAGGAGCCTTAATCTCATTTCTACTTCCCCTTGAGCGCTCTCTAGCCTCAGCTTTCTTGGCACGCGTGGTGGCTTGTGCCAGTTTAGTCTTCAATCGTGTCACCCTCTCATTTAAATTGTTACACCTTCGTTGCATTTCCCGAATCTCCATATCCTTGGCAGGTAAGGCTATATGCAAGTGTTCAGCTGCAGCTTCTGAAGTTGATAGATTTTCTCGAACTACTCTCAGCTCGTTGTTATTGTCAACCATTTTTTGTTTCAATCGCTCCAGCTCATTTTTACAATTCTGAAGATCAAATCAAAATTGTCCTTCTGATCTTTCTAGCAACTGAATACGGTATTGAGCCATGTCAGCCTGCTTACCCTTAACCATCAACGTGTCAACCCGACTTTGAACGTTCGCGGCGTGCTCTGTTATCTCCGCTAGCTTTTTTAGCTCCTTGTCTATTTCGGCGTCTTTCTCTTCGACCTTATGAGTGAGGTCAGAAACAGCCTGGGTTGCCTTCACAAGTTTAAAATGCATCTTTACGTGTTGATCTTCTTTTTTCTTATTCACCTCCCTCATCCTACCAAACTCCTCTGCCAATTCCCAGTTACATTGGAGTACATCGTCCTCACGCGAGCAAGCTGAATCCAATTCGACCTGTACGATATAAAGATATTTATACAGTTCGATTCAGAACACCATCAATATGTATATATATATATATATATATCATTTCTAAAATTATAAATGATTTCTAACGTTTATAGTGTGCAAATACTTTTAGATTAAAAGGTCGGGGTACATTATCAGATGAACGTTCCCTGAGGTATATTGCAAAGTCTAAGGTACTGCTTTCGATATGCTACTTTATATTAGAGCGTTGAATTTTTTCTATGCACTATATTAGTGTTATTTTCCTAAAGCTAATGGGAAAATTTTGATATCTGTACCTACATCCTATACAGTCGAAAGACTTATTTCGATCAAGCCTGCAGCTCCGTTCGCGAAGACAGCAAGGCTGTAGAGATCTATTTTTCCCTGACAAGCCCGGTCTCTAGATCTTTTATTTTGAGACTCATTTCTCTAAGTGTCTACAAGAGGTTTATAACAAAAACAAAAGTCAACCTACAAAAGTCTCCTCCATACACACAATCCAACAGTTTATAAATATTCATACAAAAGCACATTTCTACCCTACCTTCTCATTATCACCCTCTGGGAGATCGACGTCATCCCCTTGATTGTTAAGCACCATCTGACGGGAGACACCGTCTAGACCATCAATGACCCCCACAGCTACCTCTTCCACTTCTTCGTCATCCTCCTCTTCGACATAAGTGCCTGCCTTAATGGCATCTACCTCTTCCTCGGAATACCCCTTTAACATCAGGTGGCGCCCCAACCTTTCACGCTCTGCCTCCACCTCCTTAAGAATCATCCTAGCCTCCGCTTGAAGATGGCCAACCGCTACTGCATGAGAAACCTTCACAGCCTCTAGGTTCTTCGTTTCCTTAAGAACATCTGCCTTCGATCGAGTTAACTTCTTTTCAAGCTCGATTTTTTCCTTTTTCAGCTTGGATTTCTCTTTTTCAATTCTGAGCCAAACGCCCATCATCAAACAAGCAACCTGCAAAACACAATTCGACCTCAGCGTGAGCTCGAAACGCAAGACATATACATGTTTCACATGATAAAGCATAAACGACTTACCATCTTGTTCACGTCCTCTTCACCTTGAAGAGTGGCCACCTAGCCCTTTCCTCCACTGCTTTGAAGTCATCCTCAGCAGAAGATCGCTCTTCAGCGACCTTTTCCCTTGACCTCCCTGAAGGTTCGATCCTTTTCCTTTTCTCTTTTACAACCTCACCACTCCCAGTGGTACCAGAGGCCGGCAGAATCCTTAACATCCATTTTTTTAGATATTTTTGAGCTATTTTGCTCGACGTAATGGGTTATGGCTGAACCGAGCTATCTATCCCAGGGGTCTTGGCCAAGTTGGTTCGACCTTCCCCACCAAATATTTGTTTCTTCCCTTTATCAGCACCCGCAATCAACCTGGTCGACTGAGTTTTTTGAACTTTCTTCGACCTGCTATCAACCCTCTTTTTTATGTTAAGGCCAAGTCCTTCCAACACAAATTCGAGCTCAGCCTCCTCCTCCGCAACTTCGTCTAACAATGACTTTTTCCTCTCCATGGGGGACTTCACACCTGTCATGCACAATATTTTTATTATCAACTATAGGCATCAGTTCAAATATAGAAATATTATTATCTATGCATGTTATACTTACTTTGTTTTACAGTTCTAAACTGAAGGTCCAAAGGTTATTCCTCATCTCTCTGAAGGAAATTACCCATCACCGATATGACGTTGTCATTCCAGGTTCGACCTGCTGAATTCAGATCGAAGAAGCGACGTCGAGTTGCGCTCGTATAGAAATATGCCCCACCACTGGCCTCATAATTCTTCACCCCATAAAACTGCAAAATGTCCTCAGGGGTTATCCTCCTCACTTTCCCCTCATTTTCCCATTTTTCATTCAGATGATCGTAGACAGTTTTCACCTCCCACATATTCCCGTTCAATTGAACAGGACATGCCCCAATCGTATTCATAATCCCCTTTGCCAAATTGATAAGGGGAAGACTCAACCTGTACTCTAATTGAGACAGGTAATACAAAAAACCCTTTGGAAGGTCACTCCGAACACCCCCGTCAAAATATTCTAACGAGATCGATTCATCTATACCCCTATCTCATTTTTTCACTTCCAAGTCAGCTAACAGATAAAAATACTCTTCCCCCGCCGCTACCGTACAACCCCTAAACTGCCTACCAGCGTATTCTACACAGTTACCCCACATCCCTCCTACAGTCACCTTAGCCTTACAAAATTCCCTGAAGGCATCAGAACCAGGAGGATATGATATCAATTGACCAGGAAAACCTGGAAATTGTTTAATCCTACTTCAACCTCACTAGCATACCCAATCGCCCAACCAAAGGTCGACACCTCGTTAACAGGTGAACTATCTATCTCAACAACAATTTCAATGGGTAAGTTTCCAAACCTGCACAATTGCCTCTCACGCTCGACCTACATACAAGTTCAGGTATCTATCTTTTATCGTATAGATCAATCATTTACGTACAACATGTATCTTTAGTATATTTTGTGTATATGTCAAAATTACATAGATAGCCATAAATAGTTATTTTTAAGATTTGCTTAAAAAACAATTACGATTTGCATAAACACGTATATATTGCATACGTGTCTACTAGCCTTCAGTGTCTGAATAGAATTTACAGTAGCGCCAAATCCTTCTCTCACGACGCTGCTGTATAGCCACCTGCGTGGTCCAGTGTCTTTCACTCTCTTCGACCGTTGATCACCTTCAGATAACTCATTATCAAATCCCCTGCAATCTTTTTACGTCGCTCTCTTTGTGCTATCCAAATTTTCAGAAGTTAAAAAACGTTTGAATGATAAGGAATAAATACTATTTATCCTTTCTCTCTAGCGGCTGGCAGCTATTGCGCCACGCAAGACTCGTCCTCGATTTTGGATCCGAGGCGTCCTTTCCACTATCCATGTCAGACGCCTTGTACATTTCCAATAAAACTGTATTTCCATCATTACCCGTCCCCTCATATTTTAACCTATTTTTTTCTCCTGTTTTCATATCTCTTTCTGACCTTCCCACACTCGTGATGACTCACCCTATACGATATCAGATTTCTGCAGCTTTACATACAAAACAAAAC
This sequence comes from Kingdonia uniflora, assembly GCA_014058105.1. Taxonomy (NCBI): domain Eukaryota; kingdom Viridiplantae; phylum Streptophyta; class Magnoliopsida; order Ranunculales; family Circaeasteraceae; genus Kingdonia; species Kingdonia uniflora. The sequence goes on from JACGCM010001976.1 coordinate 201,256, forward strand.
TAGAAAGTTCTGCATTTCCTCTCTTTTTTTCTTTGTCCTTATTTATCATTCTTATAGTAATAATGACGTCATTTTCAAAGCTGAGAAAATTTTCAAAATTATTCAAAATTATTTGCCACAACAGCCTAAAAATGGTATTTGCAACTTTAGAGGATCCAATTGATTTACATCATTTCTGTTACATTCAACAAACTAATCTTAACTTATGATAAACACTTTACATAAAGTCTAGAACAACCTTAAATAACTTGAACGATAACATCCTATCACATTATTCGTCAGTCCTTCAATCTTCAAATTTGATCTCAACCTCAGCAATTAAACAAACCATCTCTTCTCGATCTACCGGATCCCTCACCAATTCACGAAAGCGTAACTCATAGAAATAATGGGCATACTCAAGTTCCCTACTCCTTACATCTAATCCTTTGAGCTGACAGTCCCTCACTAGCAACTCGGCATCATAGCCACGCACACCAAAAATCCTCTCCCGGATTTTAGCAGTCTTTATAGCCAACCGTCCTTCCGCAGCATGACGAATCCTTTGAGATCGAGTTTGTACCATCCTAAACTCTTCTCCATTTTCACAAATCATCATACCCTTATTTATACATTTTTCACACACTTTCCCCTTAAAATGTGATTTTCACATTATTCTCGTAACAGAAAATCCCAAAAATCTTGAAATAGACTATTTGAACTTATCTCTTTACTACACTACATACATTACTTTATTTATCATAGTCGAGCTTATTCTACCAAGAGTTGTATTTCTATTGACCTATAGTAGCTCGAATTTCCGCGTTACATATTTCCTACAATTTTTCTCCCCCACATGTTTAAACACACAACAGAATCATACCTACATCACAATGTCAATGTCAGCACATATTTATCTCAGTTTGAGCCCCACAAAAATAGTGTTTTCAGTACTTATAAACTCCTATTCATTTTATACATCCTACATAATTCAGTTGAATTCTAAGAGACATATTATATCTACATGACACAAGTAATTGAATGATAACTTTTTATTCATATCGAAAACATTACATATGATTTTACAAATAACAAGTTTTTCAGTACTTCAATCTCAGGTATACAACATAAACATTATTCGTCCAGCATCGAACTCCAGGTACTTTACAGATAATAAGTTTTTACTATTTTCAAAAGTCGCTGGTAATTCAGGCACGCTGACGCATCAACTCCTCCAGTTCTTCTTGCTTCAGTGATCTTTCACCCTGGTATAAAGAAGAAATTGGAAGCAACAAAAAGCTTCCCTCGCATGAGTTTGGTTGAAGTCTAATCGAACTTCAAATGGAAACTATGCAAGCAGTAGACTTAGTGCTATAACCAAATTCTTGAACTAAAGGTCTTCTGAGCACCAAAACGTGATGGAAATGCAGAAGCAGACTCCCCCTAGTTGTCTCCCTTCTCCACTACCATCACCCCCTCCTCTGAAACCACCACCACCAAAGAGTTGGTAGAGATGAAGAGGTCCCGACCTTAGAATCCATGATGATACAAGAAATCAGCATAACTATCCCGCAGTTATGCTTATCCCTACATATGAAGCCCTAACCCTATCTTTTGCAAGAGTACAAAGACATGCCCACTGGTCCTCGTCTATCAAGACGACAACATGAAACCTCCACTTGCAGTAGAATTCTTCCTCAGCTTTAATTGTTTTGTCCTCCGACATGCCTTGATACGTCGAAGGAACAAGAGCGGGTATCGACATCTCCAAGGATTGGTCACCGAAGTATTTCAACTTCAACCGCTTCATTTCAGAAGCAATCCTCTCCTCAAGGACCATACTACGAGTCTTCACCATTGTTAAACCTTTTTCAGGGAATTTTGTAAAGGACAAGCGTACTCTACTTTTAAAATCCAATGCTGGTATCATTTATATAACCCTACATTTAATGTCTATGTACATTTTACCAAGCGTCATCATTCATTACAGACACAACTTTTTGCATCATAACCGTCACATACATCAGTATCAACATCCTTATTAAATACACGTCATTTCCCTTCACGCATAAATTCTACATAGTTAATACACTCATTATTTTATTTTCAATTATCAAGAATTTCAACCCAGATTACAAGTTGATCATTTCTCAACCAAAGCCACTCGTGACTTCGGTTGCGACGGGGCGATTGTAGTGACCTGTCCCTCGATTTTACCCAAAGTCAAGCTCACCTAGTTCGAATTACCTTTATCTCAGACTCACACATTTTTGACACATTTCCCCAATCAATATTCTAACCTACCCCATGAACTGGTCAAGAACGTGGACCGAACTTAAACTAAAAAACCTTATCTAGTCAAAGACACATGTCTCCCACGAACTCGTCAGTTACTCAGTTAACCACCACTAACCACATTGTTCGGAGAACGTGCTCCAGCACGATGAAGAGCTGCGGAGAAGGCCTATATAAAAAAAAGATTCCATAAGAGACAAGAACCAGAAAAATTATACAAGATATCACCTAGAAACTACTTGTTCTAGATTCTCGATAATCATCAAAACTTTTGAGTTACAAGATTCAAGCATTCCTATTTTTAGAGAGCACTTGCAATAAGATATCCGCCTCAAGCAATAAAGATATTTTTAACAAAAATCCTCCACACGAAGTCGTGGTTTTTTACCTATTCAAAGGTTTTCCACGCTAAAATCACTTCTTTCATTTCTTACTTTCCATTAGATTATTGTTACAGGTTCATTGGTGTGATAGCGAATTCCAAGCCATTTCGAGCTTATGGAATTTAGCCATTACATTATATTATTTGCACACATTGATATAAAACTTTGTCCCCTCCTTCACAGGACGATATTTGTGAGCTCTACAATAAATGATTGCATCTTTGTCCCAAAGATAAGGGCTACCCAAGATGACTTGACACATGTCCAATAGAACCACATCACATGTCACTTCATCAATAAATTTCTCAGTAATCCCAAACTTGAACGTACACTGCTTAGTAATTTTCAACTTCACGTCTTTCTGAATCCAACCTAAACCATACGGCTTAGGATGAGCCACAATAGCCAAACCCATCTTCTTCACCACCACCTTAGAAATTAAATTCTTCTAACTACATAGATCAATGATGGCCTCGACTAAGTTCTGCTTCACTTGAATGCTTACATAAAAAAGTTATTCCTAACTCGCCTCGTCGATAGTTATAGGTTGCTTGAACATTAGAGTAAGGTTAAGATTTGGCTTACCTAAATCCGAAAGATCTACAATCATTGTGACTAGGGCGCGTTTATCTTTCTTGCCCACTCCTCCTTCGGCCTAAGCTCCAGGTAAAGTTTTTAACATTTATCTGAAATGTGCCTATTAGCCTTACAATGACTACATGAATTCCCTTAGATGAAGACCCCTCTCCTTTGGACTCCCCTTTCGGATCGTACTTCCAATTAGACTTGTACCCCGGCTTTCTCTTGTCGTCTTTCTTGTCACTCTTCAAGTACTTGCCTTCAATAATAATTGTTTTAACGGTAGCATCTTCGATAATTTCTACATTGAAGAGCTTTAATTCTCTTTTAATAGACTCCGATAATTCTCCTGTATATTTTATGAACACTTCATACTCATACACATCAATATCCAAAACCAACGCTTGGTTATGAAACTCCGTAGTGAATTATTGTACGGATTGCCCAAACTTTTGGCATAAATTGTACCATTTGTACCATCGCTCTTGTTCATACCCAATTGGATATAATTGCTTCCTCACTAAAACCTTAAATTCTTTCCCAACTTAAACTTCCTACTTCGTAGCATATCTGGTAGGATTTTTACCACATTAGTGAATGACTTACGAATTTCAATGTAGAAAAATAAATTTTCTGAGCGTTGAAATATTTGTAAACTGAAAAATAGGTCTCTAACATATCTAACCGATTATCCAACTTCTCAACATCGATTGAACCATTAAATACTAGAATTTTAATATTAAAGTCAATACGAAGATTACGCATATGATTCATTGACTTACCAATACCCGAGCGTTCTTTGACGAATTTGGCATCACTAGAATCACTATCTATCTCCGCAATATCCTCGTCTCCATCCACCTCCATAACCTCTTTCTTCCTCGAGCGGCCTCGCCGTTGAGAGCGGCATCGCCGTTTCACCGAAACGGAAGCCTCTGCGAGGTTGGTGAGATGCAATTGTTCCACCAACTCCCCTACAGTAGCAGTTAGGCCAGAAACTGTCGTGAGTCGGTCGTTAGAATCGCCCATCTCCAAATCATCCTTCATCGAATTAGGTTTTCGATAAATCTTCAACGGACTCACTAGTTTCTCCTTCGTTTGCTTGAGATGGTCACATGAATAGACCATAAACCACAATCATCCCCGAGAATCATAACTGGAAAACTAATACCACTTAATCCACAATACTAATAGAGAAACCCTAAAATGAATAATTGTAGGAAGAACACACCAATTGGTTGGGAAAATCCCTTTAAGAGCTTTAATTGCTTAATCGATATTAATTATAATTAAATTATTTTCCAACCTTAAGTCTCGCTCTTAAAATTGTATTGATTCAACATAATATAATCTTGCCTAGTCTTGCCCTTTTATAGGGTTACAAGTTCCTAGTTACAAAATATGACACATATCCCCTTAAACGCCTAAAGAAATAGGCTGAATCGCACCTCTGTTCGAACAGAACAAGTCTCTGTTCAAACAGAACACTCACAACTATTTCTATTCGAATAGAAAATAAGTTTCTTCGAATACAAAGGGGTGTATTCAAACAGACCATAAGGTATTCGAATAAAATACCTCAGAACTATGTTTATTCGAACAATTTCAAAAGTCTATTCGAACAATTTTAAAAGTCTATTCGAACAGACCTAAAGTCGTTCGAATGACTCTAAATCTCGTTCGAACAACTTTGGTCAAATTTGAAATAAAACACTCCTTTCTTCCCTAGATCCTCCTGGATTACTAACCCCCCTTGTATTTTATAAAAGGGGAGGTCTAGGTTATTTGTTTCTTAGTTAATACAGTTAATTCAGTTAAGTTAGTTTTGCTTAGAAGAAAAGTTTTAATTAATAAAATTAGGGTTCCTCAAGAACCTACTTTTGGTTAATCTAGTGTTCTTCTTGATTATTGGCTTCTGCGTAATCATTTTACATCATAATCATTCAGTCATTGAGACACCTATTTTATGAGGAATGTGAAGAAGCAACTCTAACCAGTGTTACGGGTGTAACTCTAGACATAATCAACAATGTGGTATGCTTCTGATATCAAATAACCATATATGCCTCTACTCCAAGTTACTCAAACTCATCTCATCCATTTTGTCCGGTAATTTCCCACCAAAATCCATATTCACCTCTGTATGGATTGGGTGTTCCAACATATTAATGCTTTGCTTTAAACATGTTGGATTTTATGTAAATAAAATGTTTTTTTATATATAATTAAGGAAAACCCTTGAACTCCCAAAACTCTTAATTTCTCTATTTGCTTTCATCCGTCTTTCCTAACTAATTAAATCGTAAGTTTTATTTTCATTAACTCAAAAACGTTTCAATATTTGACTATATAAGAGCATGTGATTCTACACCAAAAACACAACAAAAGAACTGAGTTCTTATCTCTTCTTTCTCTGGCTTTCTGATTTTCCAATTTACTTTGATTAAGAGAATGACAGTGCATTGTTACATTATAGTACACAAAGTTTTGTTCCTTCTTTGTTGTAGAGCTTCGAAAGATGGTTATATCCTGGGGAGACTGCTTATCGCTACTGTCGGAACAACTTGGGTTGATCATGAAAAATTCCTTAAAGAGAGCGTGATCTGCGTCTTCAGGAGTTTCTATTATCCCGGTAGAATAACTTTCCTCATTTCGAGAGTACTCAGGTTCTATCATTCCGTTACAGTTTCTATTTTCCCAACAAAACATAAAAGAGTTTTCTCTAAACACTTTCACGAAAAACTGTAATGCCTTGCACAAAAGTCTTAGAAGCATACCTTTTTAAAAGGAACTGGGCCGGTATGGATTCTAGTAACTCAATTTTTGTGTTTTAAGGCTTTTTTAAGCTCTAGTGAAGATTGTATTGCAATACAAATAAAATTGTCCAATTTGTTCATTTTTTTCAATAGGTTTTTTTTTTTTTACTTAAATCCTGATGTTTATACGGATATTAGACTTAAGTCCCTTTGTTTAGCAAAAAAGCAATCTTAGTCCTTGATTTATAGTTTGACCCAGGACAACTACAATTGACTGCAGTTGACCCAAATAAACAAATATTAAAGACAACTTTGCCCTTTTTGAATTTAAATTAAAAAAATCAAATAATAAACCACAACCTTGGGATACTTACCGTGCAGTAATCGGGCGATCCAATTTTAAGTTTGATTTAGAAGCGACGGATGAATGACACGTATCAATAATTTTTAAGTTTAAACAACATTTCACGTGATCTTAAGTCAAAATCACCCTTTTTCAATATCAAGGAATTTTCAATTTCCAAATTTTATCTGGTTGAAGGCACTTCCAACATCCATATGAATAGTCTACTTCAATTATGCCCTATAGTTGCACTGTGTACGAGAGCTTCAGCTCCTTGGCTTTCCTCATATATAAATCTTGTAAATGACACTTCCAAAACTTGCACAAAATTAGGTGAGCATCATCTCTAGAATAAGAAGACTACCCTTCATCAAAATTTGCATTTTATCTCATCCTGCCCTTAACTCTTTCTCTAACGAGCTTGAGTGAGATAGTTTAAATGATGATTGCTTCCCAATAAGATGTATTTGACTACACCATATATATCATTTTCAGTTCAAAGCTTCATACATGCTGATATGCATCACATTCCTAATGTATGCAATGTGACATCACAACTAGCACACACAAATGGACTATGCCAAGCCCCCATTACTTGACTGTGTTACAAGTAGAATATGTAAGTCAATAATTAAGGTCATTATAAAGCAAATTTATACCATTGATGGGAAGAATTGCCAGGACCTCCTTTTGGGAGGAGGGTTTGCAGATTCAGACTCAAATATCGGTCACTTCAAAAGTTGGCAAAAGAAAAAGGTTAGCTACATTATTAAAAATGCTTAACATATATAGTAGTCTAGGATTGATAATTGATTCAAGCTGCAATGAAGTATTTCGAGTAAGAAAACTAAAACTTCCCTCATGTTTCATTCTAACTAAGCTTTTCTTCGCTAAATGTAACATTCCTTGTTTGTTACTGATTGTGAGGTTATTACCAATACCCGTTGAGTGTCTCGAAGGAAACCTGCAGACTGCTTGCAGCTTCAAATCCTTTTCATTTAGGGGCCTGCCCAAACTATATATATATTCTTCTCCTCCAAGTCTCTTCTTTATAACCTACAAGACTTCACCAATATTTACTTCCCAATATTCCTAAATAGATCCCAACTCCTGATTCATTATGGGATGTAGCTACAATTTCCATTATTAATTACCAGACCAAAAACAAACTACCATGTGAATCAATGGAATCTGAAACTGTAAGAAAAATCTGAAATATATATTAAAAAAAATGACAAAATTAAGTAACATGCAAGTACACATATTATATTTCATGCCAACCAATGAAACTCCATTTCACATGATCCTTCTTAGTTTATGTGAAGTCATATTATTTGAATATGTTGTAACAAACATCCGTCCCTTTTAGATTGGATACACATTGAGGTGGTGAAGTCAAGTTGCCAAAACTCTCATTGTTTTAAGAGTCTTCTAATGCACAAGCCCTCTATTTGATACCATGGGGTTTCATCAACTCTTTATATTTTAAACCATTAGGTTAATAAACAAAAACATATTGTGCATTTCTATGTTTCTAAGATTCTTTCTTTCTCACTCAAATGAATATAAGTTACACCCATAAATATGTATACAATTTTACATTTAAATATTTATTTTTAAATTCGTACTCGCTCTAATGGAAGTACATCCCATGTCAGGTGCAAGAAAGGGAGTATAGAGAAAGGAGCCGGGTGTCGGAATCATTATATATAAGTACAATCTGAGCAGTATCTGAAATCATTAGTTGCAGCAGAGGCAGACACCCGTGATATTCGGACATTTTATATTTACGTAAATTTATAGTAAAGTAATTTAGTCATTTTTACTTAGGGTTTTTATGTTATTGCTTGCTCTCTAAGCAACCTAATACAAAACGAAGTTGCACATGACAACATAACTTATTTTCCTTCAAGCGCGAGAAGAAGTATTGATACTTCTTTTTTTTTACCAAAATCAACATTTTATGAGCTAAAGAAAGTACTATAAGAATATTAAGCTCTATAAGAAACCATTAATCTGTCAGTCTTTCGAGCATATTGGGGTAAACTATGTATGAGTAATGAAATTGGTTGAAAGTTCATTCCAACATCTTATGATTCCAATCATCTCTCTCACAAATGCAAAACTGGAGACAATGAACTTCTACTAGGTTGAAACCAAATTAAGGTCAAAGTTCCTAAACAAAATATAGGAAAAGAAAAAGAAAGCGAAAAGCATAAGTCTGATCTCTTGTTATGTATAACAAAACACAGATGCACTAGAATTGAGCTTCTACTCCCATTGGTAGTGTACCCTTTACTCCTTTATTTATGTTTGTCCCGAAATCTGCAACAAAATCAAAGTTTAATTAGGATAAGCTTTTCTCACTGTCAATGAAAATTTTAACATTTCACTCTTATTGCCCGAAAAATATTAATGAAATAAGTATATACATAACTCATCCTAATAGAATATATAGTCATTATTGTTCGGGAAAGAAAGATTTTATTTTGTTTTACTCAATATCCAGTGTCGCTTTACTGTGCTCCATATATGCTTGACATTCTATTAAGACTCAGACTTTACACTTCCTGAAGTCCTAGGCTTTCTGCAAATGTGCTTGACATTCTATTAAAAGAGAATTTTCCATAGTTCACAATTTCACATCATCCAAGGCCTCACTGCCAAATAAGAAATGACAAATAATAAAACATTGAAGGTTGTAGTAAATCTTATGACTACACAGATGATGTTTTAGTTAACATATGAAAGATACAAAAAATTGTATTTTAGAACAAGACATAGGTCATGAAACAAGGCACTAAACTCTTGATTGGTACATAATTGGGATCATCATTGATCAAAACATGCCATTTATTTTACACTTTTTGATCTATTGCTAATTTCTGACTTTTCGTGTAACTGGGAAGTCCAATATTTGAAGTACAAAAGAAGGCCAATATATAGAACATTGTCAAAATACATGAAATTTACTAGACATAATAACTTTGAAGAATATGACCAAGACCAACTGCAAATTTTTCAAAACAAAAATACCTGTGCATAAGTAAATGATGCAAAAAAAAAAAAAAAAAAAAACATTTTACTTACACTTGCTCAATTCCAAACTCTTAGAGTACAAAGTTACAACAGATCATTAAAAACATAACACCACAGAGAAGAAAATGGATGGATATTCTCGAGTTTGAATATTTACTGCAATCTTGTAATTTTGTTGGCTTATAAATTTAGATATATTTTCCTGAGGAACGTTTCTGAAAGTCGGCTTGGCAGCATGATCCATTAAAGTTTGTGTGAAGCATAGAAATAGCTTAATGTTATTTGACCAAACTTCTTGTAATAATCAACCTTTAAGAATGAACAAAAAATATGGAAAGAGAAGAATGTCAAATGATTACAGCTAAAGCTAAAACAAAATGTTTATTTAAGAGAGATCTCCTTAAATATATCCTAATAAAGTATGATATAAATGTGCATTTTAATGCATACTTAACAAATCAAAAGATCTTTACTCAACACTATATTTTTTTTTTTATGTATATAAAAAGATTGTCTTAATTGTTTTGTTGGAAAAAAATTCTAAAATATTCAAATTCTTAATTTCATAAGATAGATCAGATCTAGAGAGAGATGGAGATGGAGAAAATCCTGAAAATTTTCCAAAAGTTCCAGTAATACTAATTAAGGGGTAAATGAGAGTAAACCTAATTATTAGCTCACCAAGAAATAGCTTTCACCCAGTTGCAAGCTTTGTAACGAAATTCCGTACTCATTTACAGGCACCGGCACTCCTGAAGAATTCACCAAAACAACATCTTGACCAAACACAGCTTTCATGTCTAGGGGTACTCCTTGAACCTCAGTTGCAACTCCATTGATAAACACAGTTATAAACCCTACAATACATTATTTACCAAACATAAGGCCAAATATCTTGAAACATGCATCAAAAAATACCCTTTACTCCAAATATGTAAATAAAACTTTAAGGTCTAAAAAAAATCCCGAAACAGTTCTAAACTTGGTCAGAGATAGCCTAAGATCGATGAGAAAAAAAAAAACAATTTAGTATTGCAGTTTATAAGTAAGAGCGCGAAAAAGAAAGAAAAGAAAGGAGGTTACTTAGTCATGCAAGTACCAGTAGATTGGTAGTGCAAATTTGAAGTATCTGAAGTGCACAAGATTGGGTTTTGATCCATATTAGGCAACCCCATTTGTCGAGAGAAGGAGAATACATCGTTGATGATAGCACCTTCATTACTAACACCAATACCACCACCACCTGATGATGAAGAACCAAGAAAACATCCATTGGGATGGTACTGCTCATACTGAATTGGACTAGCACCAACCCCACCACCACTTTGAATCAAAATTCGTTGATCACCGACCAAACTGGCTTGAATCTGACGTTGCCTACGTCGAGAACGAGATCTTCGGTTTTGAAACCAGTAGAAGACATTTGCATCACCCACTGCCCCAAACTTTTCAAGCATTTTTCTTATCCTCACTGTTTCATCTTTGGGTGGGTTTACCATTCCACTATTGAAGATAGACTCAAGTATGAGAATTTGCTCGGGTTTAGGCGTCCATCGGGACCTTACTGGTTCAGTCCTCTCAGTTGATCCATTATTAGGACTTGTTGGTTCTGGAACTGGAAGTACTTGATCTCCCATCACCAACAGGTAACAAAGAGTGAAAATATAGCTCCACAACACAGAAACACTCTCTCTCTCTCTCTCTCTTCTTACAATCTGAGAGGTTTTCATGGTATTTAAAGGCATAGGGAGGAATGTTACTTGGTGTAAATCACAAAAATAAGGCTTAGAAAGGTGTAGGTTTGAAACTACTTGATTACCCTTAAGAAAGACCTCGATTTTAGGGTTTCAAGTTTGGGGTGAGCATACAAGTGTACTTGTTTGTATATATAGTTGTATGCTGTCACATATTAGGTTTTTTATAATCTAGTTTACTTACAGTTGTTTGGGGTTACTCTCTATCTCTCTTGGCCTCAACATACTAGCTTGATTTAAAACCTCATGGAAAAAAGTTTTCCCCAAGTCATTGGATGCTAAGGTTGAGACCATTGTCGCGAGTTCGACTCCCCACCAACGGGGCCATGGTGTGTGTCTGCAGCCTGCCCCCTGCAGGGATCTCACTTGGGCAATTAAGGAATTAGTCAAGAAAATTGTGATAAAATATGAAGCGGGATCAGCCTGCAGGTGACCTAAAAATCTTGGTTGAGACCATTGTTGGTAAATGCATATGCCTGTAAGGCTGCAATGCAGGAAAGAAAACCACTACCCTAGGACTTAAAAATGCCCAACCAAGGCACTATACCCGTGATCAAATTTATTTTCCAGACTAGTTTAATTCCATTAGGATCATTTCTGCATCGGTGTACTTAGGGAGGGAATAATGAAAAGGCGCAGGGATGTTTTCGTAATTAAACGTAGGGCTTAAGAGAGTGTAAGAGCATGTGATTTTGCTTTGGAGGGTATGGGGTGAAGGGAGGAACCATCCAAGGGAGTGTACCCTATTTTATTAGTTAGTGATGCAAAGGCTCGACATGGCTTACGGTAGACAACTTAATATCTAATATTAAACGAGAGGAGGGGGAAGGGAAACTGCTAATACCGCCTTGGCTCAGCGTCCACACCAACCAAAACATTGTTACCGACCACGGCTTACACGCGATCTACACATCAATGCGCTTACGACTAACTTATCAACCTCCTTCTTCACCACCACCTAGTACCACCGCTCAATATATCTGCATTCTTAGATCTTTCTAGATTCTAAATTTGTCGACCTTCTTAAAATAGAGTTTTGCTAACACTCTCAGTTGGCCGTTGATACTATTATGGAGAAATGAACCAACATTAGCTGATAGGTAATTTTTTTTCCTTTCTATACTAAATTTGACGTGGCACGTGCCTATGGATCATTTACCACAGTCAACTTTTGGTCTCTATTTTAGTTTATGTTTCTATTTACTTTGTTAGAGTTGTTCTAGAGTTTAGTTTTAGTTAGTTTCTGATGCAGGGCCTCTAAATGATTAAGCCCAAAAGCTTGGATGATTTTAATCTCATTAGGTTTAATTTTTTTTCTAGTTTTATTTGTTTCTAGATTAAGCTTATGTCTAAATAATAGGATCCTTCTAATATGGGAATCCTCCTGTTTTATTTGTTTCTAGATTTAGCTTATGTCTAAATAATAGGATCCTTCTAATATGAGAATCATCTAGCTCTATTATAAATAGGCATGTAATAGTTGAGAGATGCATTCAACCAAGATCAATAAAATTTCTCTCTTTATTATTATTTTTCCTTGCAATCTCTTTTATTTTCTCGATTCAAATCGCTTCCGCTACGTGTTCTCTATTAGTTTCTTAATTAGATTGGTTATGAGAGATATTGTAGAAGTGATCCTAGGGAAACCTAAGTTATAAGAAAGATAGTGGTGCAATCTACTTTCTTAGTTAGTTGTTAATTTAAGTTTGAAGTTATCTTAGTAGAAACCTTAGTTTCTCTAAACCCAATAAACACGTGATTATTCTTACAAATCTAGCTTTCGCACACGTTTGTAGTTTCACGTCAATTGGTATTAGAGCTACGTTAAGATCCCGGTGTAGTAAGTTTCAAAAACAAGATGCCTCGTGAAAGACCCACGACGAAGAAACCTATACTCACTCAAAATGTGGCGAGGATATCGAATAAACTTGATAAGCTTGTCGAGGTTTTTAGAAATCTTGTCAAGAATCCTACAGATTTCGTGTGGGAGAAAGATGCAGATTGCAATAGGAGGGATAAGGGAGTCTCACGTGCGACACACATGCATGGTTTAAGTGAGGCATGTGATACTCACATGTGTGGCCCATCCCAAAACCATTTACAGATCCCAACCCATGCCCAGAATTCGGCGATCTCAGTCCTAGTATCATACGTGCAAGTCACATGTTTCCGATGCCCACCCGATTCAAGTTTCGGCCCAGGACTAGTTCGAGGCCCGAACCCAAACCTAATCCACCTGATCTTCGGTGTTATCACAGGTTTAAGCTATTTCAGACGCTCCAAAACTTTCACGAATTCGAATTATAGGCTTATGTTGACGAGAGTGAAAGAGAGACCGAATGAGAGAAGAAGACGATGCCATTTTCCATCGTACCAATAGCGTATCGTAATGGGAGTTGTAGGGTCAAAATTGAGAGCAAGGAATGTGTGGGTATTGGAGAAAGGGGCGTTAGAGGAGTAGGTGATGGCCATAGAAGAGTGGCAGGGACGCTAATTGAAGTGGTTGGTGTTTCCCCCCAAAACCTTGATTGAAATCGAGTTACAGAGTTGACATCTTGAAAAGGAAAGAAAGGAGAGGGAGTCATTTGGTACAACCAGGTGAATTGATCTCATCACAAGCCCCAACAATCTCACATGCTTACTCAAAAACATCAAGCACCTCCAGCAGCGTGTCTTACTCATATACCGAGCCAGGTCGAACAAAGTAGTACATCACAACAGTGGGTTCTAGAGACACGTGCGAATCACGAGGTATAGATCGGCCTCATGCGTCCAATAGTTCCATTCACGCATGTTAGGTATCTTAATATTTGATATGTATGAAGGAGATGATGGCCCTAGGCGAAGAATTATTCCCGTATGTTGACCCGTTTTTGATCTAGGAGGATCTAGGGAGTTTTTTGAGTTTTTTATGAAGTTTTGACGAAGTCGTTCGAACGAGATTTGGAATCGTTCGAATGACTTCAAGTCTATTCGAACAGACTTGTTTCCTATTCGAATAGATAAAGTTCGAAGTATTATGTTCGAACAGACTTTTAGTCTATTCGAATACACTTTTTCCTGTTCGAACAGAGACTTGTTCTGTTCAAACAGAGGTGCGATTTAGCCTATTATTTAGGCATTTAAGGGCATAATTATCATATTTTGTAACTAGAAACTTTTAACCCTTATAAAGGGGCAAGGCTAGGTAAGATTAGATGATGTTATATCAATGGAAATTCTAGGAGAGAGACTTAGGGTTTGAGAAAAATTCAATTATAATTAATTTTGATTAAGCAATTGAAGCTCTAAAAGGGAATTCTTCCACAAATTGGTGTATTCTTTGTACTTTTCTGCTAATTAGGATTTCACATTTCGTATTGTGGATTAAGTGGTATCAGTTTTTCAGATACGATTCTCGGGGGTGATTGTGGCTTATGGTCTCTACACGTGACCGTCTCAAGCAAACGAAGAAGAAGCTAGTGAGTCCGTTGAAGATTCACTGAAAACTTAACTCAAAGAAGAAGGACAATTTAAAGATGAACGATTCCAAAGATCGACTCACGACTTTGGAAACTAAAGTTTTTGACCTAACTACTACTCTAAAGGAGTTGGTAGAACAATTGCATCTCACGAATCTCGCGAAGGCTTCCGTTTCGGTAAAATGGCGAGGCCGCTCGAAGAAGAAAGGAGTTGTAGAGGGGGATGGTGACGAGGGTACGAAGGAGATCAATAGCGATTCTAGTGATGTCGAATCTGTCAATAAGTGTTTAGGTATTGGTAAGTCAATGAATCTTATACGCAATCTTCGTATTGACTTTAAGATTGAAATTCCGATTTTTGATGGTTCAATCGATGCCGAGAAGTTGGATAATTGGTTAGATAGGTTAGAGACCTATTTTTTATTTATGAATATTTCAATGCTTAGAAAATTTGTTTCTCTACATTGAAATTCGCAAGTCATACACTCACGTGGTTGAAGTCCTATCTGAAATGCCACGAAGTATGAAGTTTGAGTTGGAAAGAATTTAAGGTGTTAGTAAGGAAGTAATTTTATCCAATTGGGTATGAACAAGAGCGATAGTACAAATGGCATAATTTATGCCAAAAGTTTGGGCAATTCATATAATAATTCACTACAGAGTTTCATAATTAAGCGTTGGTTTTGGACATTGATGTGATGAGTATGAGGTGTTCATGAAATATACGAAGGGTTTGAGTGAGATTCAGAAAGGCGCGGAGTTGAAGATCATTAAGCAGTGTACGTTTAAGTTTGCGATTACTGAGAAGTTTATTGATGAAGTAACATGTGAGGTAGTTTCGGTGGACGTGTGTCAAGTCATTTTGGGTATCCCTTATCTTTGGGACCGAGATGCAATCCTTTATCGTAGAGTTCACAAGCATCTTCTTGTGAAGGAGGGGACGGAGTTCCATATCAATGCGTGCAAGGAACATATCACTACCAATAATTTAGTAACGACGACTCAGGCAAAGAGGTTGGTTAATGCGAGCAGAAAATTTGTATTGCTGTTGGAGCGACCGGTTTAAGGTCTGTCGGCTAAGGTGTTGTCATCTTTGGCAATGTATCCTAAGCAAAAAGCCGATAAGGGGAAGTTATAAGGGGAGTATGAATACTTGTTTTTGGGCATAGAAGGGATACTGCGCAAGAGGGATGTTGAGTATGATATCACCTTGGTAAATGGTGAGCCACTACCCAATATTGGGTTATATCAAACTTATGTTACAGAGTCTGATGAGATCAAGAAACATGTATAGGAACTCCTAGAGCAAGGAGTTATTAATCCAAGTTGCTCACCTTATGGTTCACCGGTGTTATTGGTGCCGAAGAAGGATGGGTCTTGGTGGATGTGTGTAGATTATCGGGCGCTGAACAAGATTACTGTGAAGAATCGTTATCCGCTTCCACGGATTGACGAACTTTTAAATGAGTTACAGACGGCTCAATTTTTCACCATGTTGGATCTTAAATCGGGTTACCATCAAGTTAGAATTTGGGAAGACGATACTTGGAAGACAGCGTTCAAGACCAAACAAGGACTATTTGAGTGGTTGGCGATGCCCTTTGGGTTATGCAATGCTTCGGTGACATTTATGCGGTTAATGAATGAGGTACTTCATGCTTTAATTAATAATTTTGTAATCGTGTATTTGGATGGCATTTTAATATATAATCGAGCACGGGAGGAGCACCTTGTGCATTTACCCAAAGTGTTGGGCGTTTTGCGATCACAATAACTTTTTCTAAACGGGAAGAAGTGCGAGTTTGGGAAGAAGGAGCTAGTCTATTTAGGATTTATTGTTGGTGGCGGCGAGCTTAAGGTCATTCCAGAGAAGGTCATTCCAGAGAAGTTCTCAGTCATTACTAATTGGCCTCGACCCCGTACAGAGACAGAAATGAGGAGTTTTATGGGCTATTGTCAGTACTTACAGAAGTTTATTCGGCATTTTTCACAAATAGCCGCACCGTTACATTCTTTGACGAAGACCGGGGTACAGTTTGTGTGGGAAGATCACCATGAGAAGACTTTTTTGTTACTGAAGCACAAGATTATAGATGTACCAGTGTTAGCGTTGCCCAATTTACATATGCGTCAGACTATGCATTGGGGGCAATTTTTTTACAGGATGGGAAGCCAGTTGCTTACCATTCTGAGATGTTTACAGGAGCGGTACATAACTATCCTACCTACGATATGGAGTTCTATGCATTATATCAATCAGTGAAACATTGGCAGAGTTACTTATTAGGGAAGGAGATTGTGGTACATTCTGATCACAAACCATTACAGTTCTTATCTACGCAGTCCAAAGTTACAGCAAGCTCGCCATATGAAATGGATATCGTACCTACAACAATTTACTTTAATGATCAAGTACAAGAAAGGAGTGGACAACAAAATGGTTGATATGTTATCTCGACCCCCATTACCAACTATTTTCGCTTTGTTGGTAGTTATGCAGATATAGCCTATTATTCCTTCTGATTATGTTACAGAGTATGACAACGATAAGGAGCTCAGTGTGATTCACGAGAAGTTGCTGCAAGGCAAGACATGCGAGTATATATTGAAGGATGGTTTGATTTATAGGGGCAGTCTACTATGTATTCCTGAGGATGGAGATCGTTTATATTAGATTCGAGAGGCACATTGTTCCCGGGGTCATTTCGAGGTTAAGAAGACTCTTTTTGAATTTACGACGTTATGTCTATTGGCCAAAGATGCAGGTAGATGTTACTCATGTGGTTCGTGGTTACATGTTATACAACACATCGAAGCCTTCCAATCGGAAGATAGGACTTTACTTACCATTGCCAGTTCCTAGTCGACCTTGGGGAGAGCATTTCGATGGATTTTATGGGTGGTTTTCCCATGACCAACTGTAAGAATGACTATTTGTTTGTGGTGATGGATCGATTCAGCAAAATGACTATTTTTATTCCATACAGAAGATAGTCACCGGGGAAGGAGCAGCGCGATTATTTTTTAGATACTTCTAGAGGTATTTCGGGATCCCTTCTTCTATTATTTTTAATAGAGATAGCTACTTTTTGGGGCATTTTTGGAGATCGTTATGGGGGATGATGGATACTGAGTTGAAGAGAAGTACCATTTTTCATCCGTAGACGGACGGACAAATAGAGGTATAATCGCACTTTGGTACATTTACTACGGGATTCCATTCTAAGCATCCTAAGACTTGGGATGAGAGCTTACCGTATCTTCAGTTTGTGTTTAACCAGGCAATTTATGTTTCCACTTTGAAGTCTCCATTTGAAGTTTGATTGGGGTACTTACCTCAAAGCTTTTTTATTAGGCTTTTAGTCTTGGTGACAAGACGGTGTCGGGGAAGGAGGAAGAGAAACAGGTTAAAGCTCAGCGTTTCATTGAGAGGATAAGTAAAGTTCATGAGGTGATTGAAGCACAATTGAAGAAGACTCAAACGAAGTATAAGGCTGGACACGACAAGCATCGGGTTGAGTGTACTTTTTAGGAGGGCGACCTAGTTTGGTTGCATTTGGGTAAGGAACGGCTTAAGAGGGAAGGTAAGAAGCTCAAACCTATCCGTTATGGTCCATTTATGATACTCAATAAGATTGGTAACAATGCATTCCAATTGGATTTGCCACATTTTATGAAGATGTATTCGGTGATTAATGTCGAGCATTTGAAGTTATTTTAGCCGTCTCTTTTAGATGAAGATTTTACAATCAATACTTGCCTACCGTCAGTTGATGATTTATGGATCGAAAGAGGAGATCCGTTGCTGGATAATGGTATTCTAAAGATGAAAGTTCATGCTACAAGACGGGGTGGTATTGCGTCGTTCCGAGTTGGAAAGAAGAGTCGGCTACCTAGTAAGTCGAAGTGGTACAGCAGGGAAATGGGCATAGCCACATTCCCATATCTCTAGTTCTAGCTTGAGCAGGTGTTCAAGGCTCCTAAAGGGGGGAGCCATGATCTAGGAGGATCTAGGGAGCTTTTTGAGTTTTTATGAAGTTCTGACCAAGTCTTTCGAACGAGATTTGGAGTTGTTCGAACGACTTCAGGTCTATTCGAACAGTCTTGTTTTCTATTCGAATAGATAAAGTTCAGAGTGTTCTGTTCGAACAGACTTTTAGTCTGTTTGAACTTTTAGTCTGTTTAAATATACTTTTTTCTGCTCGAACAGGGACTTGTTCTGTTCTAACAAAGGCGCGATTTAACCTATTATTTAGGCGTTTAAGGGCATAATTATCATATTTTGTAACTAGGAACATGTAACCCTTATAAAGGGCAAGGCTAGGCGAGATTAGATGATGTCAGATCAATAGAAATTCTAGGAGAGAGACTTAGGGTTTGAGAGAAATTCGATTATAATTGATTTCGATTAAGCAATTGAAGCTCTAAAAGGGAATTTTCCCACAAATTGGTGTGTTCTTCATACTTTTCTGCTAATTAAAGTTTCTCAATTCGTATTGTGGATTAGTTTTGGAAAAGTTTTGTAACAAGTTTCGAGGAGTGGACCACAGTATTTTTTTAGCTTTTGATTTTAGACGTCAATGGACGTAGAGATGTCGGCGACAACATCGTACCCCCGCTCTTAGGTACAATGAAAGAGTACGGAGAATTTCGCGGAAGACTTCAAGATTTTCAAAAGAGTTCCACTGTACAAATTTCATGGTCAAAATCTTCCGAAGACGGAGGGTTTGACGTGGCACGTGCCTATGGATTGTGTACTACAGCCAACTTTTGGACTCTATTTTAGTTTATGTTTCTATTTACTATGTTAGAGTTGTTCTAGAGTTTAGTTTTAGTCAGTTTCCTAATTGTATTGGTTATAAGAGATATTGTAGGAGTGAACCTAGGGAAACCTAGGTTATAAGAAAGAGAGTGGTGTAATCTAGTTTCTTAGTTAGTTGTTAATGAAAGTTTGAAGTTATCTTAGTAGAAACCCTAGTTTCTCTAAACCTAACAAACACGTGATTATTCTTGCGAATCTAACTTCCACGCGTAGTTTCACGTTAAAATCCATCGCCACTGGTTTGGGGAGCAAAATTAAAAAAAATCTCGCATTCTGCAAGCAGTGAAACAAAATTTAATGAATTTTATCTTACTCTAAAACATCAATTTAGCTACAAAGGTTTTAAATTCTTGTACAATTATTCCAACGTTTTCAGATATATTTTTCAAAGTTATTCCATCACCACGCATTCTTCTCCGGCCATCCTAATGCATTCATTGCTTACTTTTGCCCAAAAATTACACCTCCATAAGATGTTTTAGAAATGACGAAAGGGATTTATAGTTTTCATGTCATCTTCGGAATATAAGCGTGTTTGTTGAATTTTACAAAAAAATCGACCTATATTTGTTCAAAATTCTCAACTAGAATCCTCTCCGACTTAGAACATGGGTTTACCATTTTTTTTTTCAAATTTCATAACAAAGATATGTACCATTTAATTGAAATGTCAGCAAATGCCGTTCAATATTTTGATCTTTATGGTTAACGTATAATATTATTTACAAGGTTACAATACAAAGGGGACCAATGTTTTCAATTAGTGATTTGCAGGGACAATTGAAATGACAGAGGAGACTACCCACAAAAAGATTGCCGATACTAATGTTATCGACTATTATAGTTATCGTTTAATTTTGGTCGGAGATGCAAATCAAAAGTACATAGTATTCCATATTGTTTTAGTTATAGTTAAACTTGTGAATACGCACGACAGTTTTGACAACAACAAAAAATAAAAAATAATAATAATAATATTAAACCATAGAAAGGGTTTGAATTTAAGAGAATACAAGTGGCATCATATTTTCTAAAGGAGGTAGTGAAGTACTTACTCCTGGACTGGGGAAACTAGACTCCTCTTGTCATAGTGAACTCAATTCCAACAGTATGCACTCAAAATATTTCCCTCGGCGCTCGGGTTGTCTTTTAGCCAAAGTAATTCCTTCTGGTCTTGTATTGTATACCCAGATTAATGCATCTTCCTCACCGCAAAATACATGCCAAAAAATTAAACTAGTCTTAAGATCAACTAGGTTCATTCTCTTCCTGCGGCTGGGCTGGGGATGTATTTATTTGTTGGAAAATAGTGGTATGTGATGTCTAGGTCCCATGTTCAGTTAGGGAAACGACAAGAGAACCTGTTATTGTAAAATTAAGAGCATCTCCTAAAGTACCTCGCTCAGTTGGGTAAAAAAATCAAAATCCAACTGAGTGTGGTCCAATTTCATCCAACAGTACCTCAATTGGTTTTTTCAACAGGCGCCTAAATGTTGAGCGCCCATTTAATTCTTTAAAATTAAAATAAATAAAAATTCAATCAGGACACCCGATCGCGACGTAAAAATGCAAGGTTGTACCTTGGAAAGTAAGGCACAACTCGCTTTTTGAAGAGAAAAACCAAGTAAGTGAGCAACTGTTGTTGGAGGACGAAAATTTTGTGTGGCACCTCAAAAACTAAGTGAGCGAGGTACTTTAGGAGATACTCTAAAACTATGGTAACTCCCATTGAACCCAAATAGTTCATTGGAGAGTTGGGGTTCTTGGAGGTTCAATGAACTCAAGGAGGTCTCATGAAAATTAGTGATTTGTACTATTGGAGATGGTCGTTTTCCACATTTGTCTGGTTTCTAGAGTTTTGGACTCTAGCCTTAAATGGTAACTGCAGACCATGCACACTTGCTCTGTAATATTTTTTCTTTTAAAAAAAAACTGAAGGAATCTCAGACTGCAGATCATCTAAGTATATTTTTGGTTTTATATCAAGGATTTGATACTATGAAGGATGAACCAGCATACATGTATATCTTTTTTTTGTGCACCTCATACCGCAATCGCTCTTCAGGATGTAATCGTTTGTTCTTAGGATCGAATGGTACTGTGTATAGATAAGAGACTTTGGTTCAGTTTTTAAACAGGAAGTATTTGTGATGAAAGATTTCGTGTGAATTGGAGATTACTGAACACATTGGATTATCTAAGGGTTTTTTTTTTTTTTTTTTGAAATTGAGCATGTATAAAAAGAAAAAGAGTTATACAAGGTGGGGACAGACTCCCCTACTCTTGGGCACAAAAGCAGGCAAAGTGCCTAACAAAGTAACCAAAAAAGAAAAAGAAAAGGACAACAGCTGCTAGAGCACTCAGTCAAGCCTTGCTTAGTCTTCATTTTGGCAGACTGCTAATGAAATCCCACCACAGAGTAGTGAGCAAAAAGCTAAGGAGCTCTTTAACTCTGGATGATGTAGATTTTCCCTGCAGCATCATTGTTAACAATGTTCTGAAGAACAAAATCAAAATCTTCAAGCTGAATTTCCAGATAGCCCAAATGTTGCATGAGCTTGGCAAGATGATCAGCTGCTTCATTGCATTCTTTGTGCACATGCATGAGAGCGTACCCCTCCAACTTGCTTAGTTCTTCATAAATCTCCTAAAGGAGCCTTCCAGGATGGAGCCGTTTTCTTGTTTATCATATCCACAACAATCTTGGAGTCACAATATATATACAGCCTTAGCTTTATTTCCTCTCATAGAACATATATATCATCGTCGGGATTCTAGCCAAGCCACCCATCCGCTGTTTGTGTGCTTCTGTAAGTGTGTTTTGGGCGTCCAGTGTCCTTCGCTGATTTCTGTGTTCGTTGGCTGGGGTTGGTAATGGTTCATGGTCTGATCTTCATCTGTCATTCTTCTGTGATAAAGATGGATTCGTAAAGTTGTATTTGGGCTTTGGATATCTTCAGAAAGGCAAAGGAGACGCAAATGTTAAAAAAAGAGAGATAAAGCTTTGGATACCTGCACCAGCTGCAGATCCATGTTCTTCAATTCACTTTAATGAGCCTGTAAAACCTCAGGGCAAGCTAGTCTTTCAAAAACATATAATTTTCGGAGCTCCGGCAAACATACTTCAACCCCAGCTTGCTCTTGTAAAGGAAAAGAGGGTTCTACACTCTTTGCCAGTGCATCTGCATTGCAGTTCTAATGCATAACCTCCAAGAGTACCGCATTCCTTATATACACAATTTATAAAGTTTCCCAATCCACCGAAAAACCCTAGTCCTAGGTGCTTCACCTACTTCGTCAGCGGGTATCTACCGCTATTATGATTCTATTTGTAATCACAACCTTGACAGGTACATTTCATGAATCCAGTTTTACAAAATACATGTAAATTGCATGGTCACAAGGAGTTTACAAAGAACTTCTACAAATTCATTTCTAGATAGTTGTTACCGAGAATAGGAGACGTGACGCCCAGACAACAGTCTCTATTGTTTATGTAGATAGTAAATATTCCAACTTAAGTTAAGGTAGATCAACAGTCACACAGTATTACAAAAAGAAAGACAATTAAGCAGCAATTGGAACACTTCATTTCACCAATAATATGTTGACATAACACTTGAGATGCGAACACATTTGTTGAAGAAGGACCATTGGGCTCTTGGCCCAGTGGTGGTTGTACCTCTCCACCTAGAGAGAGGTCGTGGTTCGAAACTCAGGGTTACGGATCCCTATATAAAACCGGCTTACCTTGCAACAACAAAAAAAAAAAAAGGTTTGCTGAAGACTGAATTTGAGAAAGACAAAAGTATATACACAAAGATCTCAAAGTTCAGATCATACAATAGTAACCAATATGTGCAGTTTTGTACTAAAACAAGCTACTCAACAACATCCAAACAAGAGAAAGCAATCAAAACTCGACAAGAAATCTAATTCTTGCGCCTGAGGTTCTTATCTAAATATTAAAATTTAGGAACTCATACCATAGTCTCAGCAGTTTGTAGCCCTCAGCGCAAACCATTCCTGAACTGATCCTGAAAGCGATCGACTTGGATGGATTTCTTCAAAAAACGGCTGCAAATCTTAAACAACAACTCGCTATTCACTATATAACCTCTACTATGTACACAAGGTCTTGACCGAAGATTGACTTGGCTGGATTCTTCAGAAAACGGCCTCTCTAAGTGCTCTCTTGGAAAGATTGAGAGCGAGAAAAGGCGGCAGGATTTGCTTGTAAAACCTGAACAGAATCCACATCCTGACCTACTTCTGGTTTGCGTTGAAAAGCTTTGAAAATACCACCCTTTGCTATGGGTTCACTCTGATCAATAGGCTTGATACCAAGAGTAGCCCAAATTGAACTCTTTGCAGCCTCATTTGGGTCATTTATCCTCAGTGTCTTCGGAACCCAAAGACACTTCTCTGGTTTCTCGGATTTCTCCTCTCCAAGTAAATTTGCTTCTCTACAGTGTTTCCCTAAGGTTGGAGAACCATTGCCTAAGCACCCACTGTTACTAGTACATGATGATGGGGATAAGCTTCCATTAGAGCTCACCCATGGCATGTTCCAAGCACCGGCGGCCCATGCCCAGTATGACGGGGGCCCACAAGCGAAAGGGATGCTCTGTGGGTAAATCCATTGAGGCCCAGGATAACACGGGTAAAATCCTGGAATAGCTCCTTGCTCCATAGGAGACATATTTTCAGGCAAACCTGTCTCACGGGATGTCGAGGTTGCCGTTACAGAAGACCCGCACGGTGAAGGCTCATCTCTGTTTTCTCCAGATGTTGCATTACCCACAACGTCAACAGTTCTCTTCTGTTCTCCAATATTCAAGACGGTTGCCATGGATTCACAAAGAGGTGTACCGGGGCCAAACTTAAGGACGGTTGGATCCTGAGGAGTCATCAATAATTGACGGTACTGTGACGTAGCATGCTTATTTTTTCGTCGTCCTGCACCTATGGGAACGTTTCTCATGGTTCCGCCGGCAGTCCAATATCGCTGGCAGTTTTTGCAGAAGTGTCTTGGTTGGTTAACATTGTAGTTGTTGTAGTAACAAAACTTTGTCTCTAAACTGTTGCAACGAGGGCAGGCGACGATCTTGTCTGGCTTTTTGAGGATTTTGTCTTCGCTGTCAGTATCGGTTTGCAGCTTATCTCCCGCCTCCGGCTTAGAATCTTCCATTGACTTGTTCTCCATATTAGGAGCTTTTGGGTGGTTCTCCGATGTGGACAATGTCAAACCTGGCTTTGTGGGCTCTTCTGCAAGCGAGTCTGTACGTTCTTTACTCGCTTCCCTGCATGCTTCCTGATCCAAATCAATACTTTATAAGTACAATGTAAAATCAATCCTTCAGGAGTGTAGGACACCGTCATCAATTAACCGTCTAGGTTAATATTATGCAGAACCAAGAATGCTAGATTGTACTAATTATAGTCAAAAATTCGGGATACCTCAATAAATCATCAACCTGACAATATGGAGAACTTGATGACGTTCAGCAAAACTAGGAAGAAATGAATCGTTCTTTAGTGATATATAGAACACGAAGCACAATATAATTGGTAACATCATAGCCCAGCATATTGAATTTCAAGGTTTGTGTCGTTTTCCTTAATTGTGGGCTACACTTGAATTAACTCAGCATATCTCAATAGTAAAGTTGAGAGGGGAGGAAGGCCCTTTTATTTGAAGAACTTTGGAATTTGGCAATTCAACAAATGCTACTCACAACAATCATCATAATAACCGTACATAACCACGGATGCCCTATTAAACAAATAAATTTTGATCTAAAATTAGTTGCCCCTTGTGTTCTATTAAAGGTCTAGATCTATTATTTTTGGAGGTTGGTTTTGGTGAGAAAAAAACCTTTGTCTAGAGTTATATTTTAGTAGTTAACAGTTTAGATAGTTTATGTAGGTTTGGGGGAGTTAAATTCACGTTTTGCAAGCCTCCGCTCAATAGTTTCTATCATTTTAGGAATCCCCAGCTAAAAAATTCACATTACTATTTAAAATTTTGATCTAAAATTGAGATCATGAACTTATATTGGAGCTCCAAATCAGCAAAACCCAATAACTAGATTAGACAAATCTAAAACCCCTCTTTTGCTTTAAACAAACCCCTTTAACACTAAATAACTAAAGATCACTCAAAATCTAATGGTCTGCTTAGATACCCACTCTTGTGCTTACAAATATCACTTTTGTTGCTTTATTTCCTAAACAAATGTCACTTTTTATGCTTTTTTCCCCCTAAAAAAACTACTTTTTATGCTTAATTCCATTTTAAGAGGTTTATCCAAAACCCATCACCCCCCAAGTTACCAACTCTACTAAGTCCCTGTTTGGCTTACCCCATGTTTCAATTTCAACCAAAACTAAAACAAAAAAATACCCAAATCATAAAAACTACAAATCTAAATACCCAAACCATAAAAACACATGATAACATTAGAATTCAAAGTTTATACCAGATTGTCAGATTCCACCGGAATCTGACACTCCTGATCGTATTTCTCCCCGGATTCAGCTGGAATCTGACTTCCCGACAGCAATGGTATCGTCTTTCCGAACAACTTGATCGCCGGATCTTTGATCTCAGACATTTCTAGTGAGAGGAACTGAGCTTTTTAGAGAGAGAGAAGCACAAAGAACGTGAGAGCGAGAGAGAGAGAGAAAGAGAAAGAGGAGGAAATGTTTTTATTTATTTATTTATTTTGACCGGGAGAGCCGGTTGCAAATGGCGCGCCACGCCAGTTGGGAATCCAAGTCAGAAGGTTTTGCCTTTTAGGTGAATATGAGCCACAAGTTCTAGTGGTTGTGAATCACAATGGGTGGTTTCTCATCATAGTGTACGCCGAAAAGGGAATATAAAGACCTTTGCCTTTGCACTTTATCCAATCCCTTATTTATAATGACAAAACTAGCCCTACCCATTATTTCCAATTTTTTAGAAAAAATTTGTAATTACTAATGAGTCGTTCGACTGCTCGAGAAATTTTACTTGTTTGGGATTGGCTGTTAATAATGAGGTTGCAGGCATTACATTGTATTGGCTCCAGGGTGTGGACGCTACTGATGAGCCGGCTAGCCGCTTTGTAGAGCTGACGGCTACGGTCGTTGACTTGAGAAGCCTCCACGTGCAGCAATGAAAATATTGACTTCATTGATTTTTCTAAAATATTCATGACTTTGTGTCTGTGTTGACTGTTGACTCTCTATCTGTCTGGGTCTGTTTGAGACTCCTGGTCACGTGGTACAATGTAATTGTTGACAACTGTAAAAAATATAATGGATAATCGAGGATAAAAGAGAGAATTTGGTGAGAAAGTTGCACACGCACGTCTGTGTGTCGTTTTTATTGCAGTAAAAATTTCATATATTTAACCTCCCTCAATTATAAACTCTATATATTAATATAGATAACTCAAGTCCCCAACATATATAAATAGAGGTTTTACCATGACTATTAACATTTACTACTTTTCAATCTTAATTGTAATGACAATATTACTCCATTAGTTTAAATTCTTATTACGCAAGGATCTGGCGAGATTAATACTTAAAACTGGCTTCTAACACTATAGTACTTAAGGAAATAACCAATAATCTTGCTCAATTGAGTCAAAATTATAGATTGATATAATTTAGTGGGTCAGAGTTATTCCCAATTTCCTAGTGTGGTTGAAGTTGTAAAATCAGCGAAATTTCTCCTAATTTTTATCCCAGTAGGGGTAGTTTGGTCTTTTCCCAATAATTCCTTACAGCATTGTAAATTGTGTTGTGGGTACTATAGTCATTGCACCTATACCTCCAAGTCGTCCAAAAAAACGATAGATGTCATGCATGACCGGTTACAACCGGTCATAACAGGTCGTCCCAAAAGAGTAACGTCGTTGGCTTAAAGCGAAAAGCTCCAAAAAGCTTTGTGAGCTAAAAATGAAGATTCCGTACACGTGTCTGGCTCTAACTACGTAAAACAAAGTGTAGGTATGACGTCATAACTATGAAGTGGCATTGTGTGAGCCTTGAAACGCTCTGTGAGTTTTAACACGTGTCGGTTAACAAAGTACTCAACCAAGAAAAAGTGTCCCTCATGGACCTCCCCCTGCTCCTTCTCTTGCACTTTATGACTCACTCCTCAATTTCAAGACTTTTTGTACCAAACACCTTTAACCTCATCCACAACCACAAGCTTTTTAATTCAACAAAAAAAATATATTAACAAGCTTTTCTAATACTACTAATAATAAACCATCAATATGGTATAGGCTTTCTCTGCAATTCAATCTTTTTTTGATAAGATCCCAAGAGAAGAAAATTGCTAACTGATAACAGCTCAGGGACCCCAAACTACGCTTTCTTCAGCAAAGCGACTTTTATTTGAATAATGCCCATTGATATTTTATAAGGCACCTAATTCAATAAATCAAATAAAATTGGCTACTTGTAGCCCAAATTTTTCCTGAAAATATATAGAGTTTTCACTGCTCATAATAAGGGCCAAAACTTGGGACCAAAAGGGATGGAGAAAAAATATGAGCCTCACATTTGAGCTTTGAGTGGGCCACTAACCATATGAGGAACTACTTTAGCAAAAAGAGATCCCAAAGTGTGCTCTTTGTGGGAACAACTGCCAATCTACAAAAACTTTGTTCTCAAAGTCTTTGTGGTTCATCTTTTGTGTCTTAAAAAAGTCAAATTTTAAAGCTACAAAAAAGGCAAAAAGTTTCACAAAGAACCCCCATATGTATCCACTTAAGTTGGGATAAATGAGGCAACATTCTTGTAGTGAAGGATAAGATTGTAAAACATGTATTCAGATGTATGTCGAAGATGAACGAAAAGGAAATGGAAAGAACTGAAGATCGAGGCTTGCAGTCACTGCAATTTCCTTAAGAGAGATTTCACCCTGCGTATAGTGCTTCACAGTTTATCATGGTGCCTATCTCCCAAGATACAACGATCGAATCGTATAGACTTGAAGCACTCAAGTTGATACGCCTATCGAACTATCTGTGATTTCACTCTCAAGAATGACTCAAATCGAGAAGATGAGTAATGAGATTTGGGGATATTTTCTGTGTGTAAAACACATCAAAAATGATTGTTTAAATAAAGGAGAAGGTTTCCTTTAGAAGCAGATGTGCCTCTTGAATAGTAACTGCATGTTTTATTCGAACAAAATCTATTTCTATTCGAATACATTTCTTACTGCCAGATTTATGCGAATATAATCATAATCTATTCGAATAGATTCTTCCTGCCAGATTTATTCGAATGGAATATTATTCTATTCGAATAGAATCTTATTCGAATAGAATCTATAAAATAGTCCAAATGGGTCATGGGTTGGTTCGTGCACGCAATCCCATGGGCGTCCCCATAGCAAGCACTCACACACTTGTGAGGGCACCACTTACACATGTTATACATGTGTAACCCAATATAAAGTGAAAATACTATTTTCACTTATCCAATGTGGGACTAAATGTAATCACTAAGGTTTTATTCAAACCACAACGAAAAGACATATATTTTTTCCAACAATCTCCCATATTTGAATGAAAATGGGAAAGATGAGAATGAACAAGAATCTTGAGAGTAATTATAGGAATGGCTCTGCATTGAAAAAGGTGTATTGTGGACTTGAACCTTCTCTAGTGAAAAACTATCAGACATACTTGGCTAAGCAGTGAACATGATGTCTGAAACTGTTCAGCCGTCGATGTAAGCCCAGACAATAGTATTCACAGAGTTCCATTTCTGTCACAAACAGTTCTAAATATTGTGTCCATTTTGGCCCTGGACAATCTTGGATTCATGAGTGTTATTAGAGAATTCAGTCATCTTAATTCTCACGGAAGCGGCCCTCACTTCTTACTCACATAGGTGATTTCCTATTAAGAGTACCCTGTCGTACTCTACTTGTATACACAAGCTATAGGAATCATTAAAAACAAAGTTTACCCTAACAAACTTTGTAGGTTGCACTGTTACATCAGGAATGAGATGGAGACCTAGTCTCTGCAGTACTTGGGTGAATAACCCTCAACCAGTTTTCCTATTAAACCAAGATCTTGGGATCCTCCAGTCAACTAGGTTAGGTTACCATTGAGATTACTCATGGATTGACCGTATTAATCCCATTCCTTTTGATGTACAGTATACTTGCCCTTTCGATAACCCTTTTGTAAATAGATCTGCAAGGTTGTCCTGAGATTTTACAAAATTAATGGATATTATTCCATTCTCAAGTAACTGCTTAACGGTATTATGTCTGCGACGTATATGTCGTGACTTACCATTATACACTTGATTCTTAGCCCTTGGGA
This sequence comes from Kingdonia uniflora, assembly GCA_014058105.1. NCBI lineage: Eukaryota > Viridiplantae > Streptophyta > Magnoliopsida > Ranunculales > Circaeasteraceae > Kingdonia > Kingdonia uniflora. The sequence continues at coordinate 231,013 of JACGCM010001976.1, forward strand.
GTGCTGCTTGATTATCACAATGAATACATATAGCAGGCACAGGTTGTGGCCATAATGAAATATCCTCTAGAAACTTTTGAAGCCATTCTAATTCTTCTCCAGCTTTGTCCAAAGCAATGAACTCAAATTCCATCGTAGAACGAGCTATATATGTTTGTTTATGAGATTTTCATGATATTGTTGCACCACCATGATATTGTTGTATATCCAATAGTGGATTTTGACTCATCAGAATCTGAAATCCAATTTGCATCACTATATCCTTCAAGTACAGCTGGATAAGTAATGTAGTGCAAACTATAGTATAGGGTGTAGTTTAACCCTAACGAGTGCCACCCAATGTGTACCTCTAGGATTACTCGTATATCGACTCAGTTTACTTACTGCATAAGAAATATCTGGTCTGGTGCAGTTCAAAATATACATGAGATTGCCTATGATACGTGAGTACTCAAGTTGAGAAACGCTTTATCCCTAATTTTTTGCTAAGTATTGAGATCTATCAAATGGTATTTCAACACCTTTACACTCAAACTTATTGAATCTCTTAAGCACGTTTTCTATATAATGTACTTGTGATAACTCAATTCCCTGTGATGTCCTATTAATCTTGATTCCAAGAATAGCATCTGCAGTACCTTGGTCCTTTGTCGAAGTTCCTGGTTAGCATTTTCTTAGTGGACTTTATTACGTTAATATTAGTCCCCAAAATTAGCATATCGTCTATATAGAGACATACAATTACGCATGCAGCATCAATGCGTTTATAATAAACACATTTGTCACATTTATTGATTTTAAATCCATCATTGATCATAACATGATCAAACTTTGCATGCCATTGTAAGGGAGCTTATTGGAATCCATATAAGGACTTCACAAGTTTGTAAACTTTGTGTTCTTGTCCCTTGACAATAAGCCTTTCAGGTTGGTTCATATAAATTTCTTCATCTAATTCACCATTTAGAAAAGCTGTTTTCACATCCATTTGATGTATTTCAAGCTTATGCAAAGCTGCAATAGCTATCAACATTCGTATAAATGTTATTCTTGTAACTGGTGAATAAGTGTCAAAGTAATCTAGGCCTTCCTTTTGCCTAAATCCCTTAGCAACAAGTCGCGCCTTGTACTTGTCTATAGAACCATCAGGTTTTATTTTCCTCTTAAAGATCCATTTACAACCGATTGATTTGTTACCAGGTGGAAGAGTTACAAACTCCCACGTATGATTTTGCATAATAGAATCAATTTCACTATGCACTGCCTCTTTCCAACTAGGAGCCTCAGGAGTTGGCATGGCCTCCGTAAAGGTTTGAGGTTCATTCTCTAACAGGTTAGTTAGATATTCCAGACCGATTCTTACGGATGCGGTCTTAACACGTTTGTCACGTCTAAGTTCTGGAGCTTGTTCAGAAGTTTGTTTTGGAGTTTGCTCAGAACTTTCAGGCTGAAGATCACTACCTGCAGCAAAGTCATGTGATCTTTTCAGAGAATTCGCATTATCACTCTATTTGCTTGGGAAAATATCCTCAAAAAAGATAGCATCACGTGATTCGATGAATGTATTCTTATGTATATCAGTGATCTCTGATTTGTGTACCAGAAACCGGAATGCACTACTAATATTAGTTTTGCCAATAAAAATACAGTCAATGGTTTTGGGTCCCAATTTTACACGTTTGGGAACTGGAACTTGCACTTTTGCAAGACACCCCCACACTTTCACGAATTTAAAGGAAGGTACTCTACCTTTCCAAAGTTCATAAGGAATGTTATTAGTCTTCTTATGAGGAATCTTATTCAGTAAATAGTTTGCTGAAAGTAAAGCTTCCCCCCACAAGTTTTGTGGAAAACCAAAACTAATCAACATGGTATTGACCATATCTTTCAAATTCTATTTTTCCTCTCGGCAACTCCATTTTGTTAAGGTGTATAAGGTGCTGTAGTTTGGTGAATAATCCCTTTCTGAGCACAGAACTCTTCAAAAGCGGATAAAACATATTCACCACCTCTTCTGACCTTAAGGTTTTAATCTTCTTTTCAAGCTGATTCTCAACCTCATTTTTGTAAAGCCTAAACATTTCTAATGCTTTATCTTTACTTCGGAGTAGATACACATGACTGTACCTAGCACAGTCATTGATAAAAGTAATAAAATACATTTTCCCACCTCTTGTTTGGACGAATTTTAAGTCACATAAATCGCTGTGAATTAATTTGAGAGGTACTGTCTTCCTTTAATCAATTGAATGAAAGGGTTGTTTTACAAACTTTGCTTCAACACATGTTGTACATTTTTGTTTGTAATCAATGCTCAATTTAGCCAACAGCCCTAAATTTATTAACCTGCGCAACGAACAATTATGAACATGGCCTAATCGTGCATGCCAAACATTAAAAAACTCAAGAAAATAAGCAGGACCTTCAATTTTATTGATAAACATTGGGGTTACATCAACATTGAATTTAAACAGGCCATCACACAAGTAGCCATTTCCTACAAATAAACCACTTTTAGTCAAGACACATTTGTTTTACTCAAATACCAGCCTAAAGCCTTTCTTACTTAAAACTGACTTAGACATCAAATTCTTTCGAATATCTGGAACATGCAGAACTTCATTCAGAGTAAGTTCTTTTCCTGGTGTGAACTTTAGGACAACCTTTCCAACTGCTTCAGCTACAGAAGTTGCAGAGTTTCCCATGTACAGTTTTTCATCACGGTCCACTTTGTAGTATGACGAAAACTGGGTTTTGTCATAACAAATGTGGCATGTTACTCCAGTATCAATCCACCAATCTTTGGCGTTACTGATCAAGTTCACTTCAGAGACCACAACAAAAAGGTTCTCCATCTCAGACACGTTGACTTGAGGGGGTTGGTTCTTTAAAGAATTGTATTTATTCTTCCTGCAGTCCTTTGTGCGGTGCCATTTCTTTCTTCAGTTATGGCAGTTCCCAGAAAATTTCTTGAAGTCTCTTCCGGTTGGACCCAGTGTAGGGTTATTACCCTTCTTCCCATTCTTCTTATGGGATTTACACTTATTGTTTGAAGGATTGCCTTCAAGAACATAGGCCTTTGATTCCAATAAACCAATTCCAATCGCTTTTTCACTATTGTGATTGTCTTCTTCAATTGTCAAATGCACGATCAAGTCCTCAAACTTCATCTCCTTGCGTTTGTGCTTCAAATAATTCTTAAATTCCTTTCAGGATGAAGGTAATTTTTCAATTAATGAAGCAACTTGAAATGATTCGCTCAGAATAATTCCTTCTGCATGAATGTCATGCAGGATAATCTACAACTCTTGTACTTGACTGATTACTGACTTAGAGTCAATCATCTTGAAGTCAAGGAATCGACTGACAATAAATTTCTTCGTACCTGTATCTTAAGTCTTGTACTTCCTATCCAGGGAATCCCACAGTTTCTTGGCAGTCCTGAGTGGAGTATAAATATTACACAGTTTATCATCCAACCCATTCGGAATATAGTTCATGCACAAAAAATCAGAATGTATCCATGCCTCCACAGCAGTGACAGTTGTCTTGTTAGTTTTATAGTCTTTGAGAGCAGGGGCACTCTTCTACAAAAATTTGGCAAGGTTCAGAGTAGTCAGATAAAATAGCATCTTCTGCTGCCATCGCTTGAACTCTACTCCATTGAACTTTTCTGGCTTTTCTTGATGAACACGAACAACCGTTTCGTTATTCGGCATCTTCACAAAACTTGAACACAATAAAATTTTGTCTTAAGATTGTAAAACATGTATTCAGATGTATGTCGAAGATGAACGAAAAGGAAATGGAAAGAACTGAAGATCGAGACTTGCAGTCACTACAATTTCCTTAAGACAGATTTCACCCTGCGTATGGTTCTTCACAGTTTATCACAGTGCTTGTCTCCCAAGATACAGCGATCAAATCGTATAGACTTGAAGCACTCAATTCGATACGTCTATCAAACTATCTGTGATTTCACTCTCAAGAAGGAATCGAATCGAGAAGAGAAGTAATGAGATTTGGGGATGTTTTCTGTGTGTAAAATACATCAAGAATGATTGTTTAAATAAAGGAGAAGGTGTCCTTTAGAAGCACCTGTAGACGGGGTTGCGTCCCAAGACACATCTCTGAGAAGAGTCATGTCTCTAGAATAGTAACTGCATGTTTTATTCGAATAAAATCTATTTCTATTCGAATACATTTCTTACTGCCAGATTTATTCGAATAGAATTATAATCTATTCGAATAGATTCTTCCTGCCATATTTATTCGAATAGAATATTATTATATTCGAATAGAATCTTATTCGAATATGATCTATAAAATAGTCCAAATGGGTTATGGGTTGGTTCGTGCACGCAAGCCCATGGGCGTCCCCATAGCAAGCCTTCACACACTTGCCTCACGCATTTGTGAGGGAACCACTTACTTACTCATGCTATACATGTATAACCCAATATAAAGTAAAAATACTCTTTTCACTTATCCAATGTGGGACTAACAGTAATCACCTAGGTTTTGTTCAAGCCACAACGAAAAGACATGCATTTTTTCCAACAAAGATCTCATCCCAGGCTTTAAGGTAATTTGGTGGCGTGCCTATATTTGTCTAAATTAGGATAAGATCTCAGGCACCTAAACATTAGACAAAGATCCCATCCCAGTGTTTCTTAAATTACACAAGGATATCAAAGTTGGATCTGAGTTTCTCATGCTATATATCATTTAGCATTTCTAATTAGTCTGAATCCATATCTAAATATTTATCTATCTATCTATACCATTAGTTAGTAGCAAAACAGAGAGAAATCACTACATTGATTCTCTTATCTCAACCCTCCACATAAGCAATTTGTCCATGTGGCAAACTCTTAGTTCCTACAAGTCACCTCATTATACCATTAATTAAAGGCTCTATTGTAACTTTCCAATTACTCCAAATAAGCAATTAAATTCTAAATCACAACCCCAAGATATTTACTCTCTATTTACCCCACTAATGATCTAATTCTTAGTTTAGTGATGTTGACAAAAACAATAATTTATGAAATCAACTAATTTCGGCCCTTAACTCATATATCATGTGAGCCGAAGGTATATATATTTTCTCAACAGAGTTCGGGCAAACAAAGCTATTAACTAAGCAAACTCCAACACTCCTCTTCAAGCTAGATCGTAGAGATTAAACATGCCGAACTTGATACATAAATCCCATAATTAAAGGCAGGACGAGATAGAGTCTTCGCTTCTTCTTCTTTTTTGATAAACAAATAGAAGCTTCGTACGTATATCACAAAGTTGATAACGTGTGGAATAACGATTTGTTTATTCATCACCCAATCACTAATAAAATGAAAATGACAAATTAGCTTTTAGACTCTATATAAAGGTCACCTATTGTGTATTTACCCCCCCCCCCCCCCCCCTTTGTCATTTTGAGGTTTTAGACCCCAAAATTGACTAAAATTTTGAAAATACCAAAAGGGTCATTTACCCTAAAATAAACGCGCACACGTGATAAAGACATGACAACATATGGCATCTTCAAATAGGCGGGAGAAAATAGGCGGGGGAGATGGAGATTGAAGTGTTTAGGCCTGTGAAACCAAAATTCCCAATTGAAACCTAAGTTAATTTAAACTAAATAGCAATCCAACTCAATTGAAATCAAATTCCAATACAAATCGCTTCATACAATCTAACTCGAAATGGCTTGGAATTCACTATCACACCAATGAACCTGCTATAATATTCTAATGGAAAGCAAGAAATGACACAAGTAATTTTTAGCATGAAAAACCTCTGAATAGGTGAAAAACCATGACCTTGAGTGGAGGATTTTTGTAAAAGTATATTTATTGCTTGAGGCGGATATCGTATTACAGGTGATCTCTAGATATAGAAATGCTTGAACCTTGTAACTAAGAAGTTTGAGTGTTTTTGAGAGTCTAGATAAGTAGTTTCTTGGTGATCTCTTGTATCATTTTTTTGGTCCCTGTCTCTTATGAAACTTCTTTATATAAGCCTTCTCCGCAGCTCATCATCATGCTAAAGCACGTTTTCTGAATAATGTGGTTAGTGGCGGTTGACTGAGTAACTGACGAGTTCATGAGAGACATGTGTCTTTGACTGGATAAGGTTTTTCAGTTTGAAGTTTGACCCACGGTTTTTACCAGTTCATAGAGTAGGATGGAATGTTGACTGGAGAAGTTATGTTAAAATGCATGAGTCTGAGATTGAGGTAATTCGAACTGGCGACAACTCAATTTTAGGTAAGATCGAGGGATAGGTCTCTACAATCGCCCCCTCGCAACCAAAGTCACAACTGGATTTGGTTAAGAAATGATCTGTATGCAATCGGTTTTGATTTGAAGTTCTTGATAATTTAAATAGAGTAATGATGGCTTTGACTGTATGGAAGTTATGCGGATTATGGGGAAATGACAGGTATTAAATGAGGATGTGGATGCTGATTTATGTGATGGTTTACAATTTGAAGGGTCTCGTCTGTACTGAATGACGACGTTTGGAAAAATGTACATGCACAATAAATGTAGGGTTATATAAATAGTACTTGTATCAAATCTTTGAAGCAAGTACGCTTTGTAATTTAAAAAATGGTGAAGACTCGGAGGATGGTCCTTGAAGAGAGGACTGTGTCTGAAATGCAGAGGTTGAAGTTGAAATACTTTGGCGACCAATGCTTGGAGATGTCAATACCCGCTTTTGTTCCTCTGACTTATCAAGGTATGTCGGAAGACGGAGCGGTTGAAGTTGAGGAGGAATTTTACTGTAAGTAGAGGTTTCATGTTTTTGTCTTGACAGGCGAAGAACGTTAGGCTTTTCTTCGTACTCTGGCAGAGGACAATGTTGGGGGAATAGATACAGGGATAAGCATAACTGCAGGGCAATTATGCTGATCTCTTGTATTACCATGGATTATAAGGTCGGGCCCTCTTCATCTCTACAAACTCTTCAGAGGTGGTGGTTTCAGAGGAGGAGGTGATGGTAGTGGAGGAGGGAGACGAACAGTGGGAGTCTGTTTCTACATTTCCATCATGTTTTTGCGCTCAGAAGACCTTCAGGTTGAGGGGTTGGTGCCAGCACTGAGTCTACTGCTTGCATAGTTTCCATTTGAAGTTTGACCAGACTTCAACCAAACACATGCGAGGGAAGCTTTGGGTTGGTTCCGATTTCTACTTTGTATCAGGGTAAAAAATCCCTGAAGCATGACGAACTGAAGGACTTGATGTGTCGGAGTGCCTGAATGACCTGTTACTTATAATAGCATTAAAAAAATTATTATCCATAAAATACCTGAAGTTGGGTGCTGGATAGATTAGGTATCTGTAAAAAAATGAGTAATATTTTTTGACATGAATAAAATTTGTCATCCAACTACTTGTGTTGATGTAGACATAGAATATGTAGAAATCGAACTGAAATGCTTTGAAGAATGTATGAAATGAATTGAAACTTATGAGTTTCGAGAGTATTATTATTATAACATTCGAACTGAGATAAAAATGTGTTAAAATTCATGTTGTAATGTAAGTATGATTTGTTATGTGTGCTGAAAATGTGAGAGAAAAATATTGTAGGAAATCTGTAATGCGAAAATTTGATTTAATAGAAGTCAATAGAAGAATAAATTTGGAAAGATTAAGCTCGACCTGGAAAGTAATGGAATGTATGAGCTCGAAGGAATAGATAAGTATAAATAGTTTTTCTCAAGATTCTAGGTTTTCCGTTACAAGATAAAATGTCAAAATCACGTTTTGAGGGGAAAATGTGGTAAAAATGTATAAATAAGGGTAAAATAATTTTTGAATATGGAGAAGAGATTAGGATGGTGCTGACTCGATCTCAGAGAATTCATTATGCCGCTGAAGGACGATTGGCTATAAAGATCGCTGAAGTGCGGAAGAAAATTTTTGGTTTGTTTGGCTATGATGATAAGTTACCAGCGAAGGAGTGCCAGCTCGAAGGATTAGATGTAAGGGGTAGGGAACTTGAGTATGCCTGTTATCTTTATGAGGTATGTTTTTGTGAATTGGTGAGGGATCCGGTAGATCGAGAAGAGATGGTTGGATTGATTGCTGATATCTGATCGAATTTGAAGATGTCATGATTGATAGGTGATATCTGATCGGATGTGGTCGCCCAGATCATCAAGGCTATTTTAGATGTAATGATGTATAAAGTGTTTTATCATAAATAAATATAAGTTTTATTGAGTTTAATAGAAAAGATGAAAGTCAATCGGATCCTCTATAGTTGTGAATGCCGTTTGAGACTGTTTAGATAAATAATTGTGAATAATTTTAAAAAAAATTAGCTTCGAAAATGACGTCACTATTACTATAAGTATTGGAAACAAGGATAGAGAAAAAAAAATACAGGAGCTTCTAGTTTTGTTTTTTATGTAAAGCTGCAAAAATCTGATATCGTGTGAATGTGAGTCATCATGAGTATGGGAAGGTCAGAGAAAGATATGGAAACAGGGGAGAAAAATAGGTTAAAATATGAGGGGAGGGGTAATGATGGAAAGACAGTTTTATTGATAAGGTACAAGACGTTTGACATGGATAGTGGAAATGACGCTTCAGTTTCAAAACCGAGGGCGGGTTGTGCGAGGTACAATAATTGTCAGTCGCTAGAGAGATAAAGAATAAACAGTACTTCCTCATCATTCAAACGTTTTTCAACTTCTGAAAATTTAGAGAGCACAGAGAGAAAAGCGCGAAAAATTTGCAGAAGATTTGGTAATGATTTATCTGAGGGTGATCAACAGTCGAAGAAAGTTACAGGCACTGGATCACGTAGGTGGCCTTATAGTAGCGTTGTGAGGGAAAGACTTGGCGCTACTTCAGATTCTCATTCTGACACTAAAGGTTAGTAGAGGCGTATACAGTATGTTTGTGTTTTTTGCAAAGCGTAATCTGTTTTAAGCAAATCTTAAAAAATCACTATTTATAGCAATCTATAAAATTTGACATATATACAGAATATTTGAAAGATATGTTGTATGTGAATGATCAATGTATATGAAATAATGATAGATACTTGTACCTGTATGTAGGTCGAACGTGAGAGGTATATGTGTAGGATCAAAATTTGCCTGTAGAATTGTAGTTGAGATGGATAGTTTACCTGTTAATGAGGTGTCGACCTCTGATCGAACGATAGAGTCGGATAGTGAGGTTGAAGTAGGATTGGAACAATTTCCAGGTTTTCCTGATCAATTGGAGTCCTATCCTCCCAGTTCAGATGCATTTAGAGAATTTTGTAAAGCCAAGGCTGCTGCAAGAGGAACGTGGGGTAACTACATAGAATACGTCGGTAGGCTGTTTATGGGGTGTATTGTAGCGACGGGGGAAGAGTATTTTTATTTGTTGGCCGACTTGGAGGAGGAAAAACGAGATAGGAGTATAGATGAATCGATCTCGTTGGAATATTTTGATAGGAGTGTTCGGAGCGATCTTGCAGAGGGTTTTTTGTGTTACCTGTCTCAATTAGAGTACAGGTTGAGTCTTCCCCTTACCAATTTGGCAAATGGGATTATGAATACGATTGGGGAATGCCCTGTTCAATTGAACAGAAACATGTGGGAGGTAATAAGTGTTTGTGACCATCTGAATAAAAAATTGGAGAATGAGGGGAAAGTGAGAAGGATATCCCCTGAGGATGTATTGTAGTTTTATGGGGTAAAGAATTATCACGCCAGTGGTGTGGCATATTACTGTACAAGCGCAACTCGTCCTCGTTTCTTCGATCTGAATTCAGCAGGTCGAGCCTGGAACGACAACGTAATATGGGTGAAGGGTAATTGCCTTCAGAGAGATGACGAAGAACCTTTGGATCTTATGTTTAGAATTGTAAAACAAAGTAAGTATAACCATGCATAGAGTACAATATTGCTATATTTGAAATGATGATCTTTTGTGGATAACAAAAATGTTGTGCATGGCAGGCCCGAAGTCCCGGGTGGAGAGGAAAGATTCATTATTGGACGAAGTTGCTAAGGAAGAGGTTGAGCTCGAATTTATGTTAGAAGGACTTGGCCTTAGCAGAAAGAAAAGGGTCGGGAGTAAGTCGAAGAAGTTTCAAAAATCTCAATCGACCAGGCTGATGGTGGATATCAATGACTGATAGAAGAGAGGAATTGGTGGGGAAGGTTGAATAAACTTGGTCAAGACCCCTAGAATAGACAGTTTGGTTCAGTCGGAGTCTATTACGTCGAGCAAATTAGCTCGAACATTTCCAAAAAAATTGATGTTGAAACGTCCGTCGGCCTCGGGTACCACTGGAAGTAATAAAGTCGAAAAAGAAAAAAGGAGAAGGGTCGAACCTTCGGGGAAGTCGGGGGAAAAGGTCGCTGAAGAGTGATCTGCTGCTGAAGACGACCTGAAAGAGGTGGAGGAAAGGGCCAGGCTGGCAGCTTTTCACGGAGAAGAGGGCATGAGCAAGATGGATGTCTTTATGTTTGATTATGTGAAACATTTATTTATTACGTTTCGAGCTCACGCTGAGGTCGATTTGTGTTCTGCAGGTTGCTCGTTTGGTGAGGGGGATTTGGCTCGGAGTTGAAGAGAAAAAATCTAAGCTGAAGAAGGTGAAGATCGAGCTGGAAAAAAAGGTCGCCCAAGCGAAGGATGATGCTCTCAAGGATGATGCTCTCATATACCAAGTTTTTAGAAATAAGACTAAATCAATTCCCAATTGAGCTCTAATAATTTGTCATTGACAATTAACTGTAATTTAGATATGACTCCTAGTCGTATTCTAAATTAATCTTGGTTTCATATTATCTGTGATCCCTGATCATGATAATTAGTATCTTAGGGGCATACCTTTAATATCAAATTAGTTATCGTAAGATACTTAAATAAGTATTAATTCATTTACTTATATCATATATAAGTGAGTCAGTTTTCCTATACGAGGCACCCGTTCCCATAAAATTTTAAAAATATTTTTCATAAAAAAAAAAAAAAAATGGATCCCCCATGGGGTAGTCCAGTCAATAGAAGTTTTAAAAAAAAATAACCAAAAGTTGAGCTCTCCAGAGCTAATTTAGTGTCTGAACCCATCCTGGACCGGTCTGGCTTGGTCTGGGTCAAGGCTTGGACCGGGTTGACCAAGTCAAACCATGTGCCACGTATCCCTAAATCTAGACTGTCACGTGTCATCATTATGGACTGTCACATGTAGCTAAAAATGGACTACCACGTGTCACAATTCTGAATTGCCACTTGTTACAGATCTGGACAACCACGTATCATGTCTATGGCATGTCACTGTGTGTGCCACATGGCATGTCACGTGTCACTGCCACGTCGGCAATAGATCAAGTCTGATCCAGTCCAACTTCAAAAATTAGATCTGGATTTGATGACATCATAAATAGGTATTAAATATAAATATATATATATATAAATAAATAAATAATAATAATAAATAATTAACCTAACTGACGTCAACATGACCTAAATATGCCGTTTTTATGTCGTGAACTGCCCAGTTTCAACGCAAAATTTTCGATGATTGGGACATCTCCCTGTGACGTACCATATACCGATGTGATCATTGTGAAATACGTTACGCAACAAAATTAATTGTGCATCAATACGATCTCCACAACGATCGTTATTTTAGTTTGAAAACGGTTATTTATCAAGTGTTAAAAATCTCTAAAAATAGTTTTTTTAATCCGAAAAATATATATAATAATTCTTCAAATCATATCTAGATATCCAATATCATAGATCAAGCAAAAATTATATATAAATTTGAAATTTGTAAAGATTACCTCTCTGCAACACAAAAAATCTAAATAAAACGTTGATTTTGAGAGTTCTTTATCACTTCTAATCCAATAACTCGACGTGTTGGACAATATTGAATATTATTCTATCAGTTAATCAAAGACAAGTTGATATGAGAAAAGAGTAGGGATATCTTATTGATGAATAATATTTATTTGTATCCTCAAAGGTTTTGTATTACAAAGGATAACCCTTTTAGGTTATCTATACTAACTCAAAATCTCAAACTCTCCCCGTAAATCCTAATGGTCTATGGGCTTGTTAGGAGTCCTCCAGTTGGACACCCCAACCCAGTTGGCCTTTGGTTGGACCCAACTCCTAACAAAAATAATATTTTCCTTGGAATATTTTCTATGTAATCTAACACACCCTAAATAATGATGAGAAAAAAAAAATTGAAAATTGACTTGAACAACTATTCCCATGGTTTAATCTTTTGGGGGATAATAAGGAGAAAATAGTTTGGGTTTAGATTTTTTTTTTTTTTAATTTTTTTAAGGGTTTAGATATTTGAAATCGAAAGTTGAGGGAACTGGAAGCTCGGCAAAATGTTGATGAGCAGTGTATGAAGAAATTAACCTGAAGTAATTGGGACTCTGGTAGAATGGAAATAATTATTAAAGTTCAAAGAATGGAGTTGGGACTTGGTAGTTGGAACACCTATTTAACTTTTAGAAGGGATCCCCAAATTTACATCTCAACATTATGCAGTTGTCCACTGTGATTTACATCATGATTCTGGCAACTTAAACTATATACAGTAGATTTTCAAATTTCGGGTTATCCAATGTAACTGACCAGTTTGGCCTCGTACAGTAAACTTCATCAACAAAAACTACGGACATTTCTAAACTATTTCTGCACATCCACAAATAAGGTAGGTCTTGCACCACATTGCAAAATAAAATTTAAACTACCAACACAGAAAATAGTCTATCATAACTTCCAACCCAAAGTAAGAAATAGTCTATCATAACACAGAAAATTGGAAACACCTCATTCTTGCTTTAAATTAATTTCAGATGTTTTTACAGAACCTGATCTCAAGGAAATGTTGTTAATAATTTACATAAAGTAGAAAAGGCAAAGACCCCTTGCTGGACAACAGTGTTTGTTACCTCGTTGCAGCTCTTGCACTCATGGAAGTATGATAATTGGTACTTCTCTGTTTCCTATATGAACTATAAACATCATCATACTGACTAACCTCATTTGGATTAGCCATAGCGCCAAGTCCCAAACGACCGGAACCACCGCTCGCTCCCGGCTTCCTTTCGACAGTTCCATCTGCATAAGTACCTGTTTCAGGGTCCACCTGTTGCAAGTTTGGTGGGGGAGGAATACAAGCTCCTCCCTTGCGATCGTTAGACTGGTCCCTCTCATAGACATCATCATTTTCATCATCATCACCGTCCAATTTAGATGATTTCATTGGTCCTTCAGATGGGTTGACTTCACCAATCTCTTTAAAAAACTTTGAAACTCTGTCAAGAATGTCGGATGGGGATACCATAGACGGAGGGATCACTGTGGGTATATCTAAAGGGCTCATGGGAGAGTACGGTACTCCACTACCAATCTGCATTTTTCTAACCATCCCCGGAATAAGACCAGGGGGGAACAATGGGTAAGGCGGTAACTTGTCTATATCATTCGAGGTGGGACCAGGTAGTAATTGGTTTAATGGTTGAGTAGGAGCTGGTATTGGTAAGGACCCAATAAAAGGGGATGCTGCAGCAACTTGTGAGCTTGGGAGGAACTGATTGTGAATTGATGTCATTGTCGCGGAAGGAGGAATTTGTCCATCCAGTTGTTCGCGATCAAGAGAACCAGGTGGGAATGATCTCTGGTTTTCATGTTGCCATTGGTTGAGAATTTGGGATGCTTTATGCGACAACCCTGCAAAAACCACAAAGTGTGTATTTTCATTCAAAAGTAGAACTAAACAGCAAATGAAAAACTGCAAATCATGGATATATATTTCAACATGAATTAGCATAACACCAGTGGGATACATTAAAACTCAAATTTTGACACCAGGTCATGAGGGCATGGATGAAAAGAGGGCTGATTGGAGTTTTGGGGAAAGATGATTAAAACACATGAGGATAACATCCTTACAAGAATCAAATCAGGAACTTGTACCACCAGGTTTTATTTTTAGTTTTGATAAAATTAATGGTACAAAGTTTCAGACTCTGCAATCCTTTAATCATACGGGATCCTAATGTCCAACTGGAGATGAGCTAAGGGGCGACTTGGTGAAGTTGATCATCAACAAATAAAATCCAATTTACTCAAAACAGACTGCAAATGACAATGTTCCCGCACCCATTTCATCCAGTTCAAATCAGACTAGTTCAACACTCCTAGCCTTCATTTGGTTAGAAATGTTGGAATAGACAACAATTGCAACAACCATGTCAACAATCACAAAACCCTCTTCATTTATATGTGGCCTAATAAATGTGCATGGGTGAGAAGAAAAAAACCACCTGCAGTACTCGGGGGTTCTGCTGAAGCACCAGATGATTCCTTTTGAGGCACCGACAAATAATTAGCTGTTGGGCCAGTAATCATCTCACCCTCAAGGCTATAAATAGTATCAGGATCATAAACCTCCTTTGAACCCCAGAACTGTAAAATTTTCTGCAGCCGGGACTGATTGGCTTCCTTGTTATGAGGATTGTGATAAATCCTAGAGAGCATGGCTCCCAAGACAGTCTTAAAGGCAAGTGCTTCATTGTCAAGGTCATGGAGATTGGCTCGACGCTGCAAACTGCATAACCAAGATATAACAATCAACGAAAATGCAGAATACGATGTGGGTCAGATACATCTAATTATCATTTCCTTCTTTCAGTTACAACAACGATATATGGTACAGTTATATTACAGAGAAAGGGTCTAAATATCCACTCACGGTATCTATATGAAAACTGAATTCTCTTTTATTTCTACTTTCCTTAAATGATATTATACAATTGTGTAACTAGCAAACTACAGAATAACATAAATGGTCGACAATAAATTTACGTGTCTTCAGCACCTCCGGTCATTTTCATCTTTTATGGCACTACATCGAAATTGAGGTCTCCTCATAGGTCAATGATTGAGAGACCTCAAATCATATTGCTAAGACAATAAATCACATTTGCTTTCTTATAACCACGTATTGTTCTAGACCTATTTCTAGGAACGCTTAGTATACTCTTAATAGACATCACTTTTCATGCCCTACACCTACATCCATTAATTCATATACGTCAGTCCCCTAAATATATTCACCTAATTTTTGCATGAAATAATTTTCACGACCATTTTATCATTTTGGAATGCGGTGTTTCTCCAACAACGTTTTCTATAAACTGTACACCTAGTGGTACTTGAAGCGGTCAGGTTCCCCAAATTATCTTACAAACATCACACTACACTGTTTGTACTTCTGCCTCGGGTAATTGTCTGCACTTGTTTTCTTCAAGCGCCTTTTAAGCCTGTTTTTGGAGCCATCCCGCTCCTAATGACCAAATTTGTGTTTCGCTACTTGTGTCATATAAAAGGTGGTTTTCTCTCTTATAGAGCTTATGTGGCCGGAACCAATTTTCACACACCCCAATCTAGGGTAAAGGCTCTTTGCCTGACTATATGATATGCTTCAATCATAAAAAAATTCCGCGATAGAAATTTTTATCATGAATCAAAGGTTATGATACCACAAAAAATTAAATTATAGATGACAATTTTCATATGACGAACATCATACATGTCGTCTAGATAAATAATCACCAAAGCTCACTCTCAAGCTTCTCCAAAGCTTTCTACATCTCTAACAAACTTACATCAAGGCTAATGAATCTATATTTTCACAAGTTTGTAACAGAAAAGGATCACCAACCATTAAATTAATGAAAACAGCGCTCCAGGTATAGTCATATTCATTCCTCTTGATTGATAAAAATATCGACAATATTAATATTTATTATGCAGGAGGATAATCCAGGTCAACTTTCTAACTTACTAGAAGATAGTATTATCTAAATCATTATTAACTTTGCATAAAAAGGTTAACCGTTTTGAAGGAGCTGGAAAATGTGTACGAGTTAGGACGAACTCAATTAGATAGGAACTCTCTTGGATAACATAGCCAGAGATAGATATTATCCTAAATAGATACAAAATTAGAAATAGCACAAAAGCAGTGGATAGAAGACAAGTAAAAGAGAACTAGTGACTCTCAGACCATCAGCATGAATGATATAGGAAGAACAAAATTCTGCTTTTGAAGAACAATAATTAAAAGAGAACGTTAAACAGTTTGCAACAATAGATGCAGCCCTAAAGCCTAATTCTTCCAAATTTAAGAGCATAGAAGTACCTTTCGAAAAGAATGTCATTAGCCACATATATTATATGCAATTGTCTCTCAGAGTCCTCGAGCGCGAGAACCCTTTCTTTAAGGGCCTCAGCCAAAGCTGGTGCAAATGGAAATCTCTGCATAAACCAAACCTTGGCGCTCTTGATTGACTCTTTTGTACCAGTGAGATTGTTGAGCACACTACTGAGTTCAACTGCAACATCAGAAGGAAGGGGTCCAGAGAGCCCCTTAAAAGAGCTGGTAGGAGGATCATAATCAGGTCGACCGTGGCCCATAAAAGGCTGGGAGGTCTGTGATTGTTGTTGGTCATAGAAGGATGGAAAAGGAGGCTGGTGAAGTTGAGGGGCACCCAACATTGCAACAGAACCTGCTGCACTTAGGGGAGAAGGGTTCATCATGGAAGGATTAAAGAGGGCATTTGATGGGCGTGTGGTTATCCAAAGCTTGGATCGGTAGTAACTATGACCCTCGCCGCCAAATAAGAAACTATAAGCAGGATTATCTTGTTGTTTGTCACGAATCATGGCTTCAAACTCAGGACCATTCTTAGCTATATATTCAACAAGCTTATCAATGACCTTGTGGAGCTCAGGATCAAGTGGAGGAACTGCTGGGGGTGGGGCAGACTCAAATGGACTGTGGAAAGGAGAGGGAACAAGTTGTGGGGCCAAGTGCGGCGGAAATCCGGGTGTTGACTGTTGCTGCTGTTGGAGATGGAGAAGGTGCTGAAGGTGCTGTGGATGGGGATGAATTTGATGTTGTTGCTGTTGTAAGTGGCGATGGAACGGAAATTGTTGAAGAGCAGGATGTGGGGTTAGAAATGGAGGACCGTGCACCTGCTGCGGAAACTGCTGATTTTGTGGATGAAACCCAAACTGCTGGTGTTGTTGAATGTTGACTGCTTGTTGTTGCTGCTGTGCAAAGGCCATTGCTGCATACTCATGAGCCTGTCGATCCATCTCCCAAAGGATGGGAAGGTTATCTTGCGACTCGTACTGGTACCTCTACTTCCTTAACCTATAACAGACATTCAGTTAATCATAAATGCAAAAGACTGCACAATCAAAATATTCCAATAAGAAAAGTGAAGGAAAAAAAAAATACATAAATAAGATTCTAACTCAGAAAAGTTATTACACAGATTTCGGAAGCAAACACTACCCTATGACCTTCATAAAAAAAAAAACAGCACGTAAGACAATGAATAGAAACTTAAATGTTGAAGCAGCACAACTAACAATCCAACTGAACTTTATCGAGCTAGG
Organism: Kingdonia uniflora; assembly: GCA_014058105.1. NCBI lineage: Eukaryota > Viridiplantae > Streptophyta > Magnoliopsida > Ranunculales > Circaeasteraceae > Kingdonia > Kingdonia uniflora. Next base: position 248,484 of record JACGCM010001976.1, read on the forward strand.
CTCGCTAATAAGAAAATCTAGAAACTAGGGAAGAGTAATTTCACTATTACTTGGGAGGTTTCAACTCTATTTGCGATTTTTCATGTATGTCAGACTCTCTATCCACATGAAGGGGCAGATTTATAGGCATAGAATGGGGGGGGCGAAGGTAGTATGATGAATTTTATTAGGGTATCTGGGGGTTTGGCAAAAAAAGAAATTTAGCCATTTAACGGTATTTTAAGCTTATGAATTAATCAAATATAACATTATATTTGACAAGCAAATTATACGGATTCACTTCTCCTCTTGTCAAAAAAATCTAAGCTTTTTACGACAATGACATGATCAGCTTAAGGTGAAAAAATTATCAAAATAAAAGGTTCTTATTTGATGACATCAAGAATTGAACCTTAGACTCTTGGATTAGAAGTTCCTCACTTTACCAGTTGAGCTAACTTTCCTTGATGTCATTAGAACAAAGAAAAATATACATATTTGAAAAAAAATAAAAAATTATATACCTATATAGGTATTTTTTAACAAAATTCTTGGTGGGGGGGGCGACCCCCCCTAACCCAAAAGCCCGACTCAGCCTTCCCGATCTCTCCCAAGTCCCAATCTTTAAAATACCTAAGACCAACCCTCTCTACCCTCCCGCATTCTCTCTATAACCTTAATTGAATTTTATAAACAGCTCAAACTCCCGCTCTCTAACCTTAAAATAGGGAAGTCGCAATTTTCATGAACTATGTGCGGATAGTGTTTAGTCGACGTTAATATGATGATCTATATTTTCTCTAAATAATTATGTCAAGGTTAACTTGTGCAACTGTAATATTCTCGTAGTATATTTTGACTAATTAAACGTATGATATGCATTAGTATATGTTATAGGCATTTGATATATAAAATGTATTTATATATGAAACATTATTAAAAAAAAAACATGAAATTACTTAAATACTTTTTAATAGCAATTTTTTTATTTTTTTTGAGGCTTTGCCCTTAAAACCACCAAATCCAACTCGAGACATGTTCATAATGCAGCCCCCCTAATCTAAAACGATAGGCCTGCCCCTGTCTACTTGGGCAGATATCACTTGTTAAGACTCAAATACCAGTGCACCACATAAAACCTAGGTGTTAGTAGTGCAATATTTAATGGTCTTAACCCAGGATCCTAACATCACTCGTCCATCATTTATATAGTGAGTTATTCGAAGCTTACATAACCAATATACATGCTTCTTAATTGCCTAGATATGAGAGCATCAAAATTAGGGCTACTAGAGTTAGGTTAAAGCCAAATCATATTTATCCACCAGAAACTCAATTAGTTTAACAGTAAATCTCTCGATCATTTGCTATCTATTGCAAGATTTTATGTCAAATTAGGGCTCCAATTGATCTTCTTCTCTGCCATTTGGGCTATATATATATTTTTCTTCAATTCACTTATGAGAGCAAAATCACTATTGGTGCTTACACTATGTAAGATTTTGGAGATTATGGGGGTTTAGGTCTTGCTAATCAAAACATATGTAAATTCCTTACTTTATCAACATTCAAGTTACTTGTAAATTTTTATTATCTTTGATTGATAAAAGTTAACTAGTGTCATATTCACCCCAAAGCTTAACAAATGTGGAAAATTGGTGATTTTGATGCTCTTTGAAGTACCTTATTTTCCCTAACTCAACCATGTACAAAAGCAGGACATCACCTACTCGAAATACCTCATATTATTTATAACTCAACCAGGTACAAAAGTATGGCATCACCTACTTGAAGTACTTCCTATTATTTCTTAATCCACCAGGTGCCCCTATTATTTCTAACTCGACCAGGTACAAAAGAATGACGTCACCTAGTCGAAGTACCTCCTCTTATTTCGTCTATCCTCGGAGTAAGAACGAGATGCATATCAAGTCAAACAAGCGGTTAAAGCGTGTTCTCATGTTCATCAAAGATCAAGTCAACAAACAGTTAGAGCACACTCATACGTTTTCCTCAATTCAAGGCAACTTCCACCCACGACTGACAACCGTCCGAACTAATAGAAACTCCTATAAATAGGAGTTATCGACTCCATTGAGGAAGGTCTGGAGATACAAGAGAGCTAAACAATTTTCTACTTGCAATCAATTTCAAATGCATTTGTAATAATCTAGCAATTAATAATATTCTACCTTCTAAATCCTCAAATAGAGGTCGTGGTTTTTCCCTATTCAAAGGGTTTCCAAGCTAAGTCATTTATTCATTTTTACTTTCTCATTAAGCAAAAGTAAAGTCGTCTTATCTAGAAAATATAGCCCTTACAATTAGCGCCCTTACCATCTCTTCATTAACCTCCTCCTCAGTCTCTCCCCCATCTTCATCTTCAAAACCTACAGCTGGATCTTCTGTTTCAGGTCTAGACTCCCTATCAGAGAAACTAGTCTTAAGATCAAATACCAATTGAACTTTACTCATATCTACATTAATAGGATCTGGATCTTCTGTATCAGGTATGGACTCCCTATCAAAAAAACTACTACCAATTTAACTTTACTCATATCTACATTAATAGGCACCTCCTCTAAAAAAAATTGACCTTTAAAGAAATTCATTGGATTGTCTCTGTCAGGAACTACTCTATACTTGGGAAGTTCTCTACTCGAGCTAGCCTCATCAACCATAAGAAAAAACAAAGAGCCCCCGTACATACAAAATATACTATATTACCTACAAATTAAACAATAAAACAGAAACAGTTCAAGTACTACAAAAATAAATAATTTACAGCCGATACATTCCTCACACTCCAACATTGTACATTTACAAGATAAACACAACATTATACAAGATACATGTTTTTCTAACACTACATTCCTATTTATTTAGAGGTTGGTACATTACTGTATTTTCTATTTGTTTATTTCCTTTTTGATGATGCGTAAGACGTTTATGCTCATCAAAATTGTTAACAAAAAATTCAACCCAATTAGCCTAGCCAAGTACAGATGCCCTTAGCAATTTTCCCACAGTTCACAATTTTTTACTCTCATATTTGCAATTCTACTCCCCCAATTTACGATAAAAAAAATTTCATCCATATACAAGTTCAAACACAACACACTTCAATACCCGAACACCAAAGAAACCCAAAACCCCAAGCAATCATCATTAAAAACAAACATCGCATACCCAAAAATCAAGCTTCAATAACCTGCATCTCCTTGTACCAAATTCATATAATGAATTTGTGCACAACCCTAAACCCTAAACCCTAAATCAATTTAAATTAAGGATTTTCATACCCTAAACCCAAATCAAAATCCTCTTCACCACCATAACCCAAACACGATTTCTACAAATCCCAACACCTCCAATCACAAAAATCAGCAACAATTCTTCCATCAAATCAAATCAAAAAAAAAACCCACAAAGTAGAGAAGGAAAAAACAGAAAAATGGGTAAAAGAAGAAAGCTAACCTGATAACCCTTACTCGTTCTCACAACAATCTCTCCTCTCTTCAGCAACAATTTCTTTCTCCCTCTCAATTTTGTCTTTCTCTCCCTTTTTCTCTAATGGGTACATTCAGAGTGTGGCTCTGTAACGGACCCTAGGGAAGTAGTTGGGCGAGTGCTGTGCCGAGTAGTGACAAGTGACGAACCTCTAGTTTCGAAAGAAAAGAGAAGAAGAAGATCGATTGGAGTTGGAGAGAGAGAGGGAATTTTTGTTCTTGGAGAGAAGTCCGGATTTGTATTTTGTAATACCATATCCCTCGAAAAAAAGAGACAAATACATGGATCAACACTTAAGATAGTACATAAAATGCAAAGATAGATACTATATTCATAAGTGTATGGTCGTGTCCCGTTTTCACATATTCTGCAGCTGTCGTGTCCGGCACCTCGTATGTCAGACACCAACGCATATGTAAATGACTGAAACACATGTATTATTACAATAGAGAGTAATATATGCGGATATGATCATGGGGTCTATTTGTGATGTTACAAGATGTTTGAACAGTAGATTTGATGTTCTGAAGAATGTGCATATCATTAAATAATTATTTTCTTTTTAAACTAAGTTTTGTATATTTAGGGATTTATTAGGTAATTCTTAACTTTTAAGATTGTTAAATATGTAGAAATTAAAGTTTGCATGACCATTCTGGATAACCCAAGCTGTAACTGAGTTGGTCATGGCCGATTCCAATCCCGAGACTTTCAACCATGGAAGTAATAATTGCAAAGTGTTATATTTGTTGTAGTTCTCCTTTTTCTTAGTCTTGTTTATTTAAAAAATTAAGAAAATTGAATTTTACTTGGATATTGTTGTAGGATGATTATGGTCAGTGCTGTGAAACTGGTAGATGAAGTCATTCTTGATGCACCTTACGCAATCACAAAATAATTTATGAAAAAGTTATTCAATGAGTATAAAATAGACTACATCATTCATGGAGATGGCCCGTGCCTTCTTGCCGACGGAACTGATGCTTATGCCCTTGCTAAAAAGGTTGGTCGCTATAAGCAGATCAAGCGCACTGAAGGAGTGTCGAGCATCGACATTGTTGGTATTGATTATACTGTTTTAAATTGGCTGCTTACTCGGTTTATTTATTGATTAAGACATATCGCTACCAATAACCATTGAACATAAGTAAGAGCATTTGCAATGGTTGGCAATATTCCGTATGCTTAAGTCTCCTAGAAAAGAAGACTGGCACACAACTTTCTCCAGGGGTAATGCCCTTGATGGTTGATCTACAGGGTAAAAAATAGACATGAAAAATGGGACGGCAATGGCTCAAGCCATTTTGCTTGGGATAAACAACATAATTGTAACTCGCGGTTAAATGGCAATCCAAAATTTACCACATATTAAAAATAAAAATGTGAGCGCAATTCAAAATGACTAAAAAGCCATTCAAAATGTTATCCTCCTCTATGAAAGCATAGACAGAGAGTGGTTTGAAACGTATGACATTATTCCGTGTGTTTAAATCTCATAGAAAAGAAGAATAGGCACACAACTTTCTCTAAGAGTTTTGTCATTGATGGTTGGTCTTGTGGTAGAAAATAGACAGACGAAAAGGACGGTCCAATTAGCAATTAAATGCCAACCCATAATTCACCATGTTTTCAAAATAAAATAGGAAGAACTATGAGCGCCACTCAAATGGCTAAAAGCCATTCAAGATGTTATCCGCCTTTGCATCTAACTTGGAGTTCTTTAGGAATTTCCTCTAAGAAGGTACTGAAGGGGACCGTAAGCTCCATCTGCTAAAATGGGATACATGTTGCTTTAAAAACGATGTAGGCTAATTGGGATTAAAGTTTTCTTTCTTCATAGATGAACATCGCGTTGCTTGGAAAGTAGTTTTGGATGTTTTGTATCGACAAAGAAGGGTTGTGGGCCGAGGTGATTGAAGCTAAATTTGGGATAAAAGAGCATAGTAGGCTCATGAATAAGCCTAATAAAACATATAATGTGGGATTATTGATGTCAATTTACAATACCTATGAAAAATTTAAATAACGTATTGCAATCAACATTGTGATTGGGGAGAAGATTGGCTTTTGGCACAAGGAATAATATGATTCGAGACAACTTGCATTGGTGTATTTTTTTTCTTTACAACGTCTGCGACTTAAAGCATGGGGAGTGAAGGCGTTGTATGTCACGGACAAGGTAATTAATGGGTGATGCGATATGATACGATCAAGGTAAGAAAAAAAACTACCGCAAATAATTAACGCTTTTGTGAATGTTGTGAACTATAGGTAGAAATTCACACATATTCCTAAATAGATATGCATATATAATTTTATGTACTGTATATCCATAAAAAACATATTTTAAAATCATAATTAACATTCATAAAACTCCAAAGTACATATCAATAAAAACTCCAAAGTACATATTCCCCTTCTAGCATTCTTCGAATTTGTGAAGTATGGGGCCCCCAAGTTTGATAGTATTCGAAATGAAGTCTGGAACACGGTTTCGAAATGATTTCAAAAAAAGTTAAATAGTCGAAAAAAAGTCATTTATGGTGAGTAGTCGAAATATAAGGGCATATAATCGCGAATATACTCTTATGGGTATTTTAAATTAGTAGTTAGTTTAACCTTATTGAGATATGGGATTTGATTTCTTGAAACTAATCTCTTTAGCAGGTGGTGATGAAAATTTTCATTTGGGTGTTCCAAAATCAGGATGAGAAACAATGCAGAATTCCTCGATTTCTAACAAATAAATGTCATCAAACTTTCTTGCAGGTGCTCCCAAAAATCACCAAATGATCAAGCTATCTCCTAGCATGCCTACCATGAACACAGCCCACTTTGGGTGGCTTTGCATCGGCGACCTTCCGACACAGCAGGCCCTATTTCATTATTTATATACGAACGCTCAAGCAGCCAAAGAAGTAGATTGGCTTTTCTCAAACTCATTTTACGATATTGAACCATCTGCTTTCAAATTAACTCCAAACCTCCTGCCAATTGGTCCGTTGCTTCGAACCAATCTATCAGGAGAAATCACAGGTAATTTCTGGTCTGAGGACTCGAGTTGCGTGAAATGGCTCGATAAACAAGCTCCCTGTTCTGTCATATACATCGCATTTGGAAGCATTACAGTTTTTAACCAGCATCAGTTCCACGAACTTGCAATTGGTATTGAACTTATCGATCAGCCTTTCTTATGGGTCGTGAGACTTGACTTAACCGATGGTTCAGCGGCCACCTATCCAGATGGTTTTCAAGAAAGGATTGCTACACGTGGAAAAATTGTAAGCTGGGCGCCCCAGCAGAAGGTGCTGGCACGTCCTTCTGTCTCCCTCTTCATAACCCATTGTGGTTGGAACTCAACGATGGAAGGGTTAAGCATGGGATTTCCCTTTCTCTGCTGGCCTTACTTTTTCGACCAGTTCCTCAACCAGAGTTACATTTCCAATCTTTGGAAGGTTGGATTGCAGTTAAATGTGGAAGATGACGAGATCATCTCAAGTGCAGAAATCTATAAGAAGTTTAAGGATTTAATTGGTGATGAGACGATAAGAACAAGAGCTCTAGAGATGAAGGAGAAGAAAAATAGAAATTTAACTACAGGAGGGTCTTCCTTGAAAAAATTTAATGATTTTCTTCAGGCCATGAAGGGAAGGTGACTGGACTATTCCAACTAAATGATACCATTTTAAATGTTTTTAGTTCATTTGTTTATCTGTAAATGACTAAAATGCAGATATCAATGTAAGCAGAAGACTGATGTTCCTCGCTTGAGTTTATCCGCTTATCAATAAGATTTACCCTTGGTCTCTGCAACTCCCCTATTCCTGCCATTTGTTCAAATCATAGTTTTGTTAGGTTGTGAAATCGGTGTTTTCCGATAATGTGAGGATAGGGGTTACAAAATTATAAACCTATTTATCTCCCCCTCTTGCATAAAGAACTCTAATGTTGAGTGCGTTGTGAGTGAAAATCTAGTGTGAAAGAGAGAGAGACTCCAGTGAAAACCGTAAATCTCGTGTTCTTTATCTTCATGTTTGTGTGTATGCGTATTTGTTGATTGTCTCATTAAATGCTTCTTAGACACGTTTATTACGTAATTGCTTTGCAGCCAGTGAATTCTGTGAACCTGTCCAACAAGTTTATACTCATATTCCTTCTAAACTAATCAACTGAGGTGAAGCATGAATATTTTGTTGCTAGATATAATGGAATATGACGATTGTGAAAAACTCTCTCGTGATCTTTGTTTATATAAAAGGGAGTTAAGACATATAAGGATCCCAAGACAGCTATTAAACATATATACAAAATATGTTTATTTAAACAATCTTGACTTTGTAAAGCCCTTAATATGAGTTAAGACATATAAGGATCCCAAGATAGCTATTAAACATATATACAAAATATATGTTTATTTAAACAATCTTGACTTTGTAAAGCCCTTACTATCTCTCTCAAGTTAGCTATCAAACATATATAGGAAATACGGATATTAAGCTCATGGGATAGATATATGCCAGACAACTTAACCAATTTCTAATAACAAAAAAAGGGCTTGAGATGTAACTATAGATGACTCATGACACGAAGTCCCTCTTTTTCTTTTCTCTTTTGAAATATTGAAACTGACAGAAGCCTCAAATAATTACAAACCTTGACTTAAATAGAAAGTTACTGGAAATCTAGCCATACCAATGGATAATGGCAAAACAGTAAACTATAATACTAATTAGATCAAAAAATTACCAAACCGATAAAGTGCAAGTCCTACAGGATCCCCTAGAATATCCTCGCCCAGATTTTGATCTGCAAAAATATCATAAGACATTTGACTTAGCTTTCATTTAAATGTAGCAAGAAAACAATAAGAACTAAAATAGGAAAATCCTCAAGTATGTGTACTGAGGTTTTCCTACAAAGACTACTTTGATCATAGTAATCTATTGCAGCCTGGTGGACAATGGAATCAACCACTCTGTAGCAGGGTATGTGAAAATAACATGCGAAATGGGGAAATAAAAGTAAGAGCACAGATCAATATATAAATACTAACATTAGTAGTATGAGATTTAAATCCCATCTGATAAACTAACTAGTACACCGCAATATGATGGGAACCAACTGCTCAGATGTTTATGGCAGTTCTAGACCAGCATCAACCTTAAACTATTTCGAATCAGTGACTGATACATTAGATTACATTCAACTTTAAAGTCATCAAAAATCATTTCAAATCTATCAATTTCCAGGTTGTATATAAGAGGCCAGTGTTCCTTCTTATTATTTTTCAATAAGATAATCTGCCCTAATTTTCATGATCTCTAAGAACCATAAATCTACTGCCCTAATTTTTCAGGATCTGACGCACAAGGGGTATTTGTTTCGTATCAAATTTATTTCCCGGTCTCTTATTTTTTGAAAGACAGTAATCTGCATTGCTGTAAAATTGCATAAATATAGATGAAGCTACAAGAGAACAAAAAGGAGAGACTCGCGCATCTCCAACAAGGAAAGACCAATAACTCAAAGAAGCAAAGAAAAAACAACAGCAAACAACCATCCTTCAATATCAAGAACCAACAGGTGGAGCACATGAAAGTATCCTTCTACCTAACCACTAGAGACTCAAGGCCATGTAATTCTTCCTCTCATGGAGCTATCACAGAATTTAGCTGAACATGGAGTCAAAATCACAATTGTGAATACAGAGTTTGGTCACAAACTACTCATGTTTTCCCTACCTGAGAGCTCAAAAAGACAGCAACAAATTCATCTAGTCTCGATCCCAGATGGCATGGAACCAGGGGAAGATCAGAATAATCTGGACAAACTATGTGATTCTATCTTAAGATTCATGCCCACATATTTAGAAGACTTGATTGGAAAGATCAATGGATCTTCAGACAGTAAGATAACATGTGTTATAGCAGATGAGTTTATGGGCTGGGCAGTGGGAGTTGTTAAGAAGATGAGAATTGCCCAAGCATCATTTTGAACTAGTTCAGCAGCACTTAGAGCCTTGACTCTGCACATTCCCAAGTTGATTGAGGAAGGAATCATCAATGAGAAAGGTATGAGCAACTCTAGTATTTGTATACCAAAGTTTCATCGACAATCTAAAGGTATATTGATATGATTGTTATCACACTTATGACAATATCCTTACTTGGATCAACTGGAAATATTGAAACTTTATTGCAGGAACACCCATAAAGCACCAAACGCTCCAGCTCTCTTCTACAATGCCTTCCCTGAAAATAACCCACGTCGGGTGGTCCTGCATGGGTGATCCGTTCACAAAGCATGCCATGTTTTGAACTATGTACGCAAATATGCTATCCGCTCGCAAAAGAAGCAGATTGGCTTCTTTGCAACTCATTTTTCGATGTTGAACAATCAGCTTACGATTTGAATCCTAATCTCCTACCAGTTGGTCCATTGCTTGCAAGCAATAACTGAGAACAAATTGCCAAACACTTCTGGCCCGAGGACTCAACTTGTCTGCAATGGCTTGACCGGTAAGCTCCCTGCTCTGTAATCTATATTGCCTTTGGAAGCTTTGCGGTTTTGAACCAGCGCCATTTCAATGAGCTGGCATTTGGACTTGAACTTTGTGGCCACCCGTTCGTGTGGGTTGTTCGGCCAGATTTTGCCCCTGGTGTATCACATAACGGGAAAATATTCCCAAGTTTTTAATTGTGAACGGGCTCTCTACCCTTCTACTCAGATTTACTCATGGATACTAGATGGAAAGTCATAGTATCTACAATCCAAACTCAATAAGAACAGAGTCCCTTCTCTCTTGTAAGTGTTGTAGCCCTAATGCCTGCAAGAGCGCTAGCCTGCGAGCCAACATGGGGCGAGTTGTGGCAGGTAACTTGAAATCTCCCAATGTTTTCCATTTCAATATGAGTCCAAATGAAACAGGCAGGTTCGCGGATTTGAGTAAAGCTCAAAGCATGTGAAATCACATGCTAAGTTGTGAACTGTAAATAGCTATGAGGGAATCCCTTCAATATTTATGAAGTACAAAGTTGTTGATTAGAGTAATTTAAACTTGCCTTTGATGAAATCAATGTTATTTTAGACAGTGTGTTTACTTTGTGAGTGATTATACACACTGAGATACAAAAACTGAGGAATAAATAGTACTTCCATACTCATCTGCTTAAGATGCGGGAATGCTTAGGAAATTAATCTGAGGCAACGATCAACATCAATGAGGGTTACGGATTTTTATCTCGCTGCTATCGCCAATTTTCATTCTTTAACAAATTATTTAGTAGCCAAAAACACAAGTAGAACACAAGTTACAGAGAATCAACAGTATAAACACAAGTTATAGAGAATCAAGTTACAGAGCATAAACAACATAAGTAAACATATTGGGAGAGAAAATCAGAAATTTGAATAGAGAATTGAGGATACCTTGATCTCAATGCGTCTCCCTTAAGGATTCCGTACTAAATCTCGATTTGAGTATTTTGATTACACAATTACTCGAACCAAACAAAACCCTAATAACAATTCATCGATCATAACTCGAAGAGAGCGATTGAAAACTGTTAGAGAGAGTGAAAAAAAAGAGAGGAGAGTTTGTAAAGGAAAAAGATTAGAAAGATGACGATACTATGGTACGGGATGATACATATTAAGCTGAGTCGAGTAACATAGAGATCGACTTCTGAAATGAACGGCTTGGATTTAATTTTTTGGACAAATGTTTAGATTCTTTTTCTTTTTTTTTATTAAACCATACGTCAGAGGAGTTACAAAACTTGTCCTATCACACCTGTAGCCACTCAAGTGGGGAACCAAACCAAGAAAAGCATAAGTTATTCCCTATCGGCCTACCAGCTATAACATGTGCAACATGGTTAGCGCTCCGCGGCGCATAGATAATACAAATATCTTCAAATGTGTAACAAACTGATTTGTGCCACATGTATGTTGACGAGGTCGAGTGGTCGTATGATGGTCGAAGATGGGGTTTGAGTCCGAGATGCGGAATAAGCCCCTTACATAAGACGGCTCTCAGCCAATAGCACGAGAAGCATCATGGGTGAGTGGTGTTGGATGAGAAGGTCATTCTCTAATCGTTACCTAACGTTGCTATCTTGATTCTGATGTAGTTTATTACCGATGTCGTCGATGCTTGCTTTCGGGAATTTTGAGGCTTTGTGGTCCTCCTGAGTATGATTTAAGTCGATTGACTTGTAATTTGCTGGCCAATTTGAATGAACCTATTGTCGGCATAAAATGTGTTATAGTAGATGTGTTGGTCGCATTGGATAAACCAATTATGGACCTGAAATATGTAATCTGTTTGGTCAAATTAGACACACCAATTATCGACCTATAATGTATTAGATGGATTAGTCGAATTGGGATGAGCCAATTTCGACCAGTAATATGTAGTCTGTTTGGTCCAATTGGACAAACCAATAAACGACCTGTAATATGTAGTCTGTTTGGTTGAATTGAATGAACCAATAAGCGACCTGTAATATGTAATCTGTTTGGTCGAATTGGATAAACCAATAAGCGACCTGTAATATGTAATCTATTTGGTCGAATTGGGCAAACCAATAAGCAACCTATAATGTATTAGATGGCTTGGTCGAATTGGGATGAACCAATAAACGACCTGTAATATATAATCTGTTTGGTCGAATTGGACGAACCAATAAACAACCTCTAATGTATTTAGAAGATTAAATTGGCCGAAGCAACAATTCTGTATATAGATGTGTTGGTCGAATTGGGATGAACCAATAAGCGACCTGTAATGTGCTCGGTTTGGTCAAATTGGACGAACCAATAAGCGACCTGAAATATGTAATCTGTTTGGTCGAATTGGACGAACCAATAAACGATCTGTAATGTATTTAGAAGATTGAATTGGCCGATGCAATAATTTTGTATATAGATGTGTTGGTCGAATTGGAATGAACCAATAAGCGACCTGCAATGTATTTAGAAGATTAAATTGGCTTAAGCAACAATTTTGTATATAGATGTGTTGGTCGAATTGGGATGAACCAATAAGCAACCTGTAATATGCTATGTTTGGTCGAATTGTACGAACCAATAAGCGACCTGAAATATGTAATCTGTTTGGTCGAATTAGACGAACTAATAAGCGACCTGTAATGTATTAGATGGGTGGTCGAATTGGGATGAACCAATAAGCGACCTGTAATATATAATTTATTTAGTCGAATTAGAATGAACCAATAAGCGACCTGTAATGTATTTAGAAGATTGAATTGGCTGAAGCAACACTTCTGTATATAGATGTGTTGGTCGAATTGGAATGAACCAATAAGCAACTTGTAATGTATTTAGAAGATTGAATTGGCCGAATCAACAATTTTGTATATAGATGTTTTGGTCGAATTGGGATGAACCAATAAGCGACCTGTAATGTACTCTGTTTGGTCGAATTGGATAAACCAATAAGCGACCTGAAATATGTAATCTGTTTGGTCAAATTGGATGAACCAATAGGCGACCTGTAATGTATTAGATGGGTGGTCGAATTGGGATGAACCAATAAGCGACTTGTAATATATAATTTGTTTGGTCAAATTGGAGGAACCAGTAAACGACCTGTAATGTATTTAGAAGATTGAATTGGCCGAACTTGAATCAGTTTGGGAGATAAGATGATGAACTTGAATCGGTTTGTAAATCAGAGATTTAAGGTTGGGATTGTCTAGGGAGAGAGGTGTGGAGTCATTCTATGGTTCTCTTTTCACGTTCACAAATAAGAATATTGAAAGAGAAAAAAAAAACTCACATGTTTAAGCTCGTCATTACGCAGAGAGATAATCAGGGGTGTTTGAGACAATGGTTTTGAGAACTTCGTTTCCACAGGCGACGCCAAATATAATAGCCTATTTATGGGATTCAGACTTAGCCTTTACACCAGATATAATCAGAACGGTAATAATAGCTAACACAGATGTTTAGTGTGAAAAACATTTGAATAAGTTAAAAACCACGACCTCTCTTGAGGATTTGTATAAAGAAGGAGATGTTATTTCGATTGCTAGCTATTAGAATGATGTTTTGTAGAAACTTTCTTAATAGAAAAAGTCTGTCATTTCTCTGTAGTTTTATGGACCTATTTATAGGTCTTATAATATGACCGTTATCTGTTTTAATGACGAACGTTACAATATATGGTTTTGATGAGTCTTCATAATGATTTGTGTAACGGACTGATTTGTGCCACGTGTATGTTGACGAGGTCGAGTGGCTGTATGATGGTCGAAGATGGGGCTTGAGTCCGAGATGCGGAATAAGCCTCTTACACTACTCACCACAATGAATCACATCATTCAAAACAATTGTTAGATGAAACACAGGTTGCTAGATCGGAACCCAGATTGTTAGATGGGAAAACAGGTCTGAGAAATTCGCTCATGAAGAGATAGAGAGAGAGTCGCGTCTGAAATGGAGAGAGAGAGAGAGAGAGAGAGAGTGAGTTGCTCTTTATGGTAAGAGAAAAAGATGATTTGAATTGCAAATAAAAGAGAGTGAACAAATGGGACACGTGAAGAGGGAGAGAGAGGAGTGATGAGTCACTTCTCTATTACCACCTCATTTCTCTATTATTAGCAATTGTCACATCTCTATTTTTTAGAGCCATTCATCTCTGGTTGATATTGAATAAGACTTGAGTATTTGATTTGTGAGTGTCTCTAAATCCACCCAGTTCAATGTGTTTATTGTGCTCGTGAAAAACCAAATTACTATTTACTAGTAATGTAGATAGCACCTTTATCACCTCATAACAACTTAAGTGGGGATAACACGATGTCCTATCACAGGATACTCCACCTTTCTGTTTCATACTTCACCCGGTCGCCAAATACAATATCCAGATGTTGAGCAACAATGAGTGCACTGCAGTCCCATCACAAAGATATGATCTAGAGAAGCCCAGTTACTGAAAGATCCACAAAATCCTGCGGGAAAGAGCATTCAAGCATATGCACTGTCTACTAACGTGAAAGTGAGAGAGACGCAAATCAAATGCCCAGGCCAAATGTCAAACAATTTAGCTCCCTCTTTCGTTCAACTGTTGATCAAACAACCTACAAAACCTTAAATTCCAAATCATTCATCACCAACAACAATCTCCACAAGAATTCTTCGTCTAGGGTTACTGAACCTCTTTCGAAGAACCCACTGCTTAATTCTGGTAATTGTTATGTATATTTGGTTTAAATTTGGGTAATATTGGTGATAAACAATTCATGGATTAATGATTTATTTCTCTGAGTGCAGAGCACTCGGAGGTGCAGGAGTTGTTAAAGGCTTATTCACTAAGCGGTATGTTTTGATTTATTTTTATAATTGTTTTCCCATTTATATATCGATGAATGAAACTTAACCCCCATTTCCGCCCTTATATTTAATCAATGCCCTTTCCCTTTCCCTTGCCCTTGCCCTTGCCCTTGCCCGAATCATCTTATGACTGAGTAGGCAATAGATGAAAGTACATTTCTGTTGATTCAAATCGTATATTTATTTGACATGGACGCTTTACAAACTCAGGTGGCAACCCGACACTTTTACCCACTTCAGAAGATTCTAATGATGAGAAATCCCAGGGGCCAGTATTGGATATACCGTGGTTCCCAAAAAAATCCCAGACCTTCATATCGCAGCAGAAAAAGAAAGTGAAATCACGTGAGAGTAAAAAAAAGTGGGTTTTCAAGAGGACCCAGATTGCGCGCATCTCACGGTTAAAGGCATTTATAGAGAATGCTAGGAGGAGTGTTGATAAAAAAGAGTCACTTGATCACATTCAGAAGGCTTTTCAACCTCTTATGATGATAAAAGAACTGGGGTTCCACCTTGAAGAAGAAACATATGGCCCTTTCTTTATGTGTCTAATTGACTTGGGAATGGAAGAAGAGTTTATTTATTTCAGTAAGGTTATCAATGACAAGACTCCTAATATGATTTCAAGATTAGCCTATTACGAAATGAAGCTTTGGATTAGAGTTGATAATGACGACAAAGTTCGTGATTTGTGCAGCTCTATTAAAGTTGATAGCAACGATGATAATGCAGGTACTATCTTCTCTTCCTTTCTTTTGCTTACATCTTGATGCGGGTTGTTAATGTTTGTCTCGTACTTTTTTTTGTTTGGCTTTCTTGTATTTTATGATGATTTTATGGATAATAAGGTTTGACGTTGTTTGCAATGACTAATAGAATATCGTTAAGATTTCTTTTAGCAAAATAACATTAGATTCTATTGCAGTTACGCAGAAAGTTACTAAATAGAGCAAGGGAGGCATCACCGTAGTACTATTAGAAATCCCTACTAGGTTAGCATCCCTAAAAACTACCATTACTTGCATTCGAGCACAAAAATAACGTACATCTTTAATCAAATCTAAAGTACAAGCCTTTATCTTATCCAAAACAAAGTTCAGCCTAACACCCATTCTTCTACATTTTCAGACTTGTAAGCTTCATGGTTCAAAATTCGAGATTGGACCACTACCGGCCATTGCCGACCCCGATCCCGATCCAACTTTGTGATTTGGGCCAAGTTGGTTTGTATTTACAATGAGAATGCCCAGACCACAACAACGTGCCTCAAGCACTATATGTTTGTGTGCGTCTACCTTCAACGCTGCGACCTATACGGCTATACTCAATGTACTATTGGTAGATTCACACTTTTTTTTTCCTGAGAATGTAAAAATAATTTATTGATCAAGGGAAAGAAACTTTCCGAGATGGAAAGATTACAAACCGAAGGCAAAGGAAAAAAATAAAATACAAGATACTCGACCTCACTCCGGGTAACTAAAACTTTCCATCGTGTATTAGATCTTCAAATTTGGCCCCCTTCATGATAATAGATGATGAACACCAATAGAAGATAGTCGCGAATATGTCAAAGATGTTCTCCTCCACACTCTTAACCTTTTCATTAATGTGCCTATCCTTCATTTTCTTCCACAACACCATCCGATTGCATATGGCGTAAGATCCCAAATAACTTTTTCAATTTTTTTTTTTAATAAATGGCTTACACCACACTTTTAAAGATGAAATAAAACTCTGTTCAAATACCAAAGAGACGCCAAAAAGATGAAGGAAATGATTTCACACCTCGATCAATCGGAAAATGTAACAGTAAATGATCAATGTAGTCGTCCGCAACACCGCTAATAAAGCACAAGGGTTCCATATTCATACATTTTAGTCTTAATTGGTCTTTCGTTCTTGCTCGCCCCCATGCCACCCCCAATAAAATAAAGCTATATTGGATAAGATGTGCATCGACCCCAATTTCACGTCTTTCGTTTATATGAACCAAAATTGGAGACTTCTATCACCCTGAAACTTGTAGACAAACTTGAATTTCCGTACTGAAATTTTGCTGCAGAAAACTACATGATCCCTTCTTTTTGTTGATTGTTATGTCTTCAGAAATGTGAAAGAGACGAGCACCTCGAAATAATTAATTAGAGAATCATCCATGAAAATTTTCATTGAAAGGGAAGCTTAAAGGTTGCTTTAATCTGTTAATTCTCGATGAAAGTCCTCTTCATATTGTCATTCCTTCACCTATACCAATAAAATGTTTATATTTCAACAATCTAGTGTGGTGATTGGTTTTGAATAAGTTCTCCTCTCTCTACTGTAATTTATTCCTGAAACTTAGCTATTATACTACTACTGTACTACACTTGTTTCACTTGCCACAGAAAAGCTAATACAATTGGACTTAGAACCAGAAATGGGATTAGTTATTATACTAGTTTCATCAGAAGCAGAAACGGACTTAGTTATAATACTAGTTTCACCAGAACCAGTTAAAGAGGCTAACACAATGAACTTAGTCATGTGATAAAAGATCAGGCAAGAGATGAACACCATAACAGCACCGGTAAGAATGAATGCATGAACGACCACCAGAAGATATCATCAACTTTACGAACCTACTCTTGTCCCTCATTTGAGGGCGAGGGCCTTATCAAACCTAATTGTCTTCTCAGCCTTACTATAATTTACTTGGTCATATAATTACTGGATAAGGGTATATACCTGTACTTCATATATTATCTTTTCTTGGTCTATTGAATTTATTGGTTAAGGTTAAGGCTTTATATTTACTTTTCAAAATTATACAGTTTATTGATGTAAATTGGCATTAACAAAGGAGTTACAAGAGAATTATTAGGAGAGACTCACGCCACTTCGCCAAGGGAAAACCAAGAACCGAAAGAAGAAAAAAAAAAAAAAAAAACGAAGCAACTAGCCGTCATCATCCAGGGACTGTCAGAAAGCTTCATACAAAAAATCATGTGAAAAATTTCTTTTGTTCTAATTATTGATCTTCAACTTGGATTTTCTTTCAATTTTGTAATGAACTAAAGAGATCTTACTCCTTTTTTGCAGTAAGCTATCTGTTAGCACTTTGCGAAAACGACAAGAAGAGCGAGATGTTGCAATTGTTAGAGGTTGTAGATCTAACAAAAGTTTCATCATTGGACCATACCTACTGTGTCTTTAAGTCCTTGGGGAGACTATTACTGGAGGACATTGCAGAGAAGCTCATTTTGGCAATGACTGGTAAATTCAGGACTAATTACACTTATAATACTATTGTTATTATAGAATGAATATTGAAGGTGTTACACTGGGGTGAAAGCCCTGTATTTATACAAGATATTGTACCCTAATACAACACTGGGGTGAAAGCCCTGTATTTATACAAGATATTGTACACTAATACAATAGATATTGTGCACGTTAGTTAAAAGTTAAAACCGGTTAAACACGTTAGTTAATCATGAACACCTTTAGTCAAGAGGAGTTAAACTCTTCAAACTTTGCGTAAACAAACTGTTCCTTCACACTTGTATATATATATATATATATCTGCGTAAGATTGCATTTACTCATTTACCTTGATAAATGCAGAAGATGGAGCAGATAATGTCTCATTCTTCATTTTTAACTACGTTACTAGCATGCCAGATTATGCGGTGAGGAACTTCTCATGAACTAAACCGGTAGAGTTCTTTAAGCTACTGGTGTTTAAACACTTGTTACACGCGTTGATTCTTCCTTTATGTTCATCATCTAATATCCATTTTGTACTCTTATGTACTTGTAAAAATATATATTAAACTTAAAAAATATAAAAATTTGGTTTTAGCTTGTTCAATTATTAGTAGAAGCAATGTTAAATGAATTTTACATGGGAGAAGAAGGTCCAGATTTCGGAATTTTTTAGTTCATTAGTAGATTGTGGGGTAAAAGGGAATTTTCTGAGCTGATTATTCTCTGAAGTTTCTCTTGGTGGGACCTTCACTACGAGAAACACAAAAGAGCTCTTTTTTAAAAGCTTTATTTGCTGTATAACAACTAAAAAAAGGTATTCCAAGTGACATAGTTTCAGATTATTGAACTCAGGTAGAGAGGACCATATGGAATATAAAATGCAGTTATTACCTTTTGGATATTGGTAGTTCATGTATCAAATGGGTGAAATATTATCCTGGACATAACCAGGTAGAGATTTTGGGAAGTTTCCCTTGCGGGAGATTTTTCAGAAGTAATGTGGATGAATAAAATTGTTTCCAATTAGCTTTCTTTCGCATCGGTTTCATCTACGAATATCAAGTGTATACGAAGGGTTTTCTCCAATTGGGTCTCTATCGGGTTTGGTTTCTTAACAACAACCCAGAGTTCTCTTGGCGCAAAGTGTTCTTTTCCCATCTTCCATAATATCGGTGAAACATTGGGTGGCTTCCTAGACATAGAGTCCAAATCCTTGAATGTCAGGGAACTTGCTCCTCTATGCCTCAAGATTAGTAATTCACCAGGGAATATTCCGTGGAAAATTTATATGACAACTGGTGCTAAGGTTCACTTCAACTTAATTCTGGAATGTGTCGTCTCTCAGTTTATTGAAGACGGAGAAGGGCAGTCTATAGAAGATAGTGTAATAATGGTAAATGGTCGTACTTCCTAGGTCCATGTTAATGGGTTTAATTCTTTGTTAAGCAAGAGAGTGGATGGAGGTAATAACACAGATTGCAATTGTAGGAATCATTTTGCTAAAAAGACCTAGTTGTGGGTGTAGTTAAAGAATTTTTGGTATATAGCAGAGTCTGAAGATCCGCATTCTTTACCGATGAGTTTGATTTCTAGTGGTGTCAGCTACAAAAATGTTGT
The DNA here is from genome assembly GCA_014058105.1 of Kingdonia uniflora. Lineage (NCBI taxonomy): Eukaryota > Viridiplantae > Streptophyta > Magnoliopsida > Ranunculales > Circaeasteraceae > Kingdonia > Kingdonia uniflora. The sequence continues at coordinate 268,197 of JACGCM010001976.1, forward strand.
CGAAAAAGTCTACGGAAAGCCTGTTCTGATTTTTCTAACGAGTTACGATTAGAGTGTATTCTTCGGAAATCTTCAGGTGTTTCTAGGCTTTAGTTTGTTACCTCTAACTTTTATTCGGATATCTCTTATGATGTTTCAGCGGGTTCAAACCTCATTATCCCATTGAGTGAGAATTCCCTCCTTAATACTAAGTGGGGACCACAGGTACATGTTGACTTAGTAATCTATTCAACACATTTACTTCTAGTCTTATCTGGGAGATGATTTCAGTTTCCGGGTTCCTCTCCCCTTCACCTCTTATTTGTTTGGACTCCCCTGTTATTTTGTGTTTGCAGGGCGCTCGTTTGTGGCACTGCCAATCAAAGGAAAGCCTTTCTCGTGCATAACCATTTTGTACTACGTCATGGAAACCCCTCCAGAATTCCACCCCTTCTTGCCTAGCCGTATTTGGCTAACATGACCCTTCTTGACACTTTCTACCTATCCTCCCCAAATCTCCATGACCATTTACCCTGTAACCCTTTACTCATACCCGTAATCCTTCTATCTCCAAGCCCTACCTGCTTTTTAGGTCTACACACAAGGTTCAAGTTAAGTAGATGATAACAAAACTCCTCTTCTTTATCGCGCCATGCGAAATTTCTCTCAAGTCCTTCAATTTCCTTCTCTTCACTTGCATGTAAAACAATAGACATAAGATATTCTTAGCTCGAGTTCTATTGATAAGAACAACTCTACCCTCTTTGAACAGGGCACATCCTTTCCTCAGAGCCAATTTCTTAGAGATCATGGTGACTATGGGGGTTCTCATTGGCTTTATAAGGTGCACGAAAAGGGAGTCCTAAATAAGTCAAAGGAAAAGTTCCGATACAATCTCTAACCACCTCTGTAACTCCATGATGTTAATGTTTTAACCCACTCTCAGAGCATTGACTCTTAGCCTAAAACAAATTTCAAAAAATGCACAAGAAACATCTAAGAAAATCCACCTGCCTCTTGAGAGCCCCGTTAAAGACCAGGGTCTATCTGTTGGAGATAGGAAATCTTGAGATCCCCTATGCCCACTGTAAAACCTCTCTAGCTCCGAAATCGATGCTTTTGGTTGGGAGACAATCAAGAGCTTCTGCAAAATGTAAGAATGACGGCACATATTGCCTTGTCTAAAACACAAGATCTTAAAAATCACGGTCTGGGAGTTTTTCACCAAAATGGAGCCAGATGAGAGAAACTCCTAATCACACGATCATACGCTTTCTCCATATCAATTGTAGAGGATGTTGGGAATGTCTTTCCTCCTCAAGTCAATGCACTCATTAGCAATCATCACCTCATTAAGGATTTGTCTGCCATTAGTAAATTCACCTAAAGACATTATGTGAGAGAATTGGCTAAAGCTACCTATGGCTTAACTTATAATAACTACTTTTTTGAAGCATACAAATGCTAAGAGTTGATTACTTTAGAAGGAAGGTAAGAGGTACTTTCTATATTTTAGATAGAAATAAGCACTTACAGAATCATACAAAAGTTGGCTTTTATGAAATTTGTCAGGACCCACTCTACGCGCATCGATTTTGTACCCACTTAACCATCCACTAAGGAGGTGTGAGATTTTACCTTAGAAGGCCTCAATGTCAAGTATAGTGAGATCTTAACTTTAGGTGATGAGGTAAAGCCTCACACCTCCTTTGTATGTATGTGTGAGGGGGGGGGGGGGGTTAAGGTGGGTGCAATGTCAGTGCATGTAGAGTGGGATTGTAACAAAGAGCCAGGGACTCATCTTAATGTTGGGGGGATTGTGACGCCCGCCCGAGCGGGGTGTTCCAGAGAAACGCCTAACCCGATTGTGATCATGGTGCACCAGCGATTAGTCCCACATCGGTTAAGATCGTGTCGGGCATATGGTCCTTAAGTTCAAAATTTCACTCTACTTGTCACAAGGGCCTTTCCCTCAACTTGTCACCAAGGCCTTTTGAGAGGAACAACACCTCACACCTCCTTGGGTGGTGGTCAAGTAGGCCGTGTGCGTAGAGTGGGGTTGTGACAAAATCCCACAAGATTAGCAATGAACCAATCACCCCATTCACAAATCCGAACGCTTCCATACTCTTGTCTAGCAAAAAAAAAACATCCGGAAGCATCCTCACACTTGCTTAGCAAAAAAATAAATCTGGAAGTAAGCCCACACGTCTAAAAAAGGGCAAGAAGATATGGCTTAGATATGAAGTTTTACTCATAAAAATAATCTAAAATGTGCTTATTTAAGTATACCTCATGGTCTAAAAATTGTAGATTCCCTGAATGAACAACACATTTGCGATATGTTTGGGAGTTCTTGAGACGGAAGATTGTAAGATATGCACTAGAGATTTTCAAGTGCATAAGATCATGGGAAAATACAATACATGACATACATAAGATTAGGGTATGCAAGGTCTAAGACAAGAATGCTCATTTTTTTATTTGTATACATATTACTTTGTGATGGATGCAAGATCTGTTCCATGCTCGCAATTAGAAAAAATAACATCAAAACCCATATTAGTGCCTTTTTTTGCTAGGAAGGCCTCACAACTAGGCTTGTTGTTGTTAGGTCTATATATTGTATGATATAAAGTTAAATTTGTTTGTTAATAGCTTATATTGTGGTGCTTGTTTATATTAGGGAAGCAAATTGTTGTTTGATTTGGTATTTTCTAACCATTTGGGTATTGGATATTGAAGATTGAAGATGTCATTGTTAAATTCAATTACTTGCATGAAAAGCTTAATGTTGTACCTTCATCCGCATCATACGAGAAGCTAATTGCGCATTATTGTGATGTACTTCAGGTATTTTTTTCCTGACAAAAATTATAACCTTTCGGACCATTTCATAGCTTTGATATTGTGATATCCCGATAAACATGCTTATTAAAATTCTGAGGGCGGAAAAACTATAGTTATTGTTGCTTAAAAGCTGGTGTAGCTTAAATTCTAAAAGTCGATTTATTTTAACAGCGTCTTCTAGTTGATGTTGACAGCGTTATGCTTCTTTTTAGTTCCTTTCCCCCTGTGAAATTCCAAATAAATTGTCGATGTCAAAGAAAATGTACATTATAGAAAGAATTTGAGTCTATAGAATCGGAAAATCGCGTATAACCTTAGCTCGGCTCCTAGCACAAAATCCTATTGAATTTCTTGCTGCGAGTCAGAGATGTAAGAGTGGCTTAGGGAACATATAGATCCGATCCTTGCATGTTTCGCTTTAGCATCATTTCTTGATTCATCACCTACTCTCCCGAGTAATGGAGCTGAGAGAGATCCTTGTTAGCGCCCTCCCTACCTGACTGACTCGTTGCGATGAAGAGAAGAAGAGTCAGTTTCGCGATGATACAGTTAGCTAGTTTGTTGGTTGCTAACTTCCTCAATAGATAGGGCCAGCATAGGGAATCCATATGGTGAGCAAAGAGGCTCCATAATCATCCGTCTACAGTTTTGGGATAGCACTATCTTCATTTTAGGGCTTATACCCAGTAAAACCAGACATCTCCTATCCATGTTATTGAACTTCCAGTCAACCTCCAAACTTTGGGTTAATATGAACACTTGGAATCTGATTCTCAAAAGTTTTTAAAAGAGCTGGCACTGTGAAGAAAGGAAATTACTATGTGGGTCTGCGTGTGAGTGGGGCGAGGGGAACTCTTACCATGCTATCACCATTTCATTTAACAACATGTGTCATTATTATAGTAGTTGGTGTCAACGCACTGTGTGGGGTCGACAATCGGAAATAATCTTAGGAATTTCCTTTGGGAAGAGGTACTTCTGGAGGTACAAGAAAACTTCAGCATTTGAAGTTGGAGTTGGGTGTACAAAAAAAAAAGGTGGAAGGTTGGGGGTTACAATTTAATAAGGAGATTAACGTAACTTTTTTGAGAATATGGCATTGAAGGTTTGGGAGGGGAAATTTCTCTGGATTGAGGTGGCGGAGTTAAATATAGGAAGACGGTGTTGCTTGGCCACCCAATAGTCGTTAGATAACTTTTGGAGTGGCGTTATGGAGTTCTATTTGTATTACATAAGTGTTGCCGTGCAGGTTATGCAATCTAAGACTGCTTGGAGTGGTGTGCCAATATTTATAATGCCTTTGATACCAAGCAAGGGACACTAGCAAATTGATATGTATTTTGCTAGAAGAATATACTATCAAAGTGAATGTTTTTCTATTGGGTGTGGGGTGGTAAGGAACATTTTTTTATTTTTAAACTAGAAATAGGATAAGAGTAAAAGACATGGATGCAGATTTTTCATTTTTGCTCTTCGTTGTACTTCTCAAAAGAGATTTTGGATCACTTTCTTAGTCTACTTTGTCATTAGTTTGTCGAAGTTATGTTAGTGTAAGGCGTTTAGTGGAAAATTGGAAAATTTTAAAGATCTTTACCATGTATCTCATTCAATTGGTCTTATGAGAAGAATGTAATGGGACATATTTCGATGGGAAAGCTAAGACTATGGAAGTGAGGATTTGGGAAAAGAGTGACGGGCGGGGTATAGGCATGTAATCATGAATATTAAGGAGAGTTTTGGGAGATGAGTTAGGATCGGGGTTGGTATAGGTATTAGGTTGAGGTTTATGAAGGATTCTTTGGCTCCTTGACTCCTCTCTAAAAGAAGCTTATCAGTCCTTATTTTCTATTTTGGATCATCGTGAGTTCACTGTCCCGGAAAGGATGAGTATTGACCGTGTGCCATTGAGGTTGAAATTTCGTCGTCGTTCCAATGATCACAAATTGGCAGCATTCGCATCTTCTTTTTTATATTATTCTGTAAGTTAACGAGCTTTCATCCCCAATTTGGATAGCAGAATTTGGGTAGAATGCCCTTCATAAGTAATAGACCAAACGGAATGCCGTAAAACTCAACAATTTATGTGAGATCTCTAGATGTACTAACTACATTTGGTTATGACAAAATTATATATGCAATATATATATTTTTTAAATCTTTAGATCAATATTTATCATGTGTATATGGGTGCGCCAAACACTTCATATAATATATACTAAAAACTAATGGGCTCTGCAAGGATTTATGTTTGAGTAATATTTGGCCTCCTTGTAGAGTTGATAAATGGAATGATTGGAATCTAAGTTCCTGAATATTGAATGTAGCTAGGATCAAAGTTGTGTTTCTGCTACAGAAATTCCATAGTGTATCCCCTCCTTTAGGCAAAGTGTTGAGTACTGTAGTTGTCCTTGACATGAGCAAATTTATTTCTAGGGTTATAACTAACATGAAGTTATATGTTTAAACAGCTTCAGCGATTAAAACACAATTTCCTTGCGGAGAGAACTACACATGGAGAGATAACATGGACTAATATGAGATTAAAGCAAATCAGCGAGAAAGTAGAACACGATGATCAAGTTATATGATATTTCTTCCCGAGAAAGTGATATAGTCCTACCATAAAGGTTGTCACTGAAGCAAACAAGGTTTCTTCGTCATAGTAATTTGTAAGGTATTAAATCAATGCAAACATCACAAACTAAATCCAATCAGGAGTGTTCAATCATGTGCTACTAAATGTAGTCTCCTTGTATTACATATCCAGTAAAAAGGGAATATATCTAGGAGGTCAAACTTCAAATAGTTAAGGGAAACTAAGAATTAGATACCTTAAGTGAGCAATAATCTTTGCCAATCAAAAGCTTGGAGATTGCCACACTGACTGATCGGTGCAGGATCAATTGTATCTTGTGATATTATATATCAAGAATTTGGTAGTGACGCTTAATGATTTCCGTGTTTATACATCAAATTCCTGCTTAGAAAAAAAACCACTTTATTTTAAAAACAAGTGAACTTGGTATGTTTGAACCTCGTACACGGAGAACCAAGATGAGTTTTCTGACAGTCATGTTCAAGCCTACCAAATTAGTGGGGATTACATCCACTTTGAGTTAAAGTTACACTTTTCAAGTATCTTAATTTATGGAGAGACCACTTCCACTGTACTTTCCGAGTGGATACTGTTACTTCCTCACGAAGCATAGTTATATTTTTTGATCAGATCATTGAATCATTTTTTTCTCTTGAAATTTGTTCAATTCTTATTTCTACACACGCCTTTTTTTAGGAGGTTTACATCCATTATGTGGCATAGGAACTTATCAAGATGGGGAACTAATTATTGCATCAATCAGCAAGTCTTAAATTTGAATTTTTTAGAGAATTGAAAGGTCACTCTTTGAGAAATGGTATGATTATTTTCTTGATGCGGAAAGGCTGGCTGCTCCCCTTGTTTTTTTTTTTTTGTACTTTTCACATACACTGTTTATATGGTATGTTAAAAAATTTCTTGAAAATTTCAACAGTTGTTGGCCTATTTTGGAGGGAGATCAATCTTGCTCTTACAGCTTGATGATGATGCAGTTCATGTACATAGAACAGCTATTCACCACTTGATATCAAATGCTATGCGGTTATAGAAGTATGGTTAGCTAGCGGATTATCTAAGTGCATGCGATCACATAGAAGTAGATCAAACATACGACAGTTCAGTTGAATTGTGGATTTGAATGGTTACCTATTTTTCCGTTTTGATGACTCGGGTTCAACTAGATTGTTTTGCATTATGCGATGTGCGAGAGGTGGCATGGTATCTGACTCTGATTGGCTTGTGGTTCTCAAGCCAAAGTGGAGTTTATGGAGGGTGGCTTGAGATTTTCTCGCCAACCATGGAAATTGTTTAGGTTGTGGTCTCTAAATAGCAAAAAATAAAAATAAAAATCAACAGAAGGCGAATATGTGTTTTGGGAATTTGGGTAGCAGTTTAGTACAGCTTGGTCTGCAAACTTTCTCTTGTCTAAGTAGGGTAGTACAGAGGCAAGCTCGGTCGACCAAAATCGAGTATGAACAATTCCTGGCAGTTTTTCCTTTTGTTTTACGGAAAATTACCATTTTTGTCTGGGACTTGTTTAGAACTCTAAAAGGTGGAAATCTTGACATTTATAGTTGCAACTAGCATTTTAAGAAGCCTAAGGGAATGTTAGATGGTTGACACCATTGTTGGCGGAGATGGAGGGAGGTTATGAACCACTCTCTGGACCTTGAAGAAGCTTGTAAGGATCTGTAGAAGACTGGGAATAGAGAGCACAAGGGGTAGGTGTTTTGACTCGATGTAGAGATCAATAATTGTTTCATATTAGGACATGAAGCATATTTCTCCTTTCTCTTTACGTAGTGAAACCTGTCTCCCCACCCATGATTTTGGTAATTTGTTTTACGTATATAGCTTGTTGACTGGTTATTGATACCCCTCTTTTAGGTTTGCTGAATGTTGAGAATGTTTGTGATCTCCTTATCCCTGAGAGACGATTTATGGGCATTGGTAATATCTATGCTCTATCTTTGATAAGGCACCCTCTCTTATACGAATCTTCACGCTTAGGCAACGTTAGGTTCACAAAGGTGAGCGGCTAAGCGGCAGTCACTTTTAGCTCTCAACTAAGCTATCATCTTATAGGACCAAACCAACTGCAGAGGCCAATGTGATCTTAAGTATTTTTGTATTTGAACCGCAAATATGAAAAGTATGATGCGGATAAGAATTAAACATTCATGTAGAGAGGCAAAATTTAGTGCAGATGACCGTGCACACAGGGCCAGCTTCTTGGCTACTGGAGAAGAACAGTGGTATGACCTCAGGCCAGCTTTCTTAAAAATAATTGAAGTTCTTTTCCAGCCTTACTACACATTCTGCTAGTTTGTGTTTGAGCTAGGTGTAGACCTGTCTACTCTAGTTTTTAATTTCTTCTGGTTTAATTTAGAGCAGGCCTGTCTGCTCTTGTTCATCTTTTCTTCCGTAATAACCTTCATTATTCAGTGAAATTGCCAAGAGAAGTTGACATCTATGATTATAACAAAAGTTCTATTGTATGTTTTTTTCCCCTTCTAATTTTAAGAGACACGAGGTTAACTTTGAGCCTATAACTCTCAATAATGTTGCAGGTGCATGCTGCCCTTGATGTAGTTGATCAAATGTGGTCTAGGGGTTTGTCCCTATCTACTCAATGCCTGAACACCATTTTACTTGCAGTTGAAGAGAGCTTTGAGCTTGAATGGGTATCTAACTCTTTTTAACTCTCTATCATTAGTTATTTTAGCAATTGTTTAGACGGTCCAGGGGTAAAATGAGGAATAAAGTTTGGTCCATTACTTGATGAGCTGCTTCTGATTTAGCTTATTTGATATTTAGGTTCATTCAATCAATTCAATGATACGTCGCCAGAACTTGCAACCAAATGTTGAGACCTATAGTATCATGATAAATATGCTCGTGAAGATGAAAGATGTAAGTTTCAAAGCTGTCCATCTAAGAATGCAAATGCTTACTCATTATCTGATTGGGATCAAAATGAAGCTTATATTTTGGTTATGCAAGTTAGGCAAAATCATATTGCTTGAACTGTATGCCTGATCGACATTCATTGTTCAAAATGTTGGCTTATCGATACACTTGAAATTTTTGTTGACTGACGCAATATATCTAGCGAATAATTACAAAAGCGATTAAAAATGTGCACCCATGTTTTGGTTTCAAATAACCTTGTTATGCAATATATCTATGATGGCCGGTACCCTCTGATGCATAATATATATCGCGGGATACATAAAAAGTTATTAAAACATACGTACTGGCTTCTGCATCATTTTTATGTAAATTACAATTTTATGTAAATAGATAGGCCAAGATTACAATTTTATGTAAATTAAAATACTGTAACAACAACCGATATGTCTGATATATATCGTATATATATAATAGATAGGCCAAGATTTTAATTTGTTGATACAACAAAAAAACCTGCCAATAAATTCAACAAATTTATAACAAAATTCTTGGCTGACTGATGTTACTTGAATTGAGTTCGATCTTTGGTTCCCTAATTTTCTTTATTGCAGTTTGAAGGTGCATATAACATGCTGACTGAACTAAAGAAAATGAATTTGGTCCCAACGCCAGGCATGTACAATACTATAATGGGTGGATATTTCAGAGAGGCAAGTGATTCTCTACAGATTTTCCCGATGCTCTTATTGACCTTTCTTTATAAGTCATTGGTTATGATTACAAGTATATTAATATCCCTGCATGTTTTAAATGTAGTGCACAATTTTGTTTAGTTTATTGTTTCCTTCTAAGTCTCAAAAGCCATATTTGATTGGTATCTAAGATGTTACAAGATTACTAATTTGCGAGATAAAACATATGCAAGGTACAAGAAAGGCCTTCCTTTGATTGGTTGTTGTTTTTTTTTTTTTTTGTGTAAAACATATGAGGAGTGGTTTGGTCATCTTTTTCTTCTTTGCCTCTTCACTGATAGTATTGGGATTGAATTGTTTACATGGGTTGGCATTCCGTGGCCGCATTTTAGAAAGTTGAGGACCTTTTAACAAATTGGAAAATGAGAAACCTTGCCGAACGGGGTAAGGTTCTAGGGTACTTTCTATCTTGTCGCGACACTATCGTGACATATGAATGGTACATCTTTTGTCTTATGTTGACAGGCTCCAGTTGATGATTCTTGGTGTTGAGGGATGTTTTCTTGGCTGTTTTTATCTTTCTCTTTCTCCAGGAGGAGTGTGTATTTTTCTTTTTTCTTGTTATCTTGTTAGTTCATTGTGTTAGGTTTGCATCAATAAAGTTAACATTTATCAAAAACAAATTAATTATTGAAATAACACATTGAGATGTAAAAAAAGTCGGAGATGGAAACAAGGCCAGAGGTGGAGTAACAATTAAAATCTGTGAAGATCTCTTTCAGGCATCGCTCTTTCCCATCTGGTTCACTGAGACAAAAACAAAGGTGTCTCGCTCTACACCTAATATGCAGTCATAGGACTTTCATCATCACTCTAAAGGAAATTGTAAGTTTTAAGGTAGGTAGAAAGCTTGTCACTTGGGAGTCTCTGGATTCAGAAAACTTTGAACTGTTACTTGAGACAAGCGAAAAATTTAAATATCCAATTTCTTCCCCTATTGGTGATACTTACGACATTATTAATACACTTGATTACATACTCTTCAAGGTGGTTAGCTTCTTCCCACGGCATCATTTAGGTTTTTCTGGTTTATTTATGTTTTCAGGGGTTCCTCTGCTTTTTGAGTTTTTCCTTGAATTCTTTTCAGAATTTGGAAATTGCAGAGTAAGCTAGGATAAGACAATCATTACAGATCAATTCGAATAGCAAAATCTTAATATATTCATGGAAAAGGACCAAAAACAACAACAACAAACAACTCAATCAGATCCAAATGGAAAGTCTTAACTCGGAATTCAGCACCATTAAAGTCGAAATAGAAACTCAAAATTCGTTCGAGGGACTCTGACAGGAAATTTGAAAATGAAATCCTAGCAGAGAGAATCTCCAAATACATCAAAGCTCTTTAAGTTCTCTAGATGCTTATCATTTGATTTTATTTTGCTAAATAAGACTGAAATTTATTACTAATAAGCACGATTACAGGGAAAAACAAAGGGAAAGCAGCTAGGCATAATAGCTTTCCTCACCTTCTAGATCAACAGAATCTAAAGTATTCCTTCATGGGACCTCAATTTTATACATGAATTGAGGTCTCCCTGCATTAAATTTAGTCACTCTCTCATTTAAATTAGCTCCTCTCCTTGCCAGTTGGTCTGAACTAAAATTTGCTTCCCTTCAGGTAGCAAAAAATCTGATTTGCTTATTGATTTTCTTACCTTCTTGCCACTCATTTTCAATGCACCAAGGGACATTACCAGAGTTAAAGACTATAACAGCTGCTGCTGAATCTGATTCTATTCAAGCTATTTCCCATCCATTAGATACTACCCCCAGCCCAACGGAGAAGTTTTGAGCACCTTCCCAAAGTATTCTCTAATAACGAAGCCAATACCCTCTTTACCATGGTTCCCTTTTACTGCACCGTCAGCATTAATTTTCACCTCCCCAACATTAGAAAACACCTAGTAACAAGATTTAATACAAGGAGCTTTACTAGGATAAACAAGGACTCTTAAACAGTGTATGATGCTTAAGTCATCTGGCTATTCTTCATGCAGGCTTTGGACACATAGGCAGCATCTTGGATTTTTGTAAGCCATTCGAATTTTTCTTGTTATAGGGAAATCTGTTTCTCAGCAATAAATGTTATTCTGGCATTCAAAATCAAATTTGAGCCACTTCACACTACCCCCAACCAAAGATCTTTCGGATAAGGGCTCATCTTGTCAGCTTCTTTAACTAAAATTTTAAGATTCAAAGCAGGATTACTAACCTTGAATCTCAGTGAAATTTAAGACCACAGGTTCTTGCGGAATGAACAATCTCACGTAATATGATTGGTAGATTACTCCTCATTAGTGCAAAAACAACATCTAGAAACCATTGTGATACCTATCTTTCTCACTTTTTTGTCTGTACTCCTCTAGAATAATGATTTTTTTATCAAGGTATGTAGAGCACCGCATCATCTGCCCTCTATTTCTGATATCATTTTGAGGATTTTAAGTTGAAAATTTACCGTGGAAATCAGGCTTCCAAACTCTACTATCAGGTTTTCCTCTGCTGATTTTAATGTTCATGACATCTATATTAAGCCTATGAAATATCAGCATAAGATCTTAGGGAATAGACCATCTACCCTCCATAATGATACTGCTAACTTTGGTATTCAATCTATTCCAAGGGAGAAAAACATTTTCAAGTGCTGGTTATTCTTTGGACAAAGCCACTACCCTTATGGCTAGCTTTTTCGTCTCTTGCTTGCGCAACACGAAATCAAAGGAGTTTTCTTTTCTTGCTGGGCCTCTAAAGAACGACCTACTTCACTCAAGTTCCTAGCATTTTTTTGACTTCGCTCCCTTTCTTCCCATTCACTGCGACCCACTGCTGGGGATTATCTGTTGTCGTCTGGGCCTAGATAGGTTAACCACTACCCTTCTATTCCAGCGTGCCTAGCCAGGCCAGCAAATGAGCAGATCGAAATCGTCGAAAAAACGTTGGGAGGTAGCCTTGCTGAAGACTATCGAGTGTGTCAATATGATCTTTGAGGGATCTAGGGTAACACAAGTTATCTCTCCAGATTGTAGAATCATCTCCAATAAGAACCTCAGGCAGTGCCCATTTTAATCCTGATAAAATGGATGATCCTTTTGTGAGCAGACTTGTCAATTGCTTTAGATATAAATTTGGCTTTCATGAGCGTAGACCATTCATCATCAGAGTTGAGGAAGATCCAGGCCAGTTCATGAGAAAAGAGAGATTAATAACCTTCAATCTTCTCGTACCCCAAATGTAGCACCTCCTTGGCTAGGCCAGAAGGGTGCTAGACTATCAGGGTCACGCTGCAGACGGTAGGCTGGAAGTGGAACCTCGCTAGCTGAACCGGCGAGTATTCACCCACTCAGCCAATCCGTTAGAAATTTGTACCATAATTTTTTTCTTTCCAGTGTACCGTTTTACCAACCACCGAAACCCTAAGAATTGCCAAATATGGGAGATGCCAACGGAGGACCCCGTCAGGCCTCCTCAGCGATGCATGGTGTGTTGGCTCAACCCGGTAAAGACTCTACAACTGAAATCATGGGAATGTAAAGATTCCATGTATAAATGTAGGTAATAAGACATAACATATCAAAAATGTGGAAACACTATCTTTTTTAAGTGTTGCATCCATGTCCGACAGCTCGTACTTGTATAGTGTCATGTGTATTATGTCAATATTGCATAGATCCTTGTCTGCTTTGGAATGCGATATTGAGACATTCCAATTTGATCCTTTGTATACCTCTTGTTCAGCTGAGAGTTGTTGACATCTTGGACCCATTAATCGAATGTTTATGCAAGAAGTTTGATTCATGTAGAAAGTTGATTTCCAAAGGGGGATGTTGCGATTAGTTAATGGAATATCATTATCTTCAAGGAAATGAAAATGGTTTTGCTAAGGTTCGTGGTCAAAAGATGGTACAAATCCAATGGTTGGATTTCGTGTTGTTGTTTAAGATCCTAAAATCAAGGTTGTATCAACATTTACATTTTGACACATTTTCAAATATTTCGAGTTCACCAGTAAGTTGACCAATGAGTCTTATTTATAATCTTATATGTTTTATGTGTTTGATCTTAATTCATTCGTTCCTAATTTCTTCAGAAAAATATTAGTGGCGGTTTGATGGTCTTCAACCAAATGAAAAGTGAAGATGTTAAACCTGATTATCAGACTTTCAGCTATTTAATAGTAAATTCTGAACATGAAGAGGATATTACTAAGGTATGTTGTCAATAAATTTCAAATTTAGGTTATTATTCGTTGCAAAGACTTATTTCGTTAGCTCGCCTTGAAAAGCAAATTATTTTTGTTTGTAAATATTGTTCTTTTACTTGATTGTTTTGTAATTTCTCATATAACTTATAGCTTTAAATTGTAAACATTCTTTCTTTACTTTTACTTTGTTTGTTTTTTACTTGTTTGAAGCATTGGTATGAGTGCGTTTCTTGGTTATTTTAGATTCCTACTGATAAAACAACCCCCGAAATCTAATGTTTGACAACTCTATCAAAATAATCACTCAAGAATTAAATTCTCTCTTTTATTTTATCTTCAAAAATAAGATAACATGACTACTTTATTCAATAAAGTTCTTCTCTTTATCGAGTAAAAGAGAAAATACTAATATAATTTACTTACTATTTCTACAGGGATACTCCATAATATCATCCTTTATTCAAACCAAAACATAAACCAAAATCTTAAGGATACTTCGAAATTCAAAGAACTAGGGAAATTTTGTGTTGTGGAAACGTCTACACAATGCATCAACTCTTTCCTCCTTATAAAGAGTTCGGCCATAGTGCTGGAGATCTTGATTTGGTCGGACATGTCGACATGTTCTTCAAATCTTGGATCCTCCCGCACAACTTTCTATAGCCGTGGGTTTTCCCATGACAGGGTAGGATGTCATCACCACTATCCTTGCGTTTAGCAATGTCTAGAGTGAAAACTCCACAACAACAAAGTCTTCTGCCCAATAAAACAAGCCTCGAATGTCACCCAAATGAGATGGACAAACCCCAACCTCTTTTGTTAATCGTGCCATTGTGGTTGATAAACGGACTATGTCAATAATGGTGGATTATAATCCATCGGTTATGTACGAGGGTGGAAACATTTCCTTCTGCTCTTCTTCTTTTTCATAAGAAAAGTTAGTTGTTGGTTTTTTGACATCCTATATAGTCGTCGTCGGGAGATCCTCAAATTTTGGGAAAACTAGTTGGTTTGACAAGAATACTTCGTTGATTCGATTTTGTTGGGATTGTTTGTGACCATTGGGATGTCGGATTTCCAATGGCACAACTCTGGTAGGAGCGACTCCTCTCCCAATTTCAATTCTTGTGGCTTGTGAAACTCTAAATTGGGTCGGAAGCTCGTCGGCGTTGTGTTCTTTCCCAATGGCAAACCAAGCGCAAACCCATTATGGGATTGCTTGAAGATCACTTAGAAGTGACGACTGTGAAAATTTATACATGTGTATCTCGTGCGAACTGTAGATTTCGATTTTTTTTCAAACGTGCAGTCATATCCCTTATGATCATTATCTCGGTATTCAACTGCTTTGTTGTTGTCTTTCCACCGCCAATGTTTGTTCTCTCTAGGATTTTTCAACCGCTCCGATACCAAAATATGTTAGAACAACCCTTAGAAGGCGGGAGTTGACATTTACATCAATATTAATCACTCTGGAATCACCTTCTCTCTTTTATTTTATCTTCAAAATATAACATGACACAGCCTGTTCAATAAAGCTCTATTCGATATATAAAGGCGGCGAGAATCCTAGTTATTCTATTTACTATTTTTACAAAGATATTCCCTAACATCCTCCTTTATTTAACCAAAATATAAAAAAAATCTAGCATAAGATTATATCAAATAAAATCCTAAATATACTTCCAAATTCAAGAAGAGAGAAAAATCTTGGGTCATGGTTCGTAGGAAATTCCCACGTGAAGCATCACATACTTTTTTTTGAGCGATTCTTTTTTGTTGCTTTATGTTAAATAGCCATTTCTTTTTATAGTTTTTTTTTTTTTTGGAAAAAGTAAGATTGAATTAATGAGGGGAAAAAGTTACAATTTAGGGGAGGAAAAATCAAGCCCAATAAAAAAACAGCCAAAAACAAAAGTAATGCATAATTCTATAATAGAAAGCAGAAGGATCCTCAATCTTAGTTAAGAAAGAGGGTCATCCATCAAAGGTCTCCATAACACCATCAGCTAGAGAGTTAGCTCTCTTTGAAGCTGTATCTGAAGAGAAATTTGCCTCTCTCCAATTGTGGGAAAATCTGAGAGAAGAGAAACAATCCTTGAGTCCGTTCCATCTTGTTCTCTGAGGGCAAGGGACAAGATTGTTGTTGAAATTTGTAACAGTGGTAAGAGAATCTGATTCAATCCATAACTTCAACCAGCCCTTGATAACTGCCCAAGAGAGCACTTCTATAATAGCTTCACATTCAGCATAGTAGGAAGATGTAATACCAAGCCCTTTAGTGAGAACACCCAGCACAATACCAAGGTGATTTCTAGCCGCTGCTCCTATACCTGCTTTCCCAGGATTACCAGTTGCAGAGCCATCACAATTGATCTTGTATTCATCAAACCAGGGGAGAATCCAGATACAGCTTTGAACTCTAGGGATAGGTCTGGCCTCAGTAGGGACCCCCAAGGTAGCAACAATAGAGAGCTCCATGCCGTTATTATTCATGAAATTAGAAGAGAAAGCAGCAGAGTCTTTGATAGCAGTCAAAAGCTTAACTTTTAGAGGGTAAGATTTAGGCTCAAGGCCTTCAAAAACTGCTTCATTTCTGATAGTCCACAAGAGATAAATCATATTAAAAACTGCAGCTTTCCAGGGATCAGAAATATAGTGGCTGAGATGAGAGCAAGCATCGAGAGCCTGTTTGAGATCAGTAAACCCTGCATTAATATGAATAATAGAACATAACCAATCTCATATAGACTTTGATTTTAGACAGTGCCATAAAAGGTGTTCCAAAGTTTCAAGATTGCAACAACTGAGAGCACATCTGGACACAAGAATGAACCCTCTTTTACTAAGATTATCCTCTGTGGCTAGAGAGAGTTATGACAGACTTTCCAGATAAAAGAAGCTATTCTGGGCTGAATGAACTTGCAGTTAGTGTACTTGTACCACCACACTTTGGGTCTGCTAGGGCTGATAGTGTCATATGCATTGTGAACTGAAAAGTGATCTTGAGGATCATGCTTCCAGACCATTTGATCATGAGAAGAGTTGTTGATAGAAATGCTATTAATGTCAATACCATGCAAGTTCAGAAAATCCAAAATAGCAGGGGGGGCAGACCAAATGTTATGGTGAATAATTTGACTAAACTTGCCATTGCAGAGTCTCTAGATATCATGGTTAACATTAACAAGGTTGATGAGAGCAGTATCTGAACCCCAGCAGTCTCTCCAGAAATCAATATAGTTCCCAGACCCAATGATCCACTTTGAGTTAGATCTAACAGAGATAATAGCTTCCTTAAGACCAGGCCAGATGGAAGATTTCTTGCTGTAGTTTATCAGAAGACCATCTTTTGTAAGGAATTTTGCTCTAAAAAGCTCAGCCCTAGGGGATTTGTCATTCGCAAAAGCCCAACCCAGTTTCAGCAGCATTAGTGTCTTTCAAGCAGTGAATACCAAGACCACCTTCACTTTAATGTTTACAGACTTTGTCCCATTTAATAGTAATGAATTTCTTTTTTGCTGGATCACCAGACTAAAAAAATTCCTAATGATTCCTTCCCCATCCTTAATAGCAGCGGCTGGCCATCTGTAAATTGCCATATTAAAAATAGGCAGGCTAGAGAGGATGGATTTAACAAGAACCAACCTGCTTTGAAATGAGAGAAGCTTCCCACTCCAGCCAGTAGCTCTGGATCTGATTTTGTCAATTAGAGGAGCCACATTGACCTTTGTGACCCTGCCCTGAACAAGGGGAATACCCAAGTACTTCTCAGGAAGCACCCCAACACCAGAACCAAAAAGAGAAGAGAATGCTGTCTGTAAGGAGAAAGGGACCCTGTGAAGATCTTGCATTTGCTCCTATTTATCCATTGACTAGTAGAAGATTGATAGACCTCCATTAGCACCTTAAGAGCCTTAAGGCCTTTAAGTTCACCTTTGGCTAAAATGATAATATCATCTGCAAGATGAGAGGGGCAGGGGCAAGGGAAATTTTTGAAAGTAACCTTAGAATGGAAGATCTTCTTTTCTCTAACCAAGAAATCCCTCTACTGAAAACTTCTTCAACCAGAGCAAAAAGAGTAGGAGAAAGAGGACAACCTTGTCTCAGGCCTCTAGAAGCTTTAAAAAAACCACAAGGCCCTCCATTTATGAGAACTGAAATGTGAGCATTGTTCATAATGACTTTGATCCAACCACAGAATCTGATAAAGAAACCAAATTTTCTCAGCACTTTAAAGAGAAAAGACTAGCTAACTGTATCAAAGGCTTGGGAGATGTCAAATCTTTAAAGCAATGTTTCCATCTTTTCTTTCATTTCTCAACTCATT
The DNA here is from genome assembly GCA_014058105.1 of Kingdonia uniflora. Classification (NCBI taxonomy): domain Eukaryota; kingdom Viridiplantae; phylum Streptophyta; class Magnoliopsida; order Ranunculales; family Circaeasteraceae; genus Kingdonia; species Kingdonia uniflora. Next base: position 285,821 of record JACGCM010001976.1, read on the forward strand.
TTCCAACTCAGAAGCTAAGGCAATGTTACTCTGAATTGATCTTCTAAGAAAAAGCCCACTTTGCTCATGAGAGATGATATCAGGGACAATCCTACTAAGTTTTGAGGAAATGATTTTGGTAATTACTTTGAAACAAAGTTGTTAAGGCAAATAGGTCTGAAGTTTCCCATGGTGTTTGACTCTCTGGATTTAGGAATTAAAACCAAAATATTGGAGTTGAATCCCTTGGGAATAGAAGAATCCACAAAAAAAGAGATCAGAGCCAATAAGATCCCAGAAATGATGATTAAAAGCGCCACTGAACCCATTTGGACCTGGAGAGCTCTCTGCACTAAGACCAAAAACAGCTAATATGACCTCTTCTGGAGAAGGAATACCATCCAGGAGTAAAGAGTTATCATTTGATATAGAAGTAGGAATCAGGCCAATGAGGTCTTCATTAATCACAGAGTGAACATGCTTGAACTTTGTAGAGTAGTAAGAGACTATGTGCTCTTTGATCTCAGACTGAGACTGCAGAATAGAACCATCATCAAGAGAAATTTCAGAGATGACTCTCTTTTGCTTTTTGATTCTGTGAAGGGCGTGAAAGTAACTAGTGTTTCTCTCACCACTAACCAACCAGCTAGTTTTAGTTTTTTGCTTCCATATAGAGTCTTGAAGATGTAACAGATTGTTAAGAGAAACCTGTTTAGATGAAGCTTCTCTGGCAAGACTGTCATTGTAATTTTCATCCAAATGGGACTGAGTAGCTTCCAGCCCAGTAGCACAAACCTCTATCTGGACTGAAGATCACCCAGATTTGCCTTTCTCCAATCTTTGATAGCTATTTTGAGTCTCTGCAATTTCTTCATGAGGACAAAAATAGGATCTCCAAAAAGGCTTTTATTTTCCAAGAATTTGAAACCAGCACCTTGAAACCATCTTGAGCAATCCAACCTTTCTGGAATCTGAAAGGAATATTATTTGGCTTGGGAATTGTAATAGCAAACCCCACTAAAACAGCATGATCAGAGTTCTCTCTAGGTTGGTATTTACAGGCCCACCCATCAAACTTAGTAGACCAGGCATTATTGGAAAGAGCTCTGTCCAGTCTTCTCAAAATTCTGCCCTTGCCAAGTTGACCATTAGACCAATAATATTTTATACCAGAAGAGGGACTCTCTATAAGACTGCAAAAATCAATACAGTCATTAAATTCTGTAATAGATCCAGGAAGAGGACCGGTTCCACCACTTCTTTCTTCCCAGGTCTAATGCATTTGAAGTCTCCTATAGCAAGCCAAGGGAGATTTAGCTGAGCTATGTTTATCATGTCCTGCCAAAGAGATCTTCTAACAGTGATAAAAACAAAAGCATGAATAGCAGAGATTAGATAACCATCAAAAGAAATAGTAATCATGTGAGTGGCAGCAATAAGAGTAGGTGCAGAAAAAGAGTTCTTCCAAAGACACCACAAATTCTCGAGCCTAGACACGCTATCATTAGTGATAAGTCATGTGGTCGTCACAATACCCACGTAGGCAGTTGTCTCTCCACCTTGCATGACTACTCTATCTATTTTAGTTATTTCTAAATTAGTTTATTTGATTTGCATTATAATTAGGAGAAGTCTCCTAATTACAGTCTGGCTAGGGTTTCTATTTGTGCTAGGTCTCTTCTCCTATAAAAGAGAGCCTAAGGTTAGTATATTTCTAATGTTGATTTGAGTGAAAGAGAGGCTTAGCCTTAAAGAGATAAGTAGAGTTTGGGGTAAATCTCATAAACCCTGTCTTTTGGCCTTTTATTTTATGCAATTGAGAGATCTTAGTTTTAATTGAGATTAATTTAGCTTCCGCAAACGTAGTTTTTAACAATTAGAGATAATAGTATGGCTATAATCAATAAGATTAAGTTTGTTGATAGAAGAGATAGTAGGCCTGATTTGAGGCTCTGCTATGAAATATGCTATGAAATAAAGTTTGGTTTAATTTTAAAAACCTTGGAGTTTTTATTGCCATCCTCCTAATATTCCAATAGAGAACACTCAATGGAAACTTGTTTTTTTTTTTTGTGACCTAGTGTTTGGTTGATTCTTCCCCACACCTAGTTCCCATTTTTTTTATGACTGTTCTTTTTCTTTTGATTAGCTTTTTTCTTATCCACTGTATGCCAATCATCATCATGAGCAACTAAGGAAGCATCCCTCTCAACATCATCCACCATATCTGCCCAGTTCAGAGCTGACTGAAGTCTGACTATTGCTGTTTCTTTGAGGAGCTGGTGAGGTTGGTTGGCTGTAGAGAATTTATCAGATTCTGGAGATAGGAAAGAATCTTCAGTTTGAGAGCTTTCAGGAATCTTATCTCTTGAAGAAACAGGTTCAGGTGAGGCTATCTTTGCAACAGTTAAGTTACTTGAGGCCTTTTTAATATTCCCTTCTAAGATTGTCTCCACAAAAGCATTGCTGAATGGTAAAGGTGTAGCATTTGCAGTAAAAGAAGGCCCTGCAGCTGAAGGGTCAGTATCTGTGTTAAGCATTTTATCAAAATCCTTAGCAGCACCATTGCCATCTCATGAAGCATCCATAAGGCCTTTTCCTTTATCAAAAATCTCATTATTTCTTTTTCTGATTCTTTCTTTTGATTTTTTGTGAACACAGTCTCAGTAGCAGTGGCTTCATGAGTTTTCATCTTCTCTTTTGGCTCTTCAGTTCTTAGAACTTGTTCTTTAATGGCTCTACATTCAGGAAAAGTATGCCCCATAATTTTACAAGGACTGCAAAAGTTTGGTGTTGATCCCAGTTCAATCTTTTGCCAAAAATCACCTTCCTCCACTTCAACAAGGATTTTGTTAGGGATTGGGACAGCTAGATCAATATCAATCAGGCCCTTTACAAAATACCCTAGCTCCATAATCTGAGAGGATTAATCCACATGAATTGAGGTTCCAATGGTTCTTCCCAGGGACATAAGAGTATCCACTTCCCTTAAATTCAAACCCCAAACCAGGAATTTGACCCATACAAGAGCGTGAGAATTCTTCTGTTTTTCTGGATCGAAAAAAGGGCTTCAAGGAGAGAGATGAAGTAACTGGTTGCCAATGACCCAAGGTCCCCCTGTCCAGATCTTATTTATATCTTCTTCGTTTTCGAGCAAGATTGTGATGTACCCCTTACCAACTGGGATCATTCTGCAATTTGCTTGTTGGCTTCTAAAGCTCCAGAGCTTGGATTCCAGCCTCCACCATAGTTGTTTTCTGTAAATCAAGTCTGCATACCAGATTGAATTTGTTAGGATCGAAGCCCCTTTTGTGAGCTCCAATCGGCACTTTGATAGAGGGGAAATCTCCTCGTCGACCTGGTGTGGGGAGTTGCTCAAGCGAGCAGCTTCTACCCGATTTTTCCTTTGCCATCTCTGTGTAAGTGAGAGGGAACTCCATTCGATGCGATTCTCTCAAGATTTTGCCCAGATTTTGAATTTCCAAGAACCCTAGAGAAAGTGTTCTCAAGATTCCAAAGATTCGTGATTGAGAGAGAAATAGGTTCGTGAGAATTTTGAGATTAGAAATCCAGATTTTGGGAAGAAATGCTGCCGTATTTTTTGTGCAGAACTTTTAACCTTTATTGCAACCTTCTTTCCAATTTCATTTCTTTTTATAGTTAAATTAATGAAAAATTATGCGCTGGTGCTCATAACCATATGCTATTGTCTAGATATGTATCTCACTAATATAGGGGGAAGGTACTTTGATACACATTTTAATGACCAACAACTCGATACCACACCAATGAATTGTTTAGTGGTTGTATATGAAATCTTGTAACTACTTGAGATTAATCGATTTTGATTAATTTAGGTTAAAAAGGTTAGGTTCGATAATCCTTGAATTAATTGTCTAATCGTAACCTAATTCAAATTGATTCAATTATCTAGTGACACCAATTAATAATCAATCATGCACATGAACAAACAATTTAACCCTGTGGAAAACCTTTTTTAGGAGAAAAACTCACAGGTCGCTGTTGAATCGCCCAACAGCTAATAATCTACTATTGAAAAGGAATTACAAGAATTCAATTACTTACAGACTCGATAAGCATATCCCGAGGTTACCTCACTTCCAATTGACCTTCTTGCAATCGATTCTTCGTTCTCGCAACGCCTCACTTCGGTTCACGTACCAAAGCTTCCGAGCTTGAATTCCTCAAACTCTCAAATCTAAAATTGGGTGATTGGGAAGTAATCAGTAATGCTCAAGAACAAGATTAAGGATGTTAATCTGATTGATTTCTTGTTCTAAAAAGTTGTTCTCTGATATGAGTGAAAAACTCTAAAAAAGAAGTGGTTGAAAAAGAAAGAAAAAGAAGTTTTTATCCAAAATTGGGCTGCCAACGTCAATCCTGTTCGAACGGGATTCGATTCTCGTTCAAACAGGATATTCAGAATATAACTGAACCAATTTATTTTTTTGACGAAAATCATTTTAATAAAATTCTTTTATAAAACGTTTTGATTTTCACTCATACCAGGGTCCTTCTCAAGTCAACTTACCTGACGGACGATTTTCATGTTGACGGACGATTTTCACGTTGACGGACAGTGCAGTGCCTAGTCCAGCTGTAGTTAATCCAGAGCAGTCTCTGACGAGGATGAACCACGGGATTGTCTTTGTATAACTAGGACATCTCTAATCTAGGTTTGGCACGAAATGAAACCAATACACATCTGAATGTTTCAATCTCCCCTTTTGGTTCATTTCGTGGCAAAACACACATATACAATCGAACTCAAACTCTGGTGTACTTCCCTAACACAGAGTCAGTCTAGAATAAGAAAGAAAGAATTACATACTCTAAGAGACACTGACTCACTCACTGAACCGCATCTCAACAGAATAATTCTTTCTCACTTGAAAACGGATCATCTACATGCTCTTTAATACCCTGCATACTAAACAAGATAGATCATGATAACTTATAAAAAAATTGACACCAAAAGCACTTATCCAACATGATCATTTTTCCCCCTTTTTGTCACAGAAGAACAAAAGGTGGAGTAATAGAAAAACAAGCTTCGAAAGTAGATATAAGTAGATATAAATTAGAGCACACCATTGAACGTATAAAACCCCAATTCACCAAATTATCACAATCTGAATCCACCGAGTATAATCACCAAAAACCAAACCCATGAAGTCGTCAACAAATCACACCCCAACGAGTATAGTCACCATCGAAATCACTACAAACTCAATGCACAAAATGATCACAGTCACGATCGCCCACACCGTATAATTACCAAAACAAACCACAAACACTAACACCACATACCAAATCACCACCTGCAAACCCTCAACAAACAACTAAGAATCTCCCCTGCGAAAACCCAATATCAACAACACAAACCAACAAGCACCGATTAAATCAGGATCAAACAAGAACTCTTCAACAATCCGATTACCGCTATCAAGCATGAAATATCAACCAAAAATCAATTGCAAACACCCAACAACCCACAACTTGTATTAAGGAATTAACATCCACCAGCAAATACTCAAGATCAATCAAACAATACGGCCATTCAACAAGCAAAACCAACCTCAACCTCAATAAACAATCACAAACACTACTAGGAATCCCACCTGCAAAATCCAATAGTAATAACACATACCAACGCCACAACCCTTCATCAACAAGCGGGAAAAAAATGGCAAGAATTTGGTCAAAATTAAGCCAGCGATCACCAACAACCCACTTCAATTTCCCAACAAATCTCAGCAACTAACACTACTAACTCAATTAGTAATGATCACAATCACCCACAAAACAAACACGAGCACCGCCACCATAAAACCCAATGACACAATTTCATGAATAAACGAGGTGACTGCATGAAGAACCCTAAAATTGGATGAGAAATTATCACACAAAGATCACAATCAGAGTGAAGAGAGAGAAAATTTGGAATTTGACGAATCCTAGAGTGCGAAAAATCGTAAGAAAAATCTTCACAGTCCTCTCGAATCAGTGAACCAAGGAGTGAAACCTATGAACCTTCGTTTACCCTAGCAGAAACGACCAATTGAGAGAGGCTAATTCGGAGTTTAGAGGTGGAGAACCGGCAGTGGAGCGAGAGAGAGAAAAAAAAAATCAAAAGAACAGTTGGGAGAGGAGTGAAAATAAAAACAAAGTTGTGTTTCCTTTTCTTCGTTTTTCTTTCTTTTCTTTTCTTTTTAAAACTCGCGGTCTGTTCGAACTGGGAGCCTATTCGAACCATTTGGGCAAATTAAGGTTCTGAGGTGCCTGTTCAAACAAGGTGTGGTGGCATGTTCGAACCATTTGGACAGTTTTAGATTCTGAGTTGCCTGTGCGAACAGGTTTGAGGCCCTGTTCTAACAGGATTTTTTATTTTATTTTATTTTATTTTTTTATTTATGACTCAATAAGCTATGTGAGGTTAATGATGGACATGCTTTTGAATAAGACTGTACATGGTCCGATTCGGTCCGTTTTGACCCTAAACCGGAAACCGAACTGGACAAAACCGGTTTTTGAGAATACCGAACCGAAACCGAACCGGCCTCATAAAGAACCGAACCGGCCGGTTCGATTTCGGTTTGGTTTTTATATTTTTGTTTTGGATAATTGGATCTGATTTTTTCTTTTATCATGCAGATGCAGCAGCCATAGCCCATAGGCCGGGCCTATTAGGCCCATAAGATCTTTTTCTCTCATATGTGGGTTGTCCATTTTGTTAACTTATTATGGCCTTATGGGCCTATCCCACATATGGACACAAAGGCCAAAGCAGTGAAGCACAAGCACCCATAATATCATAATTTATGGTTGATATTATAAAAAGACATCATAAGGACATCTCACAAAAGGACATCAGCACCTATCAGAAATTATGGTTGATAACTTGATATTATAAAAAGACATCATAAGATTAAGGACATCACAAAAAGACATCATAATTGATATCACAAAACAGCCATGCCATGAAGGGACATCATAATGGATATCACAAAAGGACATCATAATGGACACAAAGCAGCCACCATAATATCATAAATTAATCTAAGTCCTCTAGGATAGCAAATTAGCAATGCATGCCAATATGCCATAACAAAATAGACATCATAAATTCATAATGGATAGCAGCCATAACAAAATGGACAGCCATAATATCTGAATTCAGAAATTCACAATACTTAACAAAATGGACAATATTCTATACTAAATACTAATTCTAAAGTCCAACATAACAAAATGGACAATAAGCATAGATCCGTCCAAAGTCCAACATAACAAAAAAAAACATAGTCATAGGTCCAAAGTTCAAAGTCTAAAGTCCATCATAAAGCCATAGAAAGTATAACAGAACTCAATCAGAGTCCATAGGTCCGTCCATATCGGCATATCCACATCGCCACAAAAAGTATAACAGAACTCCAAAGAATCACATAAGCACATACCAATACCATACCACGAGTCCACAACGCTAGACGCCTAGATGGAATTACTGTTTTTCCTGTATTAAAAAGAAATAAATTATAAGATTAGAAATTTATCATAATAAAAAAACCCGTTAATTTGTATAATGCAAATAAATAAACAAATAATACTATACTACTAAGCAAATAAGCATACCACAAGACAAGGCTCTCAACTAGTGTTGTCCTCTAATGATATCGGTGATACTCCTCCCTCGAACAACTCTAAAACATTATTAAAAAAAGTTATAATTTATCATATATAGATATAGTTAAGTTAATGTAATACAACAATGTTAAGCTATTAAAATGTAAATAAAAACAAATAAATTATTACCTGCGTCAATATCATCGTATTGTTCTACCTCTTCCATTGAAGCTTGAAGGTCAATTGATTTTACTTTAGATCGGAACCAATTTTGTGTGCATATGAGAGCTTCTACTGTGTTAGGACGCAAAGAACTACGAAAAGGATCAAGTACACGTCCTCCCGTGCTAAAAGCAGACTCAGATGCAACTGAAGTCATAGGAATAGCTAATACATCGCGTGTTATGAGAGAGATGATCGGATATTTGGTGGAATTATTTTTCCACCAACATAAAATATCAAATGGCTTTCCTACAATTTCTTCTTCAAGAGTAGCCTTCAAGTACTTCTCAACTTCTGTCGTATTCCCCAAATTCCCTTGTTTATGTTTTTTCCACTTAGTAGCCTGGTCCTCCATCCATTATCTATCACAATTGATTCACTAACGCTTGAACTTGATGTTGCACTTAGGTTTTGGTTATTTCTAGCATAAACCACATACAAACTCTAAAGTGTTTTTTCTACTTTCTTAATTATCAAAGCAATTTTGGCATTCTCATACAATCCACTTAACCCAAATTCAACATATTCTAACTTGAAACGAGGATCAAGAACAACAGCAACTAATAACAATGGGTTAATCTTTTCAATGTCCCAGTACTTATCATATTTTTCAATCATACTCATACTCATGGACATTAAACCAAGATCAATATGGTTTGATAGTTGTTTCAAGTTACTCTTAACATTTACTATCTCATTAAATAAAATGTCAGATGTAACATACTTGGACCCAGAAACTTAGGTGGTTGTATTGTAGTAAACACCCAAAAACTGCACAAACAATCTAGCTCTATCCCAATCATTTCTCCCCGGAGGCACGCCAACAACACCATCTTTCCCAACAAAGTGTTCTACATACCCAACATCCTCATCTTGCAATCTCACAAATGCATCTTCAAACATTATTGTCGCCGCCAACATAATGTATGTGGAGTTCCACCTCGTTTGTACATCTTAACATACATTCTTCTTACATTCAATTTTAGCTTCTTTCACACAATTTTTCCACTTTAACCATCTAGATGGAGACGACCTCACATATCTAACCGCATCATGTACTCGAGTTATTGCCGTGTCATATTGCTTAAGCCCATCTTTCACAATAAGATTTAAAATATGTGCAGAGCGCCTAACATGTATGAACTCATGTTCTAAAACTACATCTTTCCAATGTTTTGTCTTCTTCTTCAACCATTCTATTGCCAAATTATTAGAGCTTGCATTATCACATGTGACGGTTAATATACTATCTATTTTCCATTCTAGAAGGCATTTCTCCACCATTTTTCCGATTGTCTCACCCTTATGGTTTGGTACCACGCAAAAGTTGAGCATCCTTTTATTCAATCTCCACTCACTATCGATATAATGTGCGGTGAGACACATATAGTTTATATTTTGGATAGAGGTTCAAGTATCGGTAGTGGCGCAAATTTTGTAGGCTCTTATAATACTACTCAACTTCTTCTTTTCTTCGAAGTATATAGCAATAGCCTCCCTAGCTATTGTTGCACGTGAAGGAATCTTAAATCTTGGACAAAGAAGATCACAAAAATTCAGAAAACCCTCACCTTCCACAAATCTAAATGAGAGCTCGTCCATAATTATCATTTTGCTAAGAGCTTTCTTACAAGAATCTTGGCTAAATAAGATAGGCACAAGATCTTGTTCTTGTCCTCCATTCTTTCTTTTAAAGCTAAGGGTTTGTTGCTTATCATCGAGTAGTGCTCTACAAGGATTACTAGCACTCTTACACCGATGATATAAATAACCTCTTAAGGTAAAAGTACCGTTAAAAGATGGATCACTTGCAAACAACAAATTGCAGTAATTACATTTTGTCTTAGGAGGTTTACTATCCTTTACTTTAGTAAAATGATCCCATACCTCTGATGTAACTTTTCCCTTCCGACTTCGCTTTGTCGATTACGAAGATTTAATTGGTTGGCTCGGCCTCTCAGTAACATCGACATCATTCACATTCATTTGTTGCACTTCATCCACAGAAGAACTCGCCATTACTGAGAAAAAGTATAATAATCAATACCTCTGAAAGTTACAACTAAAAAACAGATAATCCCTAAATCAAATCAGATAATCCCCAAATCAGTAATCTCCAAATCAGATAATTAGAAACCCAAATCAGATAATCAGCCACAAAAAATCAGATAATCCCCATATTTGATTAGAAATCCCCACAGAAAATTAGATAATCAGAAAATCAAATAATCACTTAATCAGCCACAAGATTTATCATCCCCTTAATCAGATAATCACTTAATCAGCCACAAAATTTGATTCAGAGAGATATAGAGAGATTACCTGTGGCTGCCTGGCTGGAACTACAGTGGTCGGTGAAGCCTTGTGGTCGGTGAAACCTTAATTGGAAACTTGTAGAAGGAAGAAGGAAGAAGAGAATTGTTGGAAACTTGGAATGAATTGTGGTCGGTGAAACCTTAATTGGAGTTATTTTTCACTCATCTTGTGGTAGAGAAACCCTAGATTGCAGACTTGTAGTAGAGAAACCCTAGATTCTTAGAATTGTTGGAATGAATTCTCAGAGATTAGATGATTGTGGTGGTGGTGGTGGTAGAGAGATATTAGATGATATGAAGTAAGACTGAGAGAAATGATTGTGGTGGTGGTATATATGAGAACTGATTGTGGTGGTAAGTTATGAGAAGTAAGTAAGCAGATGATTGCGGTGGTGGTAGAGAGAGATCAGATGATTGTGGTAGAGAGAGATCAGGTAAGGTATTAGAACTGAGAGAGAAGAGTAGAGAGAGACTGAGAGAGAGGGTTGAGTTGAGAAGTATATTATTTATATTATTAGGTTAAGTTTACCCCGGTTCGGTTTGGTCGGTTAACCGAGGTAGGTAACCAGAAACCAAACCGGGGCAGTCCGGTTCCTCACTTTTGGAGCCGTAAACTGAACCGGCCTTGTTTAAAACCGGAAAAAATTGTCGGCCCGGTTCGGTTTCGCGGTTTCTCTGTACAACCCTACTTTTGAAAATCTTGAAATCACATTGGTATTTTTAGAAATGATGTTACTGATAAGGAGTTTTATATCCATATTCCATAACGAAATATTCGGTTAAATCATCTCTATGCGGGCCTCATAAACATCACCAAAGTTTATCAAAGTATTCTTCACCATTAGAATGCTAGTTTGTAATAACATAGCATGGTGGTAGCATCAAACTGACAAATATTCGCTCTTCAACTGGTTGCAGTATCATGAACTAATGCGCAATGAGAGAGTTCCAGCTACAAAGCATGTTTACATGTCACTTATAAATGCATATGTCAATTGTGGACAGGTAGAAAAGGCAAAAAAGGTACGTTGAGAGTGATACTAACATTTTATAGTCCATGAATGTTATTTCTGAGCTTGTATTGAAAGGTTCCTTTAGAGAATACTTTCATTTCCAATTTAATGTTTTTGGTAAATAAAAATGGAAGTAGAAGGGAAGCTTTTTAGAGACAATTATGAGATAAATATAAAGGACTTGTAAGCCTTGAAATCGGCATATACTGATACTACACAGGGTTCCCAAGCCCCCCTAGTTGATGCTCAAACTCTTACCATATTGTTAGTAACAAAGTCTTACCATGTCTTAAGGATTAGTGTTTTTACCCGTGCTCCGCACGGTTTTGATAAGTCTCACATGTTGGTCTCATTCAACATTATTTGGTTAGTGATGATTTATGAGCGCTCAATGCTAGTGCATCTCTATTCTGTGGGGAGGTCGTGAGATTGAACCTCAACCTATGGGTCACATATCTTCCAATTTTATAGAAAATATCCATACTAATTTTTCTAAGAATTGGGATAGCTTTGGGGCAAGTTATTTATTGGCTTTCACTGCAAGTACAATTCTGATGGCAAAGCTCACTTTCGGCATCCCACATATCTTAACTGTGCAACAATGAAAACCCCCAGTGTATTCTCAATAGAGCCATAAAGAGAATTATAGATACAGAGCTTTGGATTATGGTTCTCGAAAGTTCCTTCCAACCATGCTTGCAACGAACAAATCATATCAAACCATCTTATAAAAGAACTACGAAAGTGCCATTAGGCATAGGTTTTTTTGTTGAAGTACCTGAAGTTGGTTGCTTGATATCTCATTCTCAAAAGCTCTTATATAACAACTACATGTCTAAAATTAAACTTGATTAAATCATTAAGAGCACAAAGATATTAGGAAAACCACTTTCATATATGAAATTTTAAGAGAGAAACTTACAATTGTAGGATGCTCAAATGAAAGATATCCCTAATCACATCTATTTAGACAAACTGATATTGTCGGGTTAACATACGCCGATTCAGTGTTTTGACAAATTCGACTTTGATGATGTAGCATAAATTAAATATGGACAAAGTTAGAGGTAGTTTTTCCCAACATAAATATGTAAGCTTCCTGCGAGGAAAACAAAAGCCAACCATGTACCTTGGATACAGGTTGGTCGTGCATCTTAGTTACTTGCTTATTCTCTTTCTTTGAAGATATCTAATGGATTTTGATCTTCCTTTCAAAAATGAAATCCTATAATGATAATCATGGGGTTCTGTAATGGATTTTGATGAATTTTTATGTTTGATTTAAAATATTCCAATCACCCCTGGGGTAATCTGCTCAAAATCGCAAAAAATTAGAACAAAATATTATGAATCAGAGGAAACTGCCAAGAAATGAATTATTCTATGCTTAATAACATGTTGGGTTGAGGAGAATATGATTAGTCTTTCGATTTTTGGCTTAATAATGAAGATGTTATGGAAGAAGAAGAGGATTGACTTTATGATAGGAAGAGTGAAAGGGATTCATGAAAGATTTATGAAAACATCATGAGGCATTCATGTAGGTGTAGAAAGGGGCTGAGAGTGAATTGAATTTAGTGATGTCGACATAGGTTGAGAGGAAATGATAATAACGACTATCGTCACGTGGCGCTCTTGAGAGACTCCCTTTCTCAAGTTTCTTAGCCTTTCCTGTATAGATTGGTAGACTGGTAGGGATTTTTAGAATTAGTTGTTAGGGGGATCTTCTATACTAAAGTTTTATACTGCTTTTGGTGTTATTTACAATTTCGAATTCATTTGTTGAATTTCCTATTTTGATTCAGTAACTTTTCGTACAGTAGTTTTTTATTTTGTAATTCATCTGTGTAAATAAAGTTGCAGGCCTTTAGCCCTATCAGTTGCTGATGAATAACGAGTTATTTATTTTGAGAAAGGTTTTCTTGCTTAACAAATACGTCATCATGGCTCTTGGATTTTGTACATCAAGATTTTCTCTGTCCCAAACCCCCCAAATGTTTTAAGAACATCAATGTATGAATGTTCAGTCACTTTCTTTTAGATAAATTTTCTTTTGTACTTCCTCATGATGCTTCTGATTCACTGTGTACGAACTTTTCTTTTAATGGAGCTTCATAATTTTTCATTAGAGTAATTTACAAAGACTGTGACGTAACTACTTTTGGTTATAGGTGCTCTTGGATGAAGGAGTACCAGTTAAGTACATAAACGGAATTAAGAGTGTGCTTGTATCAGCTCTTGCATCATATGGGCAAATGTCAGATGCACTCGAGTTATATGAAGAAATTAAGCAAGCTGGGCGGTCTTTGGATCCAAAGGCCATTATAAGTCTCATAGTGAGCTCTAACTTTTCCTTAGTCTTTGTTGTACCATTTGGTTCCAATAATGACATCTCAGTTTTTCTATCTCTAAATACAGGAGCACGTTCAATCTGGAGATGAATTAGACAGATTGCTTCGGCTGCTTGGAGAATTGAAAGATCCCAACTTTTGGTTTGATGGATGTGGAAGAATTGCTGTATATTGTGTTAAACACAAGTTTCTAAGGTTTACAATACCTTAACTCTTTCTTTTTTCCTGTCACCATCTTCTACATTTTCTAATTCCTCTCATATTTGTACTACCCTTGATATAGTTCTGCTGTTGACTTACTCAAACAACTTAAAGACAAAGATGAGCTGTCTACAGATGCTGTTTTAAATCAGGTTATGACTTCTCACCATCATCATTCGTTAGAAAATGCTTTAATACTTAAGATGGAATATAATGCCCTTATATTTGTAAATATTAGATGGTGCATGATCTCACTCTCTACATACGTTTTTGTTGGATTATGTATTTATAGTTAGTGATATTTATGCTTTATAATAATTGCATTGGTCATAACTGGCGATTAGGTGGTCCATATAATTTGAGTGTCTTGTGCATAATATTTCTTGGCTAAAGGAAGAATATTTTCTCTTCTGTAATTGGGAGACTATCTCAGATGGACATAGCTTGATCAAGCTTATATCCTCAACAAAATGAAATATATATTGTCCTTTTTGTCATTTAATTGATACAATTTCATGCTTTGTTCATATATTCTATTTGGTGAATAACTAGGGTTATAGATCTTCAACCTACTTTATAATTCTTATTGATTTTATTCATGTACTATGTCTAGAATTGTAAAATTCTTCTCTGAGTATTTCCAAAAACTATAATGCGTAACCAAATTTATCATCTGCATACTTTTTGTTAACCTTTGTCCTCTCATCACCAAGGAATATTTGTAGTTCATAGTCCCGCTTAGATGTTTCCCAGTAACAATATTATCATCAACTGATCTCATAATGTGTAGCCAAATGTATCATCTGCACAACCCAAGAAAATAACTGTTTATCTTTGTTATTAAGATTAGTCCTCTCATCTTCAGTATTTCCGAGAATGCTTAGTAACCGGAGAGTTTTTGTAATTTGTAGTAAATTTTTTTCATGGTCCACCACCTCCTCTTTGCTAATTCTCCTTTTAAAGGTGCCAAAAGAGATATATTATCCGAAAATCATGCAGTGCACATTGTTCCCCCTCCCATTGTGATAATGTCACGACCCCACTTTATGCGCACTAATATTGTCCCCACTTAACCACCTCCAACAGAGGTGTGAGGTTTTCTTCCTTTGAAAAGGCCTCGGCGATAAGTAGAGTGAGATTTTAACTTAAAGATCATGCGCCCAACAAGATCTTAAGCGATCTAGGACTAAACAAGACAACCATCACCACACTCGGGTTAGGCGCCTTACCACTCGGATGGGGTCGGGGTGTCACAATTCCCCCCCCCCCCCCCCCCCCCCCCCTCCCAAGATCGAGCCGTCCCCGGCTTTAATACCATTTTGTCATGACCCTACTCTACGTGTACCAATATTGTTCCTACTTAACCACCTTCAACAGAGGTGTGAGGTTTTGTTCCTCTACAAAGGCCTCGATGAAAAGTAGAGTGAGATTTTAACTTAAAGATCATACACCCCCGTCAAAATCTTAAGCGATGTGGGGTTAAACCACTGGTTTAAACCCTTCACAACCCTTGAGTTAGGCGTCTCTTCAGTACACCCGCTCGGGCAGGGTGGCGCAGGTCATAGCAATGCTGCGTTTGAAATTAGACACCTAACTCCTTCCAATATTGTACTTGAAATTATGCCCTTTCTCATCCAGCTTTTCTACAAAATATGGTTTCGAACAACTATTATGTACTGTACTGTACTATTGTCTCACAACTATGAGAACCAACATGCACCTAATTTTGGTGCCACGTTTTTTGGAAACCTGCTGTTTTCCATCATATGTAATGGGATTACACCTCTTCTATATAGCCTCAACTAGAATGAATATCAAGAGGATGCTAAATTCATTACCAAAATAGGCATATTACCAAACAACAATGAGAAGAAATACTCACCACTTCAGTCTCTAAGAGCCCCCAAATCAGCCACATTGAGGATAAACCAATCGGGAGTTGTGGAGAAAGTGATGTGACACATCCATTATAGGGTCGTCTACCTCCGTGCGACCTATGTTTAATTAATGTTTTATATTTTATGATTTAGCTTAAGCTCTGTTGGAGAGGTCCAATATGGGTTATTAGCAGTTTCCCAATTTAAGTAGAAGTCTATTTCAATTAGAATTAGGGCTCCTAATTCTAACCCTCCTTGTGTTCTATAAAAGGGGAGGTCTAGGTTATTTGTTTTTCAGTTGATTTTGATTAATGAAAGTTGATTTGTTTAGTTGAAACCCTAGTTTTCTCTAACTCTCAAATACAACGTGATTTTCTTACGAATCTTGCTTCCGCGTTCGTAATATTCACGTCAGAAAGCCTCGCAAGTCCAAAGACGAAGCCCTTGTAGAATACACCTCTTAATTAACCTCCTAAATGTGGTCTTGTATAAAACTACCTAAACACCAAAATTCCTTGATTTCTAAATATAACGCACCATGATCAGGTAGACCAGCAAGGAGTCATATCATTCTTGGCTCACTTTCGATGGAATCAAATCAGTAACAAAGAAATATTCTACAGCTTAGTGAGTTGGTGGAATATCCTTATTAATTCCGTTTGCAAATATATATGATGCCTGAGTACACCAATTGCTATGGGCATGTTGCACTTCATTTCTCCCACCTCAGGATCAATCTGGCAATAACTATCTATATCAAAGTTTTAATTTCACTGTTCATTTTCATTTAAGATTCCAGCATGACTAACTGTATGTATGTCAAATGCGACCAACTTTGAAAATTTCAAAGGTTTTTCCTTTTTAAAGTATGATTTGTCAGACTTGTATATATTTACTAATGATTATCTGTTACAGGTGTTTTGCCAAATTTTTGAAGCAGAGCCCACTGCGATTGAGTTTGGACTGGATTTACTCAAAGCTGTCAAGGAAGAGCTTGGTCTTCGACCTTCTCGAACTATTCTTGATTTTCTTCTTAGTGCATGTGTCAGTGCAAAAGATTCCCATCTTGCTTGGTTAATTTGGAAAGAGTATCAGATAGCTAACCTTCCCTTCAATGTATTAACTTACTTAAGGTGAGGAAATGCTTGCTGTTGTTGATGCTATGCTTTTTCATCACATTTCAAGCTTTTCTGGTCAAGAAAATAGCTTTTACAAGAAACTGGTGCTGTATATTGATACCCAGCTTCCTTTCCCACGAGTTTCTCAAGCTGAAACTCTGTGACAATCACCATGTGACACTCTCATTGGGACGATTGTGTAGCCAACCAGTACCTAGCAAAACAAAGTCTGGCCAACCAGTATCTCTCAATGTTCACCAGGATAAAACTCTTCATACTTTGCCACTTGATGAAACTCATCTGTCTAACTTCCTCTGTAACTCCCTCGCAGGAACCTCAAACAGTATTGAATGAAACTTGACAAACACAACCTCGTCGTACTGAATTCTATATTGTTGTTTTTATCAATTAGTTTTTCTCAAAGCAGGAGTAGATGTTGCTATTGGCTGTATTTTCCTATCTCAGCTTATATGGTTCTTGGAATGCATCTGCAGGATGTACCAGGTCCTTTTGGCTTCAGGAGAACATAAAGCTGCCAGGGTTATACTGAAGAAAATATCGACAAATGATCCCCATGTTCGTGTCATCATTAAGGCATGTCAAGAGAAGTTTGGTAATTCTGTATCGGTACAAACAAAGAAGAAACAATCTCCTCCTGAGAGAAACGAACTGAATTGTCCATAATCAAGTTATCTTGTTCTCCTACAGGAAATTGTACTATAGCTATAATTTAAAGCAATCTTAATTTTCTCAATTTTACCCATCCAGTTCCTATTCTTTATGAAATTTTCTTGTCCTTTGTAAATTGATTCTTATAAATAGAATTGAACAAAAACTTATTCATGTTGGGAGAGCTTGGAACATCTGTAAAGTTGTATCTCCAATCCATTGCTTAGTGTGGATACCCTTTTTGGTTCTTGAACCACTTGGTCACTCTACTTATATTCAGTTACCTCCAACAGGCCCAACAAATATTAGCAAGTGGAACTTATTGATGTTAACCCTGTTAACTTTCACCACAAAGCTCTACTCCTCCACAATAGTATACTTAGCAAACTAAGTTGTCTTTTGTTGAATTTGGATTAAAGTGGTTTATTGCAATTGCATACTACTAACTTTGCCTAAACCTGTAATAAAATATCCACAATACTATCTCCAACAGTTCCAAGGATAAAGGGAAAATCTTTTTTCGGAACAAAAATACTCTTCAGCATTGGATAGAAGGTGAAAGTCCCCTTTTCACCTAATCCTTTTTATACCTCCACTGGTAAGGGGTTGCACAACTATGCAATCGGCGCAGAATCAAACTTTCAAGAGATCATCTTATGATTATAAGCATAGCTATTGCATTAGAATGTCTTCCATGCAATTCAGACATCCTTAGATAAGATACAGATAGCAAACCAGGTTGGTAGCAGATAATCACATTAAAAAAATTAATTGCTTTGCAAGATGGATCATTAAATGTTCTCTGCGTTTCCTTGGTTAATCGTAAGTTACAAGCCGTGTAAATAAGAATTGTATATTGACATACAAAGAGTATATATTATAACACGTATTCTGAAAATTTTACAAGCCTATTCTTATTTTACTTTTGATTGCAAACAAGGCTGCAAGAGGCGGGCGGGCAACCACTACACGCCAGAATTGAAGCAGCCTAAAGAATAATATTTTATACACACAAAGAAGGGTATAAACAACATACAGAGAAACTCTTAAGGAATAAAATCACCTTACAATATCCTGTGGGGTTCGGAGAGCGGGTTCATTTCTAGTTCTACTCTCTCGAGCTCCCTCGAATTCCAAAACTTTTCAGCTTCTCTGGAAACTTGAATATCAGAAGGATTTAAGTATTGGTTAAATACTTTTACAACGAATCGAGGAACTAATGCCACTATTAGTATCCCGAGTAAACACAGCCAAAATGTTCCAGTAGTTGCAATATTGAAAATAGACCTGCCGTGATAAATAAATAAATAAAATATCAGATCAGAACTTCCAGTGTTAAAAGGGATACAATAAGTGCGAAAAGAGGATATATCAGAAACCGGAGATAGGATGTATCTTAACCTTGAACAATATCCCATCGCCTTAACATCATGCAATTTGTTCCCCGGCGTAATATATAAGATATAATAATACATCTATAATTGTTTTATGTTAAAATATTAGTCTTTTCAAGAAATGCACACTTATTTCGTGAACATATTTTAATACACCAATGTTGTTCACAGTATCAAACTAATATATAAGTTAAATTTATATCACGAATGTTTGAACAACAGGTGCAACATCAATAACGATAATGATAAAAAAAACAAGTCACGGGTATAGATGGAAAGAGGACATACCAATATCCAGGCAACGAGATTATAGCGTCGAGGACCATGACACATATACACGTCGCAATTATAGATCCCCATACAGATGAGTGTGCAATCAATGTCCATCGCATTATGTCCATGGCCAAGTGAATATTGACCAAAATCACCACAGCAATGGTCCACAGATCTCCTATGCTAGTCCTGTCTATTGTACTATGTCTATATGCAAACAAAGGGATAAAGAAGATAACCATGCTTTGCCACAAAGTATCTGCCATAGTTAATAAGAACAGTTTTAAGTTGTAGCTCTCTTGACGTTGACCAGCTCCGTAGAGTTGAGGAAACTTGAGTAGAGTTTTCCTACTCAAGTCCTTGTCTAGAATTGCGACAACGATAGTCGGCAAAGACGTATAGATGATTGAATACAGTACGCTACTCCATTCTGAAATTGCAGTCGTTAATGTGAAGGCGGTGTAGAGCACGTACCTGTGAAAGGAGATACAATATATAAGCTTCTATAATTAGAAGTATAGCAAGAACAATTAACTTATATATATTACACTCTTGCAAACTTAATATATAAACTATTTCATGCACAGTTGCAAGAATGTATGGATCAACCTACTTTCTTCACATCTTATACTAAAGAAAAGTCAAAAGAGTACGGACCGGAAGAATTATGGGTAACTTTTCAAAGTCTAGTAATTGTAACAAATACGGAACTAGAGAGATGGACGCAACAATGTAATTCAAAGGATGGTATGGAGTTGATTGGCTATCATTGTATGCTGAACTTGGCTTGCTTAAAAGAGGATCCAGAATCTGCGTTCATAAGGCTACAGGAAAATCAAGTCAAGCAAGGATTACATATCGCAGAGATTTTGAACAGACCAAATTTGTGTAAACGCTGTTCTTTTGGGAACATTTCAAATATTTTCATGCAAGGGTTCAGGCGTATTGAAACTTGTGAGATGAGGCTTAAAGGAAAGGATAGAAGAGGGATTCTTCAATAATCTTGGGCTCCATGCACGTAGCGTTTGAGTGAACCGTGTTAGATATCTATTTTCTTCTGTGATTTCTTTTGTTTTCTGCATCTTCTATTGCTTGTGATTAATTGCACTTCAAACACGAGCATAGGCCTTATAGCCCGCTTAAATGTTGAGGCCAGGAGGAGTTTGTTGTGCAACTATTGTTTTTGAACGTATGAGAGCCAATCTGACTCCAAACATTGTTGTAGATCGAAAAACTCGGTTAAATTTCTGTAATTAATTGTAGCCAGTATATGGTCTAGATGACCGAGCCCACCCGTTGGGCCACATGGCAAAATTTCCACCACCCCCATTCAGCATTTAGTATATGTGAGCAAAAAATATAAGGGAAAATGTGATTAGTATGAGAACTCACCAGAATAATATAACGACAAACACGGCGTTCCTATAAAAGTTGTATAGTAACATGTATCCCATACGCTGGTAATTCCAATGCCCATGTACCAATAAAAGGGGAACCAAAAATCTGAATTGCCCCATAGCAAAATCTGATGCCATTACCGCCTGTCTCCCCTCTTGACCACTGATACCAATTCCCACATCAGCCATTTGAATCATTGAGACGTCATTGGCACCTAAGACGCAAAATGTAAGAATAATAGAAGTGAGATTTCTTCCATATAACTCACACGGAGATTGAATGCATATATGATGCGGGAATACCACAAATACTCCATGTAACCGTGTTTACACAATATAATACTGATTCTGGATATTACATTAATAAACCGATATGAAAATTTGTACTTTCTGACTAATATATAGCTGATCCTTTTCACTTCTAACAATTGGTTTTTCACAAAGTTTGTAAGAATTTGTAGTGTAGGAACTCCCTCCTAAGAACGTGGTACCACAGTTTAACCATACAAAACTCCCATTAAATCTAAGATTTAGTTTTACAGCAATAATATATACAGTATTATAAGAAATATCAGTCAATATTCAATAACCTTAGAAGACAAATTTTGATTCAAATTATGTGTTAACAAAAGCTCCTCTATTTACGGATATTAATTTTTAAGCGAGTGTGTGTGTGAGATGCAAGGGTTTTTATTATTATTTATAGCTAAGCCCCCAAACAGCAAAAATCAGCCATGAGAAGTTAATTAACTTATTTTGAAGAAACAGAAAATGCTCCAATGAGTCCTAGTCAATATTGAAGATACGATTTTTCATTTGCAGAAGTCTTGGACATGATACCAATATGGATATCCCATCCTAGAGCATATCCAATAGGTCTTACGATAACATTTTATATACATTCTCACGTTTTACTATTGGGTTAATCCAATCACGTTATGTAAAATAAAGAGGCATATTAGCTATATACTTGTGTTGGTGTATGCGTAAGTGTGTCTGTGTGTACGCGCATGTTTGCGTACCAGTATATGTGTGTCATGGAGGAGAAAAAGTATTTACCATCTCCAATGGCAAGTGTCATGTCATCCGTCCTGTCTTTTATGAGAGCAACAATTCCAGCTTTTTGTAACGGAGCCACTCGACAACACAAAACGACACTACACTTTATGGCTAACTGGAAAAGCTGCAACATCAAGAGGAGCCTCAGTCATGAAATACAATAGATAAGCAAAGCTTCAAACCTTTATATTGTAATGTTATGGCAAACTTACCTGTTCTTCTAATTCAGTCTCGAGAATATGTACAAGGCTAGTACCATCAATGATCAAAGCAAGAGGATTTCTACCGTAGCCAACCCCCGCGAATTTTTTTGACATGGTAAGAGCTTCTTCTAAGCTTTTTTTACATGATTCCTTCGAGTTTTTGTTTATTGTGATCTGGGTCATCTCATTAGTCAGGAGTTTGCACGAGTAGCCTATCGAGATGGCCGTTTCTTGTTTGTCCCCCGTTAGAACCCAAACTTTTATTCCAGCTTGCCTTAGAGATTCTATTGCTTGGGGCACACCATGCTGCAGTTTATCTTCAATGGCAGATGCACCCAATAAGTGAAGATTGGTTTCCACATTAACCGCAACTCCACGTAGTAAGGCAGCTCTTCCTATCAATGAAGTACTTGCTTTCTCGTACGAAAACTGCCATTGCTCAAACTCCGAACGGCTAAGTTCTCGCATTCCAATGACCAACGTCCTTAGACCCAATGAGGAGTAAGTTTGGATATGGTTTTCGGTTGCATTTGTTATGTACAAATTTAGGGTTTTGTCGATCAGGTTGAACATAGAAGTATCCGCGCCTTTGACAAATATCTTCACAGTTTTGTCTGGGCAGCCAATTATAACAGACATCCTCTTTCGGTCACTATCGAATTCATGAAGCCCCAAAACATCAAACCTGTGCTGCCCATGAAATGCGTTTACACCACATACAAAAAAAGGTTTGTAAGTTACAAATCATTTTGAAAAGAGACATGTGCATAACAGGCTTAACAGCACAAAAAAGGAAAACATGCAAAACAACACCAATAGGTAATTGAAGATAAAAAATACAAGATGCAATCACGACACAAAGAATATGCTATATAGTAACTTCAGTGAATTTAGATGAGAAGAGAGACATTGTTACAAAACTCTCAAAAAAAGAGAGCTACACGTCTCAGTTTTTAAAGAGCTCCAAGTCTCCAACAAAATGTAAATAGGATTAACTGGAAGCTTTCTCAAAAAGGTTTTTATTGGCTATAGCTACTGCTAGGAGAATACTGACAGAATACATTAGCAAAAGAATACATGAATGAACAAGCTCACATTACCTTTGTCTTTCTCCGTGGACGTCAACTACTATGTGTCCGGATGTTCGTTCTACAAGCATGAAACCATAGGTGGCTGCAGCATAAACCAGTGCCTGTTCATCAGGAGACTCGCCCTGATAATCTACCAACTTCACTACAGGATCTTCTGTCTCCACAACCAGAGGGACCATAGTATTACAAGTAGCCAAAGCAAGGAAAAAATTATGAGTGTTTTTTTCTTCCTCTGTTTCCTTGCCATTTCTCAGAAACCGTTGCAGCTCTGGGTCAGCCTTTACATTCATCTTTGGTCTCCATATTTCTCCACTAACTGGTCAAACAACACACGAACTGGATTACGAGTCTTAATCTTGGTTCATAAATTCTTGAGCTAATGAAAATTTGGTTAATCAATATAAGTCAATAATTTGGCACGTAAATGGTATAATATCCAGATGTAAAGTAATGATCAAACAATGTTATCCAATATATCGCATAATCGACTTGATTTTTTTTTTCTTTTTGATGATATAAATGTAAAATAAGTATCGATAATTGGATAGATACGTTGGGTATACATGATTACATGTACATATCTGCCAAATAACAGATACATCAGCCAATCTTACCAAATATATGTTGAAGTATAATTTCACAAAGGACTTGTGTATCGCATATAAACCATGATGTGTTAGATTTTCACTGACTTGTTGCAGTAGCACAAGTATTGGCTGATATGCCGCAACGGAGCATATATTGGCATTTGGCTTTGATCAATAAACCGAACAGCATGTATATCTTGATATTTAATTTTAATTGGAAGACAAGCAGGATTGAATACCTGATCAAGATTCTAACGAGTGCTAGCTCAGTTATTAAGGTTATTTTTTGGAATCACTCTCATCTGGAGCTGCTTCTAACAACAAAACCATATAGTACCAAAAGAAAAAAAAAAAAAAAAAAAAAATACCTCTAATAGAAGATCCGTCTTGAGCTTTTCCACAGCTGTAATCTACTCCTTGTATGCTTGCACACTGAAACTCCATCTTGTTCTCCGTAAGCGTCCCTGTTTTATCCGAGAAGATATATTTTATCTGGCCAAGATCTTCGTTAATATTCAAAGCCCTGCATTGGAACCTTGAATTTGAAGCTTCATCATACATCCTCGCATCACCGATCATGAAGTAAGCTTGCCCCATGCGAACTAACTCCATCGAAATGTATAAAGAGATTGGGATCATGATCTGGAAAACAATTACTGACATGAAAAACGTATATAATATTTCAAGCCCCAAACCGGTATAGTTGTAACTCGACTCTTTGTCTTCAGAGAAGTCTTTCTTTCTGTAATAAGGTAAGTAGTCCAACTCATCCCGGTGGCGAACAAGCCAAAACCCAGCACAAGTAGAGACAATAGCACACAATGCAGCCAGAAACACAGAGAGTAGTATGATCTCCCGGTTCATTTGGGTCTCCAAACGGCTCCTCTTAGATGGAGCTCCGGAGTTATTGAGCATCACCTTGGTATCACGACCGGCATAAACTACAACCCCGATTGCCCACACTGTGTTCTTGAGCTCACAACCACGGAGAATAATATTTGACGGTCCAAGTGAGACCCGTTTTTCATCAATCTCCATATTCGCTTGAAAACCATAAATATTTCGATTGGGTTTCTCGCACTTGATTAATCCTTGAATCTTCTCTTTCTTCGACATGGTCTCTTGTTTCGCGTAACGGGTTTTCAAGTTTGATTCCCCATCTAAATTTATCGTCTGAATATAAGCAACCCCAGTAGGGTCACTGGTTGAGAGCAACACCAAGTCACAAGGAAGTGTGTCATTTGCAGAAACCTTAAGGATCTCTCCAACCCGTATCTCCTTCCATCTTTTAGGCTCAAACTGACCATCCTTAAGTACCAATGCCTCCCGATTATTCTCAATTCGATCAGACTGATGTCTCCTCCAATCTTCATAAGCGTCTTTAACCGCCGTAACTAATAGTACAAAAGCCAGAGGCAATATAGAAGTTGCCCTCCCAAATACAGCTAACTGTGGCAACTGATTCAATATAGCAATCACAAGGAAATATATGTATGCAACCCTGTGAAATTGCTCGAATAAGTTGCGTGGTAAGAAGGTGAATATCGAATATTTGGCTGTTCTAATCGAATTCTTCGCGAATTCAAACCTCTCATTAGTCCTCTCCGGATCATTCACATAAACAAGTCTCGCATCCTCATCGCTTATATCCTTCTGAGACGAAACAAACCGCTCCGATTGGTTAGCTGCCCTCGACGGATACCTACTGGGCGTCTTCGACATAGATCGACTAAAACTCTCAGTGGCAGATACAAATGAAAAATCCCCATCATCAACAATGCTTCTTCTCGAAGCTGAAGCCGAGTCATTAAAGTGGGTATTGTTGTTTCTATCAAATGGGGTTGCTCGATTTTGATCCTGATCCATCCCCAAATCGAATTTTCTCGAAATGGGGTTGTTAAATGATTGATTAGGGTAAATGGGTATTGTTTTTTTGGATGAAAAATTGCTGGGTTGGGGTTGTTGGGGAGATCTAGGAGAAGGGATCAATAATGGCCGCTCAGATACCATGATCCGAAGATCAAAGGTGGTATTCTGAGCAGCTGGGTATCAATTAAACTTAGAATCATATAAAACCCAACTTATACTTTATCAAATAATGATCAAATACAAGCACCCAAAGTGTTGTTACCAATCAAACTTACACCAACAAGGCAACAACGATAATAAAAGAAAAATCAAATAAAAATCAAGTCTTTACAGTTGTAGAGATGCTATTTCTCCAATGGGGTTTACTGAAACTTACTTGTTAGGAGTTGCTTGGTTTGGGTTTGCTCTTCTCTACATCTATCGAAGGTTTTGATGATGATGATGAGGTGTAGGCGACTGCGATACATTAGGAAGGGGTCGTAAAGGGAGGCAAAATCAACAAATCACAAATTAGAATTTAGAAAATAAGATCGGCTTCTAGAGAGCTTATTTCTAACTAATATACCTCCCTTTGATTTGCAAAATTTATACATTAGCTCCTTAAAAGTTAAAAACTACATTGAAGTCCTTATCAGGGTCTCCCTGTTGTGCCTCTACGTTTTAACGCAGCATAATGTTGGGTAAAACTTTAGCCTTTTCTATTTTATTATCCTTCCCTACAACTTCACATTTTGTCGCGACCAAAATGTGATTAATGTGTGGTATGGGGGAATCAAATGGGGGTTCGTGTAACAATTTGAGACCGCACTTCAATAAACATATGTTATGAGTTCAATTCATAACCAAGGATTCACTCGCTAGGATTATCCAAACTTACCTAACATGCGAGCTGAAAGGGTTCTCACGTGCTCTGCTCGTAAATTGCTTGAGAAAAATGTAATAATTTATAAATTGGGTCCCCCTGGTTGAAGAGAAAATAAAGCATTATGCCAAATTTACCGTATCAAGTATCGACTCATAGTAATCATTAGGAGTATATGATTTCCACCCTTTTTTTTATATTTATTATTAAAACATTTTTGGATTGGTTTTGACTACCACCCCTATTATCCAGCAACCACTACCATCTAGGGAAATTATAATGCACTTGGGAAGAAGAAGAAAAAAAACATGTGACAATGTCATCGTAATTAACCAATTAGCTCAGGGTCGGCCTTGGCTATAGGTGCAAGAGGCGGCTACCTAAGACCTCCAAATGGTAAATTAATACATTAAAAAAATGACCTCCAAAATCCAAAAAAAAAAAAACAACAACAACAACAGTTGCTTTATTGGTTTACAATCTACTCTCACCATAAGGTTAGAGGTTCAAACCCTTACCTTATTTACAAATTTTTACAACTAAATATGTCCTACCAATTTTTTTCCCCTGCGACAAGGGGCATTTTCGGACCTCGCCTAGGCCCCCTAAACCTCAGCGTTGGTCCTGAATTAGCTAAAACCACCAAAATTTGGTTTTAAATTAACAATGAGTCTAGGGAGGAATAATAAATAGAAAAGAATAAAAGAGTTGGTTTAGAAATGTCAATATTGCTTACATTTCAAAATGGGTAGAGAGAATCATTTATTAGACATTCTAGAAAGAGTCCTTATTTTGAACAATGGCTTATTCTTAACTTGACTTTTTCTGAAATATCAAAACAGGTAGACTTCCTCTTAACTATTTCCAAATGGTCAAACAACAACACCCACACTAACATACTTATCATCTATGCAAAGACAATATATATAGCCATTAATTTGCCTCAAGATACATTTTTGTTATGTGAAAGCCGAGGCATAATGTCATAGAAAGAGACGGAGTGGCCGTATCAAACATGTTCCAATTTTTTCTTACTAAGAAATATATATTTTTCAGAGCCCGAAAATGATGTTTCTCCGTGACACGACAAGGGAAGCTAATGACAATAAAGTCAAGAGTCTGAAAATTGAGTTGATTACGCAGGTGAGATTAAATGAAAAAAACTTGTATCAATAGATAGCCTTACAGTAATTAACAAGAGGGGGTGATGCCCGGATACCTCTAGTGTTTAACAAAAATAAAAATAATAAGAGGGGGTGACATAACATATGGATGTTTGATGGCTATCAAGTATCAACGATGGAAAATGAAGACTACAAAAATGCCAAATAATCCAATAGTTTTAAATGAGATGTTGATTTCATAAATGATTGTGAATGATACGTAGCTTTTCATTAAATAACTCATTTCTACTTTGTTGCACTATATTTTTCATTTTCTCCTAGGGAAAAAATGAAAAATTAACTCGAGGGAGTTTTCCTGGTCAAACAAAGGCAAAGGCAAAGGCAAAGGCAAAGTTAAAAGCTAAAGATGTTATAAATAATACCTTTTAACACATGTTTTTTCTCATAACAACCAATACCAGGAACATCTACAACTTGGTAGTTTCTCCCACATGCAAACTACAATCCTAATGTTGTTATCTTGTGATACAAGTTGCCCCAAACTCAACTATAACCTCATCAAGTATCCATTAATTTTACCAACTACCTGTTGCCCCAGGAGCAAGATAAGGTAACACCTACGTGATGGTGCAGGTAGAGTACCTGGCACGCATTTTTTTTGGCATGCCAAACCTAAAAGGCATGTTATTTTCCTTTTTTTAGGAGAAAAACAAAATCAATTGTCAAACTACTTTAATGTATTAACGTCATGATATAACATTACAATAACAAACATATATTTATCATATAACTTTAAATTGATCAAAAGTCATACTTATAATTAAATCAATTACAACACATAAGTTATTCTCAATATAATAAAGTCATACTTTATTAAACTTATATTTAAATAAAAATTTTATTCTCTTTAGTTTTTAGTGCCTACCCTATAAATATACATAACATGCATATTAAAAAAAAAAAAATTGTACTAAAAGCGTTCACATTCGTTTAATCAAATTTTGGTTGCCAAAGTCAAACTAAACACTGTTAAAAGTCAAATAGTTTTTTCAACTCTATTCGAACCTCCAAAATATATAGCCAAACTTATAATGTCATACTTCCCTTCAAATTGTGAGATTTTAGAGAGTTACCACATTACTAATTTTCAAATTTAGAGTTTTTGGTAAGTGATATAGGTAGCCAAATTTGACTTTTAATTTGCAAGTCGGATGTAAGTCTTATTTTACGTTTTTGGCTCTTTATATATGACTTAAAGTCAAAATGGCAAGTAGAGTGCA
Source organism: Kingdonia uniflora (assembly GCA_014058105.1). NCBI lineage: Eukaryota > Viridiplantae > Streptophyta > Magnoliopsida > Ranunculales > Circaeasteraceae > Kingdonia > Kingdonia uniflora. Next base: position 314,349 of record JACGCM010001976.1, read on the forward strand.
GATGCTCTAATTTAACCTCTGCCCAAAGACAAATGGCATGCCAGTGCCATGTTGCCATGCACCCTAGGTGTAGGGTTTGATTCTCATCACTGGCCTTGTGCCAACGTATCTGGTTCATGTGGTTTGAGGGCAATTGCACAACCTTAGAGGATCTAGTATGGAATTAGCGATATGGCCGGTGACCCGAATACCTCTAGTTAAAAAAAAAAAAAAATATCCATTAATTTTACTTGAGCCCTGTCTGAAGGAATAAAACCTTGGGCCTATTCCCGTACTCTCATCGGATTTGGGGCATCGGGTGTGACCTGCCCATTATTGTGATACAAGGTGCCAACTTGTTCTCTACTGGAGATGGTCTGATAAAAAAATAGAAAATTTAAACACCAAAAAACGCTCAAACATTGCAGCCAAGCAGGACCTTAGTCGGATACAAACCAAAGAACCAGAGAGAGAGAGAGAGAGAACTCTGTGGTCTCCTCTCTCACCATCTCTGCTATGATTTCATGCAAATTGGGAGAAACATTGAAGAACAATCAGCAACAGTAGCAGTGACCAAAGGAAGCTAAGAGCTGTAAGTGTTTACATCAGTACTTGTTGTTGTTTCCTTAATACCCACCTTAGGTTTGGTTGCTAGAGTTGTAGAAACCCTAAACCCCATTGATTCAAATCTAGTTTTTTCGCAAATTAATTTGAAGGCATGGGGTGTGTTTTTTTTTTAATAATAATGGTAGAAGAGAGCACAATAAATTTTACTAATTTGTTGATTGTGGTATTGAAATCAAGGCAATGCTGTCTAAAACAAAAGTTCATGGTAGAAACCCTAACCCCATTACTTCAAAATTGGAGTTTTCGCAATCGAATATTTGGTTTTTGCTGGAAATGGTAAAAGAAAAAAAAGAAAAAAAATTTGGTTTTTACGAATTTGTTTTATTGTGATCTTCAAGTATAAACTAAGGCTATAGTGCATAAACTAAGCATTTTGATTGTTAAATTAGCATCATTGTTAATTACTGAGAACAAATTTGTTTTTTTTTCTTCTTTTTCTCTGTATTGGGTATCTTCATTGAGTTTATTAAGCACTTTTGGAAGTGACCCCTAACTTGTAGTTTTGCATTGTGAACAGAAAACTTATATTCCAGTGCTTTCATTTGAGTTGGAAGGAAATTGAGCTTTGGTCAATCGTCTAAGGTAGGAATAAGAGCATTTCACGTTGAACCATTTTCTCAGGTTTATTGTTTTGTGATTGGATTGATGATTATCGGGCTATTTTTAGTCTCATTTTTCCTATATATTGTTCTATGTTCATTTGATTATTTTGCAGTTTATTTTGTTTATTTGATTGGTGGGTTGTTAGATCTATTAGTAAGAACCACATTGATTTAATTTAGACAAAACGTAAATCTTACTAGTAAAGGTGAAAACTTTTGGGATTAATTTTGTCCAATTTCTATTGAAGGTGGGCGTGGGAGGAGGGGTGTTGAGTATATCTGAAGTTAACAAATATGGGGTGGGATACATTTTATATAAAATCTACAGTGAAGCGGGGGGAAATGTAGGCCTAAAAGAAAACAAAAGAATTAGAATTTAGAAGGCACTACTTCATTGAGTGCTACATTCTGAACAACCCTCCCACCTGCCTACTAGTCTTCCAAGAAAATTTCGTGTTAAAGCCACTAGCAACAACCCTTAATTATTGCTGTAACAGCTCCTAGTTATTGCTGCATAACAGCTCCTACTTATGGCTATAACTGACCACTTAATTACTGTTGTATAACAACACTTAGTTAATGTTGTAACAGCTCCTAATTAGCCTTGTAACAGCCACTTAATGGCTCTTGTAACAGCTCCTTGTAAACTCTATATAAACCCTCATAGAGAGAAGAATAATGCAAGCAAGATTTCTAATCCTAACATGGTATCAGAGTGTCTAACGATCCTACTTTTCTTCTTCATTCTTACCTAGTGTTTAGTGTATCTTGCACTAACAACCACCACCACTGCAGTTTACTCTAAATAGCATTATTACTTCCGCCGTCGAGACCATTCTCCGGTACGCGATATATAGTTACTGATTTTAATTCAGCAGACAACCCCTTCGCTATTCTATAATCTTCAGTTTGGTCAATATCAACCATGTCAACTACTATGGCTACCAAATCCAGCAACACCACTGCCACTTCTTCATTTTTTGCAGGGCCTATGGTATCCCTTTCAGGTCCTAATGTCTCGCACTTTTTAAAGTTTACGAAGACCAATTATTTGCTATGGAAGTGACAGATGGAGCCTTTTCTCCATGGGCATGATTTATGAAATACGTTAAAGGTACTTATCCGGCTCTTAGTCAGATGCTTCCTACAGAGGGTGATCAACCTGCACAAGTTAACCCTGCATTTCTCCCATGGTATCGTACATATCAACTTATTGTTAGCTACCTCACTGCAACGCTGTATGAATCCATTCTTGGAATGGTTGTGGGTACCTCTACCTCATATGACACTTGGGATTGCCTCAGGCGGCATTTATCTCAGCAGTCTTTGGCTAACTCTGCAAACATTCGGTTCCAGCTCCTTTCCATCACAAAAGGATCAAAACCTATTTCTGATTACCTACAAGAAGCCAAACGGATGGCTGACTCGTTGGTTTCGATCGGTGAACTAATGTCCAATATGGACTTGGTTTCTTCGGTTCTCCGAGGACTTGAACCTGATTATTCTATGATTGTCACTGCCCTACTCAACTTCCCACCTTTGCCTGCTTTTCTAGAATTGCGAGCTCGTTTGCTCTCTTTTGAAAGTCAAATTTCTTCATCAGTTACAGCTCCAGTCACTCAGATAGCTCTCCTAGCTGCCCAGAATCGCCCACAACAACATCCAAATCCAGGAAACCAATAGAATAAGACCAATCAAGGCAACAATCAAAATAATAGGAACCGGAACCGGATGAGGAGTAGGAACAATGGCAATTGGAATAATAGTCAGTTCAACAATGGTCACAACAACCATTGGAATCGCGGACAATGGAACAATGGGAATTGCAACAACTGGAATCGTGGCCCTAATTACAGGAACAATGGCAATTGGAACTCCAATCAAGCCAACATGGGTATTTTAGGGAGCTCTCCTTTCCAGACATCTGGTGGGATTGATCATCTTTCTTCTGGCTATTCTCCGCAATACTCGGTTCCATACACTCTTTAAACTATTTTTGCACGTCTTCAAATGTCGCAACCAACTGATCATACTTGGTACCCAGGTGCCACTCATCACATGATGGGTAATGCAGATGCTTTGCAGAATCGCGTACCCCATACTGGTAATTCCTCTATTTTACTTAGCAATGGTGACAAGCTTGACATATCCCAAACGGGTAGCATTCCTATTACTTTAGGGTCTAATAAGTTTCAGTTAAATAACATCTACCATGTTCTTTCCATGCGTAAAAATTTATTATCAGTTGCTAAGTTCACCGCAGATAACTCGTTCGAGTTTCATTTGATCCGTACAATTTTCATATTTATGACTTACATTTGGGTGTTCTATTATTTCAGGGCCAATGTAAGGACGGGTTATATCCACTTTCACTATATTTACCTCCTCCAGCACCATCAGCCTTTTCATCTCAATTGTGGCACAACCGATTGGGGCATCCCAATGCCAAAGTTTTATCTTTTTTACGCTCAAATAAAATGTTAAGTATGAATTTTCACCTCACACATTTTTGTAAATGGTGTGCGTTGGGTAAATCTACACACCTTCCTTTTACAACTCATGAAATTCATGCTACTATCCCTTTTTATCTTGTGCATTCTGATGTGTGGATGCCCCCAGTTACTTTTGTTTCTGGTTTTCGCTATTATGTTATATTTACCGATGTTTACTCTTGTTATACATGGCTCTTTCCTATGAAATGTAAGTCAGAAGTTTTTACTCTCTTTCAAACGTTTTTAGCGACTGCTAATAATATTTTCAATAGTTCGGTTAAATTTTTCCAAAGTGACGGTGGAACTGAATATATAAACCACCAATTTTCATCCCTTTGTCGTGATCTAGGCATTCATCATCGTATGTCTTGTCCTCACACTCTTCAACAAAACGGTCTTGCTGAGCGCAAGAATCGACATATTGCGGACATGGCCCGCACTTTGATGGCTACTTCTCATACTCCTCTTAATTTATGGGTTGAAGCAGTGTCTACCGCGGTTTATCTCATTAACCGCCTCCCCACCCCACTTCTTCATTGGGCTTCCCCATTTTCTCGTTTATTTGGTCGGTCACCTACTTACTCAGACCTCCGCACCTTTGGTTGTGCATGCTACCCGCATTTAGGGGATTATGTTTCTAATAAGCTAATGTCACGATCTGTTAAGTGTATTTTTTTGGGGTACAATTCACAACACAAGGGGTACAGGTGTCTTGATCCAACTAATCGCCGGGTTTATATTTCACGTCATGTGAGATTTGATGAGCTGCGATTTCCTTTTGCTCAGTCTTCACAACATTCTTTGGCACCTACAGATTCCCAGTATGTGGAGATGGAGTTTGTTCCAGTTGTTACCTTACTAGCTCAGCCAGTTATAGTTCCGTCTACGATTCCTCAGCCAGACCAAGCACAACCAGATCTAGCACAATCGGATCCAACATTTCCAGATGCACCACAACCAGATCAAGCTCGGCCAAATTCTATTCCGTATACTCATATTCTACCTGATCGCTCATTTCCTTTTTATGGACAGACATATCAACGATCTATTCAGCGCCCGACAGTATTGCCTCCTGCTGCATCACCTCCACCACAGAATACTCCATCTGACCATATAGATGTCCCAACATCTAACGTACCTTCTGGCCCTTCAGCTCCAGTTGTTCCTACCTCACAACATTCAATGACAACCCGGTTGTGTGATGACATTCATTGTATGGTGCTTCGTACAGATGGTACAGTGCGATACCTCCTTCCGAAGGCTCTAGCAGCTGAGCTTGCTGCTCCAATGCCTGAACCCACTTGTTATACCTAAGCTGTCTGTGATCCGCAGTGGAGTCAGGCTATGACAGAAGAGTTCAATGCTCTTCTTAAGAACCAGACTTGGTCTCTTGTTCCACCTTCCCCATCTCATAACACCGTTGGTTGTAAATGGGTGTTCAAGATCAAACGCAAGTCTGATGACATTATTGAGAGATACAAGGCACGACTGGTTGCCAAAGGCTTTTATCAGAAGGCTGGCGTCGATTATGATGAAACTTTTAGCCCTGTGGTTAAACCCACTACTATCTGAACTGTGCTGAGTGTGGCTGTAAACAGTGGATGGGTTTTGCATTAGCTAGACGTCAAGAATGCATTTTTACATGTATTCTTGAAAGAAGAGGTTTATATATCTTAACCATCAGGGTTTGTTGATCCACAACAACCTCATCATGTTTGTCGGCTTCAAAAAGCTATTTACGGATTAAAACAAGCTCCCCGAGCCTGGTTTACTCGTTTTAGCTCTTTCATTCTCCGATATGGCTTCATTCAGAGTAGAGCAGACCATTCATTATTTATTTATCGGCGCGGTTCTCAAATTATGGTTCTCCTATTGTATGGTGATGATATCATTCTTACCGGGAATGATCCTTCTTTTATAGGGTTTTTTACTTCTTTGTTAGGGAAGGAGTTTGAGATCAAGGACTTGGGACAACTGCACTATTTTCTTGGTCTAGAGGTTACTTCTCTTCAACCTGGGTTGCATCTATCTCAGACCAAGTACCAAGTACACAGTTGATCTTCTTCAGTGTAGTAATATGCTAGAGTGCAAACCATGTTCCACTCCTCTTGCAGCTAAGTCACAACTTTCATCTCTTGAGGGTGATTTGTTGACTGACGCGACTAAATATCGGCATCTCGTTGGCTCCTTGCAGTATCTTACTCTTACTCGACCAGATATAGCCTACTCAGTTCAACATGTGGCTCAGTTTATGAGTGCTCCACGTATTCCTCATTTAATTGTTGTTAAACGCATCTTGCGCTACCTGAAAGGTTCGATTGAGTTTGGAATTGCCTTCAGACCATCCCCTGGTCTACAAGCTCTCATTGTTTTCTCTGATGCTGATTGGGCAGGTTGTCCTGACACTAGACGCTCCATGTCTGGGTATCTGACATTTTTGGGCCCTCATCTTATCTCATGGAGTGCTAAGAAGCAACCAACCGTGTCTCGCTCTAGTGCTGAAGCTGAGTATCGATCTCTTGCTCTTTCATGTGCCGAGTCTATTTGGGTTGCTTACTTGCTCCGGGAGTTGCATCAACCCATTCAGGCACCTATCACTATGTATTGTGGCAACCTCAGCACCACATATATGGCCTCTAATCCCGTCTTTCATGCACGAACAAAACACATAGAGTTGGACTATCATTTTGTTCGGGAACGGGTTGCTTCTGGAAGTCATCAGGTGTAGTTTGTTCCTTCTATTGACCAAACAGCTGATCTTCTAACTAAAGGTCTTCATAAACAACGTTTCCAATGGCTACGCTCCAAACTTGTCTGTTTACGACTGCCAAGTTTGAGGGGGAGTGTTAAAGCCACTAGTAACAACCCTTAATTACTGTTGTAACAACTCTTACTTATGGCTATAACTGACCACTTAGTTACTGCTGTATAACAACACTTAGTTAATGTTGTAACAACTCCTAATTAGCCTTGCAACAACCACTTAATGACTCATGTAACAGCTCCTTGTAAACTCTATATAAACCCTCATAGAAAGAAGAATAATGCAAGCAAGATTTCTAATCCTAACACTTTGTAAGCATCTTTTAAATTCTTCTATAAGCAAAGAGTCTCTTTATTGTTAATTCTGATATTTGCCAGATCTTTATTGTTAATTCTGATGTGAAAAGGCCATACATAAATGTCGAAACGGACATTTTGGAAAGTGAATAGATAAAAGGGAAGGGTGAGGATTGAGACATAGTGTGGTGCTCAAACTCCATTGATGTAAAGTCCGGTGAAATCAAAATATTTTTGTATTGATTTAGTTAGGGCTGTTTTCGGATTGGAAATGAAGCTCTTCGGAATTTTTATGATTTTTTTTCCGGATATTAATATTGCATTCCGATCCGATTCGATTTTTTTCGGAAAACTGAAAATTATTCCGAATTCGGAGAAATTGGATTTTTCGGATTAAAAATTTGAAAAAATCAAAAATTTCAGATAATATTTGTGAAAATAGTGAATCTTTAGTTTTTTTATATGTAAAATTAAACGTAATGTTCCCAAATCAAACTATCCAATCCTTACTCATACAATGGTAACATCACCACATCTCCATCTAACAAAAAATAATAATCATTAAACTATAAAGAATATATTAAATATTGAATAAGAATATTCGGAAAAATCGGAATCACAAAACTCTATCCGATTCCGATCCGATTATTTTCGGTAAAAAAATCGGAAATCGAAAAATCAATAGTGTTCCAAAATCGGATCAGACTTCGGAAAATTTGGAAATTCGGAAAAAGGTTGCAGCCTAGGTTTAGTCAACAACAATATGAAGAAAATTAGAAGCTCTGAAGGCTAGTTGTAGTAATGGATCAAAGAGCGCTTATGATTATCAGAGCTGCACACTTTCGCCATGATGGTGAGTTGTGACGATGCTCAGTTAATGTGTCAGAGAGTAGAGAAGGTCTATCTCACTGAGTTACAACTCACAAATTAGGACCATTCAGGCGAGAAGGTCATTGGTTCTCTTTATTAGTGATGGTTAAGAATCTCAAATAGCTTCTATAACACTTCTCATTCACTCTCTAAAACATACTTTTTCCTCTTTTCTTGGACCGCGAGGAACCAACGTGGTGGATCTAGAGCTTTTCTCTCTAATATTAAGGCTTCTCTCTCAAGATCTAGCTCTAAGAACTAATACCCAGTAAAATGCCTCATCCAGCCTCCAGAAAGACTTTCCTTCACTGGAAAGCAATTCCTTCTCCTTAAAACCAGACTAGTGGTTACAATTGATTCAGCTCATTTCTTTTTGTTGGTCCTTTGCTTTCTTCGGACAACAATAGCTTAGTAAATATGGCATGAAAGGAATTCAGAGTGAAGTTGTCATAGTTTCTTTTCTTTTGGTCAATGTCTCCTGCAAACTGCTTTGTTCAGGTTCTCTTTTTGTTTTAACAGATTAAGAAGGTTGACATTATGGGTGAATTTTTTCTATTTTAATTTTTCAGTGACTAGGATAGAAGATGAGGCTGTAGATAAATTTTTTCCTACTGAGAGCACTTGTATGCATATGAAATATTTAGAACTTCCCAATGCATGAGTTAAAATCTGTTAAACTCTTACCTCAACTAATTAAGAGTAGAATCCAGAAAATTAACACAAATGAAGCTGGATTGTCAACTAGAGCCAGAGAGTAAAAGATCCATAGGTATTTTAATAGAGGAAGTAGTAGAAGATGGAATGCTATTTCTCTGGTCCCCGTGAGGTTGTTGATTGGAAAAGGATTGAATGCCCTCTCGGGTACTTTAGGGTAAAAGATTAGGTATTTGGTGCCTGAGATACAAATCCTTGTTTTCCCTTTTATAAATATGGACTCTAGGCTTGTTGAAGAGAATACCAATGGTTTGACCTAAATTAAGGTTTCCTATTGATGGTAAGGCTTACTCCATTTTAGGTTCAGTCAATGAAAGAAGAGAAAAGTCCATACCTTTTATAGGAGCAGTAAATGCCAGATGCTGACTGACATAGAGGCAAAGAAGGGCTTTGACTGACACGATTTTTCTTAAGCTTCACTGCAGATAAGTCCAAGTCCATTGTGAAAGATGGTGAAATTTGGCACCTTTTAGCTGCTGAAATCATTCGAGTGACAAAAACTGATTTCTACATTTGAGTTTACAGAGAGGTTCTATCAGAATTCAGCAAAGGACCTCTTTAAGTGGATATAGAGTGACGGTAAAGCCTTTGTGGAGGCATGTTCGACCTAAAAGTTGGAGGAAACTGTACATAGTAGAATTCTGAATTCGAGCAACTTTGCGACGTCGTAGGTGTTGTAATTACCAACACATAGGGGCTATGTTATGTGGTAGCTCCATAACACACTAGATAGGAACACAACAAAACATTACTTTGAAAATTCATCTCCCCATTTTCACAAACCCAATATAGTAGATAGTAACGACAAAGGGAAAGATTTACTGAGAGCGAGGGGTAAAATTCTAGAGTGAGAAGCCCCATTAATGATTGCAAGAACTGATTCGTAAGCAACATTGCAGAAGAAAGTCGGTGGTGATGAGCAGAGCATGCAAGAAGTAGCGGCTATTATTAAAGAACTATAAGGAGTCCAAGAGAGAAGAAATCTAAAACGAATTCAAGGCTTTAAATAAGCTAAGTAGAAGACTCAGTTCCGAAAAATACAGGTAAGGGTTTTCGATTTCAAATTGTTTGGCATGAATTTCTTGAATGAGTTGGGACGTTGGGTAGACTGTCTAGAATTTCTGATCTTGTAAGTGGTAGAAATTTATCATGTGACGATTTGCTTTAAGGTCGACAACTTGAGAGCAAAGGAGTTGTGGTGAGGCATAAACTCAGTAAATTGGAGAGCTGGTTCAAGTGGATTCTCTTGGGAATTAAAGGGTGAGTGAAACACGAATGATTTAGGGGATATCCTTACAAAGCCGCCGTACTTGACGGTTCATCTTTTTTCAATTTTAGGTAAAAATAAATTAATGTTGCAAAACAGGGACAACAATGTTCTTAGAATTCCAGGTTTATATTTAACTATTTGTGTGGCTTGTATTCAAGTCTAATGGCTGTTACAAACATGTAAAAATGGCCGCAATCCACCCAAAAGCGTCTTCATGGTTGAGTTTCTTTTACATGTTTGCGAATGACCAATATAAAAAATACTCCATTTAATGCATATTAAAGTTTTGGTGTTTCTCCTTAATGCCAAAATAGGGTCTTGTGTTTTAACTTAGGATGCCCTCATATCATGGGGAAATTGGGAAGAGTGTCTGCTCCTACTCTGGACACCAAAGAAATGGAGCCTCCGGTTTCAATAGAAGAACAAAACCACATTTGATCTTTCAGCTCTGGTCCCGAATACAGTCAGGGATCTGATCAATGTGTCACATGATTTTAATGATTAATACGCCTATTTCATTCGAGGAGCAGTGGACAGCTCCCTAATGTGGATCACATTTTGAGGATTACCCACATTTATTGGTCTATTCCATTTTTGTATGGAAAAGATTGTGGAATTGTTAGAGGATATTTGGAAACCTCTTCGACTACTGACAAATGGGAAGGTAGATTATTTTACTAGATTTATATTTTAGAGCAGCACACCATATACTTTATTGTGGAAGTTGGATTTTACATTCTTGGTTGTTCAAGGCTTAAAATATGTAAGGAGAGTAAGGGATGCGAATTTTACTTTATCTCCTGTTCACAAAGGCATCATGTTATCCTCTTTGGCAAGTGACGAGTCTTGTTTGCCTTTCATACAAGAGATCAGACTGATTTTTTTTCGAGGAGATCATCAAACTGAATTTGAGGTCAAGGTGAAGTGGAGTCATCTAAGACATTGTGGGATCTGTAGTGCTTTTGTCTATGCGCAAGACACCAAAATCTGTTGGTTTGCTGAGCCTTAATGTGGGCTTACTGTCTTGGCACACAAGCTACGAATACCCAAACTCACAGTTATTCCACAATCAGATTTGGGTGTTGGGCTAATTGACAGGACCAAACCGCTTTTTTTGGCACTCAAACACAAAAAAAGGTTGAGTTACAACTTACAAGTTTGTTCTTTCCCTGAAAAGTGAGTCACAAGATCATTTAGTGCAAAGCTTAGAGCGCGATGGTTTGTTGCCGTCATGTTTGGATTGATGATAAAGAATAGGAATTTAAGCTTCCGGAAAAACATTTTCTGACTTTTTTGTTGTCGGATATGGTGTGTTTAGGGGAAATGAGGAAGGGAGCCGAACATAGAAATCTAGATTAAAATAAATGCATAAGAAATAGTACCTCGTCAAGGGGTTCATAAGAAGGTAGAAACCCATTTGCCTTGTATACTGAAATGGGCACTCCATGGCTTTAGTAATATTAAGGAGAGCTTATCATTGTGGAAGATGAGACACCTTGCAGATTAAGAAGTTATGTGGGGATTTTCTTACAGTTCAGATAGTGTGGGGGCAAATTTGGCTTAGAAATAATGCTGGAATGTTTGAAGGGAAAGATAAGTTGTGAGTGCATCTCATTATTTCTATTGAAACTTTCACCTTGTAGTGCTGCAAAATGGACACTTGTATCTTCTCCGATGCTCATTAGTGAACTGGAAGGAAGTGATGATGGGTAGCCTTAAGTTCTGGTGGTTTTGATGTAGTTCTCTTATTGCTTCTTTTTAGTATAGTGTAAGCTCTCATCCTTTCCACATTATTGAGGTGTAGTTCTTTTCTTCTTTTGTTGCAAATTTTTGCTGTTCCGCCTTTTTTGTTTCCCATCTTTATTGTATATAACAAATATTATTATCAATTTTCTCCCTCATGTTTTTTTTTTTTGCACAAAAGATTTGATGTTTTGAACAACACGACCTTGATTATTCTGTTTTGTTATAAACCAGAAGAGGCGGAGATGTCCCTTCGCAAGGCACCACTTCCTGTCCTCCTCCTTAACAACGTTTCTTGCATGAGAAATTCACAAATAATACTTCGGAATATCAATGTCTCAGTCCACGACGGAACTGCACTCGTTCTAACTGGTGCCAACGGTTCGGGCAAATCAACCTTTTTACGCTTGTTAGCAGGGTTTTCACGACCCTCAGCTGGAGAGATCCTCTGGAATGGCCATGACATAACCAATTCAGGAGTTTATCACCAATATAAACTACAACTTAACTGGCTTTCTCTGAAAGAGGCAATAAAAGACGGACAAACTGTCCTTGACAATGCCCAATGGTTTGAATTTTTGGAAGGAAAGTCAGGGAAATCAAAAGATGCCTTGGAGCTTATGGGGCTTGGCAGACTTATAAATGACAAAGCAAGGATGCTTTCAATGGGTCAGAGAAAACGACTTCAACTTGCGAGATTACTTGCAATTGACCGTCCGATTTGGTTACTCGACGAGCCATCTGTTGCATTGGATACCGAAGGGGTAAAATTGCTCGAGTACATCATTGCAGAACATCGAAAGAAAGGAGGGATTGTGTTTGTTGCGACTCATTTACCTATCGAGATTGAGGATGCTATGAGTTTGAGATTGCCACCGCGGTTCCCAAGAAGGCTGACTTCCGTGGATATGCTTAACCTATAAAAAAAAAAAGAATCTTTTGTTCCTTGTTATTTAGATTGATATAACAGCTAGGCCGCAAAACACTTCTTCTGTTCTTGTCTGTATATTTTTTGTTTGAGATCAAAGAGCTGGATTGTCCCAAGATAACAGGTAAGACTTATTTTACTAAACTTCATACTAAGTTAGTCCTCATCTTTCATTTAACAATTTTTTTACCAAGTAATAATAATCTGGATTTGGTTTTGTTAATATTATGCATATTGGAGTTCTATATATTTGTATTTTCATGTTGCATTTTACAATTTTAGATTATTTTTTTTCTTCTATTGTTTTAAGAACTATAAAGGAAGATAATACTAAGTCTCGTAAGTATCGAAACATATTCCTGGGCTTGAAAGAATGGAAACAAAGAAAGAAAAATCTGAAGCTAACAAATCTATGAGTAACATGTGAACTATTGGTTAACTTTTCTGTTAACCGGGATTATAGTTCAAAATTTACGGTAAATCCCTTGCATTTCCAGAATAAAAGATAAGTTGTACCCTGAGGAGAAAACTAAGTAATCTCCGTAAAATGTTCAATAACCTCAGAAAAAATAGTTAATCGTTTCACTGTTTTTCAGTTTCACTGTTCTTGATTGGATGAAATGTAATTTTTTTTTTATCGAGATTAGTGGTCCTATGTTTCATCGTAGTTTCTCAAGGATATAGCTTCTGTGTAAGATTCTACATGTTGGAATGCTTTGTGAGTCTGGCGGTTGGAGGTAAACATTAGAAGGATCAAAATGATTAAATGTTTCTGGAGCCGGGTAGATCGACAAATGTGGGTTAGAGGCAAAAATCAGCCTGATCTAACAATAAAATTAACCTCAAGTACAGTTTCTAACAATAAAATCAGCCTCAAGTACAGTTTGCATTGAGGTTTATAAATTCAAATTTCGGAGAAAATTTTGGAACCACTAGCACTTCCACCTTTTTAATACATGCACCCATTCCTGAATTCAGGATTGATCCCAATGCCCCGGGGTTCTATTTCAACAGGTCATTTGTTTGTATTTTCTCCTCTCTTTTTTTTTTGCCCAAGATGCAAGCCCGAAGATAAGGCACAATGGAACTGTCGGGGCGTTCTCATTTGGAGTGAAGAATCGCACACTTTTGAGTGAGACTAGAAGAGTTTTATCAAAATATTTTTCCAGAATTTTACAGAACTACACCAACATACTGTACATGGAACTTCACAGGGATTTAGAGCATCCACAACAGCTAGGTACACCCTGACGTGGCAGGTGGATTTTGAAATCCACCATCTTTTCCACCCAAATCGTCTCCCAGCAGCTAGGTGAATACCTGACGTGGTGGCACAAGCAAAATTCATATAAGGGTGGATTTTCCACCCTGAGGATGGATTGGAGGTGAATTCACGCCGCGCGGTTCTGAAGTGCGCGTAGCCACTTCTCTGTTAAGATTATTTAACACGTGTCCTCCCATCCAATGGCTCCCATTAAGCGCACTTTAGAACTGCTCGTAGTCTCTAGGTACAAGATTCACCCACGTGGACGGCTGAGATTGCAAGATTTTCAAACGGCTAGTTTTTGCCGCGCGGTTCAGAAGTGCGCGGCATAAGCCTGCATAAAAAATATCATTGGTTCCCCATTATTTCACCTTAGTTTTTCCCTGATCAAACTTCTTCAACAAGATGCTCAACGGCTATAAACGGCTAGTTTTTTTCTCTATTTATAACCCTTATTCATCTTCTACTATCTTCTACAATCAACTCATTCATCTTATATCTCAAAACTCAACCTTCTTCATTTCTTATCAATTGCGCTGAATCATGTCTGACGAAATCATTACTGACCTACTTAGGCCTGACACATCACTATCATCTTAGGAGTTATCGTCTTCATCATCGTCCAGTGACGAAGAGCTATTCCGACGTCAAATTGAGTTGTTGCACGAGTGTAACAAGATTATGATTGAGATGGGAGAAACAAAAGAAAAATAGCAACAGGCGATATCATCACGGAGGTGGGGAGGTAGTAAAAGGGGACGAATTGACAAGCGAAAAAGCCATGAGCATAAATTGGGGGAGGATAGACTTAACCGGGATTACTTCGGTGACAACCCAAGATTCAAATGTATCTCATTTCATCGTCGATTCCGTATGAGCGAAGGTGTGTATCAACGTATTTATGATCAAATACTTTCTTCGAACCTCTATTTTATTCAAAGAGAAAATGCCGCTAAGACTATGGGCTTATCCTCGCACCAAAAGATAACGTGCGCACTTCGCATGTTATGTTTCGGTACGAGCGCAGACGCCCAAGAAGAATACCTTCGGATTGGGGAGCCTACGACTATTTTGTGCTTGAAAGAACTTTGTAAATCTATTATAACACAATTCAAAGCTCAATACCTTAGATCTCCCAATGAAGACGATACATTACACTTGTTAGAAGTGAATGGACCGCGAGGCTTCCCGGGGATGTTAGGTAGTTTAGATTGTATGCATTGGAAATGATAGAATTGTCCTACCGGGTGGGTTGGACAATATACCAGGTATAAGAAAATCCCGACGGTGATTTTAGAAGCGGTTGCATCCCAAGATCTTTGGATATGACACGCATTCTTTGGGGTGCCCGGTTCTAACAACGACGTGAACGTCTTGCATCAATGGTGGCTTTTCAACAACTTGTCTAATGGAGTTGCGGCACCATGCAATTATAATATAGGCACGGTACCGCACACTATGGGGTATTACTTAGCGGATGAAGCTTATCCAAAATGGCAAACACTTGTTCAAGCCATAAGAAATCCGTCCAACGATGCCGAAAGACATTTTTCGAAGATACAAGAAGCATGCCGGAAAGACGTAGAGCGTGTTTTTGGGGTATTACAAGCTAGGTTTCAAATATTGGCACACGGTGCGAGATTTTGGAATCCTAGTGATCTAAGAAATGTTATGTACTCATGTATAATCATGCACAATATGATTGTCGAAGATGAACGTCATACTTACATCCGACAAATGGACATTGATTCTGAGTTTAGAAAATCCGTGGATACTTGGAAGGATGACTTAAATCCAAGACACGAGATCAACACTATGGCAGAGTACATCCAGAAGGTTCGTGAAATTAGAAATCAATGAGCTCATTTCTAATTACGAGATAAACTTTTCCCTCATTTGTGGAGTCGAAAAAGGGCAGAGTAATTGTAGTCTTCATCATTGTTTATTTATTTTATAAAGTAATGTATTTTGTTTCCAAGTTTAATGTTGAAGTTGTAATGTATTTTGTTTCCAAGTCTTCATCATTGTAACACTTTAAGGAAACATAATTTACTGCTTCTGCTTTTTGATTTTGTATCAATTTTAAGGATTACTAACCATTAATAACAATTTTAATGAAATAATGAAATTACATAGATCTTAATAATTACTATTAACGCTAAGAATTACATCAATTTTTATCACTAGAAACGTCGTCATCACTTGGACACTGTCCTTCAACTTCTTCGAATATTTTTTAATCTGCTTCTTCATCCAACGCCTTTGTGCCGGTAGTAGGTTACTTAGGTTCGTTGCCATCACCTTAAACATATGTAAGTCGTCGAAGGCTTTTATTCGAGTTAGCTCCGCTTCACGCCTCCTTTGAATCTCAGCCTCTCTAGCCAACTTAGTTCCTCTCGTGCTCTAGCTTTAGCTTCCTTTTCCTATTTCTTCTGCTCGTCTCTCTGATCCCATGACTTCATCATGTTGGACGTTGTCTCAAGCATCATCTTCCCCCAAAAACCTATACTTGACTTTGCCGCTTATTTTGCCTTGTATTTTTTTTTTGTCGTCCGATCGTACATTCCCACAAGAATATAGTGGTGCATCCACGTCGATAGAATCATTCAGAATTACGATATTTAGAGTGCCGGATGTAGGTGTTTCAGGATCAGTATTGATGGAGTTACCCAGGATATCGTTAAAATTTGATTTCCTAGCGACGTTACGACCGGGATGGCCGATGTGATGAATTTGTGACCATTTTGGGCAAGTTTCCAAAACTTTGTACGCTTTCCCAACTGCAAATGGTTTGCGTTGTAGTTGAAAAAATGTATTGTATGCCATACGTTCCTAGAAATCAAGTTAGAAAATTGTTTAGAGCATGATTTACCTTTGAACATTAATGAAATGAGAAAAATAAATGAAATTCTTACGAAGTCATCCGTTCCAATACCGGTATAATGTCGGCTCCCAAGGTCTTGAATGATACATCTAAAAATTGAACTTTCCTTATTGAGCCGCCCCTTATACGCACAATTGACACCGTTGTACGATCGCCACATCGATTGATCAACATAGAAGGAGTTGAATTGATCACACACCTTAAACCAAAATATAACGGCTTTTTGGTTGTTCGTGGTAGCGAGGTTTTGAGACACTTGGGACCAAGCGCGTGCAAGATTCACGAAGTCATCGGACGACCAATTTTTGGAGTAGGAGTATTGTTCTTTGTCGTCATGAACTTCTTCTGAAGCCTCAAGTACATCCTTAACTATAATAGGTGTCGATGCCGTCTTTCTTTTAGACTTTGCCTTCCCACGCGTATTACTTCTCGTGAGAACCGGATTAAGTTCCTTGGAGATGACCGAAGAGACAACCGGAGGTGCAACTGACGATGTATTAAGATTTAAGTCATTTAAACCCCATGTACCTTACATCGGCGTGGTACTCGAACTTTCACCGGCGAAACAAGTTTGAGATGAATAATATGGATTTCCCGGTTGAGGGTACGAGCCCGTATACCCATCAAATTGAGGGTAATATCCATGGTTTAGGTAATAAGGGTAATATCCATGGGTTTGAGATTGAAATTGATTGTCGGGTGGCGGGAATAGTTGGCGAACATGGTGATTCTGACCTTGGGAAATGTTAGGCATTTGCGACGGATCAAATGTGCCGAATTGATGAGGAAAAACGTTTCTTTGTTGGTTCGTATTGGAGGATTGAGAGTGGTTTTGAGAATTAGATTGGGAGCTTGAGGAAGACATAGTGGTTTTGTTTGTAAGGTAAAGAGGGAAGAGAGTGCAGAAGATTAGAAGGGAGGAGAGTGTAGGAGATGAATAACATTTATAGATGAAAAAAACTAGTCGTTAATATAGCCGTTAACAAGTGTCCAAAAAAAATATAGCCGTTAATATGGCCGTTGAGTAACTTGTACAACAAGTTTCCAAAAAAAAATATAGTCATTAATATGGCCGTTGAGTAACTTGTACAACAAGTTTTCAAAAAAAATATACCCGTTAATATGGCCGTTGAGTAACTTGTACAACAAGTTTCCACAAACAAAACTAGCCGTTAATATGGCCGTTGAGTAACTTGTACAACAAGTTTCCATAAAAAATGTTAACCTAAGGTTTAACATACTAAAACATTGGTTTGGCGGTTCCAATAAGAGTGAGGTCAACCAGACTTACACTCTTCACTTCACTTCAGTCTCATATTAATCAAGCAATATTAATACTAGTCGTTGATGATTGAGTAACTTGGAGAACAAGTTTCCAAAACATAAATCTTAAAAAAGAAAACAATATTAAAACTTTGAATAAAACATAGTTTAAACAAAACATAAATAAAAGTTCGAAATAAAACATAGCCTAACTAGGACGACCTCTCTTCGTTTGGCGAGCGCGTCTACCATGTGCAAGACTCTCGTCATAGGTACATTGCACAACCGGCTCTGTCTGGTAGGAAATGGACATCTCAGCTAGTCTCTCGGAGGTCTCTCGGATGATCTCATCCCTCTGCCTCAGCTGTTCCTCGAACTCGGTCGTGCGATCAATGTATTGCCTCGAGTCTTCATATGCCGCATACCATAATCCTTGGTTTTGATGCCACAACTCATCCGTACTATACATAGGTGGACACGGGTATAGTACCTGCATCACCGGGATCGATATCCGTCTACGTTGATCGTTCGGTCCTGCCACATCCATGAACCATCCCATATCACGTGGATCGTCGGTCGCCTGAACACCATAGTCTTGAACCTGTGAAGACTTAACTAAACTCGATGTAGGTGGCAAGTGTACATCGGGCCTCACTAGATCACGCCCGACCGACCAAATATTTCCCGTCCTCATTACTAAACTGTAACCGATCTTGGGATTTGGATTAACGGTACGCCAATATGTCTTGTAATCTACGTCGGGAACAAGATAATCGCGACCATCGTAGAAGTCTGTATTCTTCACACTTTGATATATCTCTCGATCGTACCTTGGGAATTCCATAATTTCCTGAGGAGGATCATAAAGCACACTATCACGCCCGGTCATCTGACGCATACACCGGTCTCCTAAATACCAAAGCGTACCGTGGCCGTATGGGACTGACACCAATGGAACCCTCTGGGTGCTCAGCACTTAAGCAACTCTTACCTCTGGACGGATTAATTGCTTAGACCTGTGCCATGGTTGCCAATCTATGTTGGTTATGTCCTTCCATTCTATCATATCTCTTATCACAGCAAAAGAGTGATGGATTTCAGACCCCGTACTCGCCCTTTTATCTCCACCCATAAATACGAGGATAAACATGGCTAAAGTTGTGTACCTTAACTAGATACATTCCAACCCGACAGTACTCGAAGAACCAGAACTCCAACACCGCATAGAATCCGGTGATCGATTTCTTCACCTTCCTGTCCCTCAGAACTGAGACTTCATCAAGCCCCCGATACAAAGCCGTCATAATCGGCGTACCCAGTCAAAACCCGATGCACCAAGAATATCGTAGTCTGTCAAGGCTGCAAGATAACCTGCCCGAAGGGATGTGACACCATTTGAGAAGAAGAAATTACCCATCATATAAGCAATAAATGCCCGTGCATACACGATATTCATTTCTGAGTCGTAATTGTGGAGACGTGGATTCAAAGGCTTTTTCCACTTTTTTAAATAGTTGAGAGTGATGTTACCGTACCTCATGTCAGAGCTTGTGATTCCCGGGAACATCTTTTATGCTTCCTCTAACTTGGAGTACCTCTCGTCGTACGGGAGTTCGCGACCCCTCCCAAAAGATATGCCCGTTAGCATGACGAAGTCCAACGGTGTGAAACCCAATTCCCCGCAAGGGAAGTGAAAGGTATGGGTGGAAGGCCACCACCGCTCCACGAGAGCATGAATGAGACGGTTATCCGAGTTTCCCGCATTAATCGAGCAAAACTCCTCAAAACCCATATCGTCGACCAACTTCTTCAATGTCGGGTACAGAGCAATCCATCGGTACCACTTCAGTACCTAAACCAATGACCCCCTACACTGTAATTCATCTCGGTTCTGACAAAAAAACACATTAACACGTTAGAAGTTCATTCGGGCATTTCATCGAACACATTGCAATATACGTTAATAACACATTAAATTTACATAAAACTTACCGGTATTTCCTCCGATCCAACGGAAATATAGACCCAGCCGTCCGGGAGGATATCTACTCGGTTCAACTCATCGTACGATGGGGTGAGATCGTTGTCCGACGTCTATTGTAACGGCCAATTATTTGTGATGTCGGCGTTCCCCCTTCGTTTTACTTTCGCGTTAGAGTTAGGTGTAGTTTTGAAAGCATTTTTCCTCGGTCGTCAACTAGACGAACCAGACATTTTTAACTGATTAACGGAGGAAATGGGTTGGGAAACTTGTGGAGTAAGGTTGGGTATGCCAAGTTAATGCCTTGGATATGCTAATGCCTTATTATGCCAATGCCTTGTAAGAATAAGCCTAAAAGACTCCGGGTGATGCCGCGCGGTTCTGAACCGCACGGCTATATATATTTTTTAAAATGGCGTGGCATTTTCCTATTGGTTGAACTGTACGCGCGGTTCTGAAGTGCGCTGGGACTTTGATGGATTAGATTGAGACACGTGGGGGTATCTGGGACGTACATTTCAAGCGCGCGATTCAGAAGTGCGTGGGGTGAATTCACCTTGGGGTGGATTGAAAACTGCTCTGGGGTGGATTGGATTCACCCACTTTTGGGCGAATCCATCCACCCAACTGTTGTGGATGCTCTTATGGTACATAAGACATCTACCTGAAGTACTTCGAAATCCGAAGAGTTGAAACTTATCCTTCACACTACAGCTTTCAACGTACACAAATACCATACAAAGCACAAAATAATCAAATTGCTACTACAAAGATATATTTTGCTTAACAAGCTGAAAGCACACCTAAAGATGGGTGTTACTGTTCTAAGAAATCTGTGTCCAAACATAGAATCTCAGAAAAAACAATCACTGTGATAGCTAAACACCATAGATCAGAACAAGTAATCAGAACCATACAATCACTGTTATCACAAACATATAATCTCAGGCTCAGCGAATAAAACATTTTAGCAGATAAGTTTCACAAATTATGAGATAACAAAATGAGAAATAAAAAAGAGTAAACATAATCAATCACTGAGAAATTGTGCCAAAACATTATATATATATATATATAATACTGAATTGTGAGATGTTTACTACTCAAAAGTTAACAAAACAAAACTCCATCAGAGGAGAAAATAGCAGTTTACTACTCAAAAGCACCCTAAATGCCTTCCAAGTACCAAGTAGAAGACCTTTTGGAGATGAGAGACAAAAAGAGTTCCCAACTATTAACAAAGAGACTCAACAGTCTAGTATCTACAACTACTAACCCATCACACCCGTTTCCGAAACCACTGATTCCTAACAAAAGAACATAGAGCTGCATACTTTATCGTGAAGCTTTGGAAGTTCAGGAACTGGAACACCACCTGCGCTTGTTACCCCACCATGGCCTGAAGAGCTTTCTGAAGGTGCCAAGTCTTCAAACTTAATGAACTGGGACATTTGAGTAGCAGCAAGATGGGCGTAACATACTGGAGCAACTGCAACATAGAAAACAGTGTCACAACTCACCCTTAACCGACAACTTAAAATAGATTGTAAGCTTTAGTAAAATGCATAAGATTTTACAGTTTAACAAAATAGCAGACAATAATAGAGCCACAAAACATTAAAAGATTTGAATTACCAATGGAAATGGCCGTTGTACTTCGTTGATACCTGCAATAATTGAAATAAGTCTCAACAGTTATTATCCTTCCATAATATGCTCATGATGCAACCAGGTAGGTGAATAAATACTTACACATAGGAGAGTGAATGCACTAGTTCCTGGAGATCATCTGCTGAAATGTGGATCTCGTCGTACAACACGTGATAATGAGTAGGCCTAGTTGTTCCCTACAAGAAATGTGAATCCATATCAGCAGCTTTTTCTGATCACTTTCTAAACGCATATAACAAAAAAGAAGAATAGCAAATAACATAAAAAAGAAACGCGATTCAATTTTTGCTAGATTCGGGGCTGGATAGAAACTTTGGAAGATGGACAAAGTGATGGAAACTCAAGGCAAAGCAGTGATAACAGAGCCAATAAAGTTCTGTACCGCCTCTGGCATATTAATTTCAATGCTGAGAATAAGCTACCCACACTACCAGAGCGTAAGCATAACTATTATGAGTTCCTCTGATATAACAAACGCGAAATCACTAGATGCCAAAAATAGTATGGAGAGAGCGACGCTAAGCACTACCAAAGAGAGGTCAAACGAGATTCGTATCTCAGGTCTCAGTCCCAAAGTTCAAGTCTAGACCGAAATTAATACCAAGTTGCACTTTATAGTTTTTAGTACCCAAATTTATTAAGAAATTTTCTGTTGTTCACATTATAGTTTGGACAGTATATTTGAAGATAGAGAATTTAATATACAAAGGAACTAAAACATTAATGTTCCACATCAAAACTCACAATCATCCCAGCATGAGAACACATGAAGAAGTCATTGTTTCGCGGGTGACAAACT
The DNA here is from genome assembly GCA_014058105.1 of Kingdonia uniflora. Classification (NCBI taxonomy): domain Eukaryota; kingdom Viridiplantae; phylum Streptophyta; class Magnoliopsida; order Ranunculales; family Circaeasteraceae; genus Kingdonia; species Kingdonia uniflora. Next base: position 336,496 of record JACGCM010001976.1, read on the forward strand.
TGGTTATCAATAACCGTCCCTGCAAAATTGAACTAGTAAGAAAGGATTTTTTAAAAATTATTTAAGAGGCGCAGCAATTGCTGAATGAGTTCAGAGAAAAGCTAACCAGGTGGAACATTATCATCAGATGATGTCTGAAAAAACTTGGTGTGGTGGTTCTTTTGGGCTATAATTACTGTGAACTTGGGACTCCAATTCTCATCCAGGAACTTGCAGGCCTGTAAAGTACAATTAAAAAAAATTGAAGTCAAGAATATTCAATACCTAGATACAGGTGAAATAGAGAGAGAATATGTGATTTCTTTTCTCACCTCCATGATTTGATCCAGTTCAATGTTTAACACCTGACTAAATTGTGATTCACTGACACCGTCCCTAAATCAAATGCAGCAAAAATTAATAAAAAGAAATGGAGACAGATAAATAAACCGTAGCTGTATACTCATGGAAGATAAAAGAAGATTACAGCAAACAATATCTGATATTACTATCTAAAGGCGCATGCAAAGTATGTTTGAGAAGTCTTGTAAGAAAATCTCACCCATCATAACCTAAACTTCTCGAATTATTTACTCATATGTCCGTTAGAACTAATTCCACATTCTTTGGCACTTGAGACACAGTACTTATATAATAAGACCCCTTCTTTCACAACTTATCTTCAATGGCAAAAGGAATATCCTTTTCAGCACTAAAAGCATGTAAGGCTAAAAATCTGAGGTCTCTATGCTTGCCACCTTACTCAAAAATCCATGTAGACAGAAGTAGTCGAGGACAATCCGCAGTATGGTATTGATGGAAAGGACCTTTTTCGAATGGTATAGTTTTTGCGATATAATATTTTGATTATACTGCGGATTACGGCTTGTTTTAACTCTACTATTCTATATAGACAGAAGTAGTCGAGCTAAAAATTTACTTACTCGAAATTCCATAGACAGAATTAAAGTAAAATAAATTGATTCTTGAATCTACTATTCTTTTACGGTATAAGATTTTGTATTTACTGAACTTCAAAATCCTAAGGACCATGTTTTCCTTTAGTAGTCTTTCAAGGAATTAAAGGCTCGTCAAAATTTATTCATAATAAAGACTTGTGAGACTCACTTATTATAATGAACACTATTTTGAAGACTTATCTGTCAACACATTCGTCAATCTTTAGCAAAGATTTATCAGTTAAAGGTTTTAGTATTATGAAATTTCCCGGAACGTTAAACTGTAGAAAACAATTTTCCTGGGTACTAGATCTTAAGCACTGACTCCATTTATTATGGAACATTTTTGTTGCTTCTATTATTCATCTGAATTTTTTTTAAGGGTGGATTAGGAGAAAACAGTGGCAATGTGATGATAGTGCTGCCATTCAAGATTTATAAGAATAACTGCGGAAAGAAGATGATATGCCAAAGCAAAACCATAGTACTTGTGCCATTTCAGAATAGCACTAAGTAGTATTTGTCCTCTAATATAAAATCTCAGTAGCAGAAAAAAAAAAACTTCACAATGACAGAGGACAGTAATAAATCACCTGAAAAGGATTATCTGATCAGGTTTTCTTTTTCCTGAGCTTGTGTAAAAGTCAAGAAGGAGCTCACTGAAATTGACAAACAACCATTATTTAGTAAAATTCTGTAAATCAACAGCATGATAAAAACACAAATGCTTAAACTCCTACCGAATAATGCCGGCATCCACAGAATCAGAGACTCGCTTAAATAGAGCATCAACCATTTCTACTTTTGGTGACTGTGTTCGGACACACGCTCTATAACGAGAAATAGACGGCCATTGCCTGGAGCTGACCACCTAAAACCCCCAAAAATAAAATCCACGGGAACTATTTGTTGCTAAAAGCAAATAATGTAAATTAAACCGACTGGGAAAGCAAACTATAAATAAATTACCGCAGCAATAGATGGCACATCAGCCTGACCAGGAGAGCCATGTGACACGTCCATCCCCAGGATCATGGTTGGAGCCTTGGAAATCACAGGAATGTTGAGACCATGTTCAATTGTCAGCATTGAATTCAAGCCACCAAGCTGTAACAAAGCAAAGCAAGGAATGAACATAAACAATGTACAAAATATAGAAACCACAAACCATGACAATTTATGTTCACGTATAACAAATATTAGTTACAAGTTAATACAAGTTTCTCAAAATAACTCACTTTTGCATTAATCTTCAGAAGAACATTAGTCAAATATTGGTCATTCACTCTTTGCGGTGCAATGCACTGAGTAGCAATGCCAAGTTCTGAGAGAGTTTTTTTCTTCCATGGACCTTCAATTACAAACGAAATAATCTATCAGGTAAATCGTGAAAGTGCATGTTTAGGAGTAAAACCCCAATTTAATTATCAATTTGGTATACGTCAAATATATGGTTGGGACAGGTGTTGAATAAAATCCAGATTGCGTCATTTTCTTTAAAAAGTCGCGTACAAGTATACTTTGTATACAAAAATTACTTGTAAATGTACAACTGTCATTAAGAGAGTATCATGTTGGACAGTCTAAAACTATAGTTCAGATTATTATGCAAGTAAAAGAAAATAATAAAGGGAACTTAATCCAAAAAATAAAAGTTTTGCATTTTTGTTTTGGTATAAAATATGAATTATATGAGAAATAAAAAGCCAAAACAACTAACCATAGATAGCAGAAGTTTTCCTCTCAGGTAGAAGACAAAGAAGAAATTTTGGAGCCCCAGGAAGTGTGCTCCTTATCTGTTTGAACATTTCCTCAACTCTAACAACAGGATTAGCACGCTGATGTTGACGACTCTCCTCTATTATAAAGTAATCAGCCGAAATGACCTGAAAAGATGATCAACTATAAGATCCAAGGAAAAGAGATGACAGAATGAAATTATATATAATCAAAGTACATAGCTTACAATTCCTTTCTGCCCTCCACATCTGATTAGGTCCATCACTAACTTTCGAACATCACATCGAGCAGAAAAGTTGACGATAGCCCAACGATCAACTCTTGTTGGTTCCACAAGTTTCTGCATAAACATTTCAAATCAATGTCAGAAGATGTAAGAAAGTGAAGTTGCCACAAAAAAAATTCTTTGACAACTTGAAAACACCGAAGTACTATTTACTGTTCTTATGGGTTATTTTGGTGTTTCCTTCAAGCAAATAACTTCAATAAATTACTAAGAGAGAAATACCAATTTATTCAAAAATTAAATAAATAACCTTATTGTTGAAGTTCCACCGTCCATTTCGAGGAAAGAAATCCTCCCCATTGCCAACTTTCAACTGATGAGAAATAGTAGTAGGACCAAATTAGTAAACCCATTAATCGCATAACTTGTACATAGAAGAAGAACTAGAAGGATATAGAACAACAAATTAAATAGATATCAAAATACCTTTGGAGCTGATAAAACACGACCATTAACTTGAGTAAACATCGAATTGATTTTGATGCCGCATGACTTCAACATTTGGTCCTCATCATATTTGCTTGTTTCTAGCGTCTGTTCATAAAATTATTTTCATGACTAACCGCTTTGCAAATTAAAATATAGTTAAAGCGGGGAGAATACATAGTGGAGAACGCTTACATCCTTCAAAACTGACATCCTTTCCTTAGGCTTCTGTCTTGATTTCTCTACTAGGGCAGATCTCTGAAAAGTGGATAAGGATTTTGTATACCGCTGCAAGGAAACCAGTTCACAGATCTACAAAATGCAACAAACTTAATTACAAATTTAATCCACATTATAAACAAATGAATGACTGAAAATAAAAGAGTGTTATCCACTTCACCTCAAGAGGCAAGTATATAGGACGCTTTGGTTTCCCTACATTGATACACGGGAGTTTTGCTGAATAACTCAATGACATACCACGTTTTTCATAATAATCAGACACAGATATTTCAACACTCTCGGCATCCCCATTCTTTTGCTTTAGAGAAAAACTGCATAGTATAACATTCAAAACATTAGTAATTTGACTTGCAATATAGATCCCCTCTGCCCCAACCCCCGACATGCACGCATCCAGCAGACAACCTCAGTTTAGTTTAGTCCCAAGTCACTAAGCAAATGCAACTATAAAAAGGCTTACAATTGTTTGTTGCAAGGATGTTCGCTTAATCCTGTGATTTTATAATCGGTTTTTGAACTTGTTGTCTTCACCCTAAGATTTTTTAGAGCTCGTTTAGCCTGTGTCCATAAAACAAGAAATTAAAAATTGTATGTCCAAAAAAAGAACCATAAGAAAAATCCCTAGTTTCAAGATAAAAGTTGGTTACCTTAGCCCAGTCAAGATCAAATGGAGTCTTGACACCTTGATTCGCGACTAGAAAATTCACTATTGGCCCAGGCTGCACTATCATTGTTGTAGAGACATCTGCACATGATGATTATAATAGAGCTAGTAACAAAATTGAAAGCAATAGCATATGCTTTTATGGGAATGTACGGATGATTTGAGATTGGTTATATAACTTACCAACGTTCAGAGATAATCCACCTTGAACAGTTCTGAAGCTACTGTGGAAACCCCTACATCCCAGAACTCCACCTCCAAGACCCGTGAAATTCTTGAAGTTGTCGTGGAAAAACGACTGCCGAACGAGAAGACAGCCCCTATGTAAAAACACTCAAGTTAAGGCTAAGCAAAACAAATAACCAATAACTAAGTATATGACAACTATTAATAAATAAGAACTAGTAAAATGACAGTAAATAAGAAAATTAACTTACTTTCTAGAAGCATGCTGCCTTAAGATGATATCAAGAACCCTTAGTGCTTCCTGAGAGTTGTGTGATTCCTGTCCACGCAAAGCATCAACTATGGCTTGCATAGGGATTTTGGCTGCATAGTTTATTTCCACTCTGAACGTTTTGGATTGAAATTGGCGTCTCATTCTTTTCTGATCACCCCCTTCTGGACTCCCAGCACCAGTGCTATTACTACCATTTGCAGTACCCCTATTCAGAAAGTGAACAATCAAGTTAGATTATGGCCTATAAATTCTTTCGACACCCAGGTCAAACACATAAATATGAGACAACTACAAAAGTTGGATCAATACATCAATATTATGTGAAATATGGGGTCAACAGAAAGCCAACATTTTGGATATACCCACTGACTTTAAATCTATGTCTCAATAGTAGCCGTGATAATGTTTCAAACACCAATTATCATGAGAATCTTTCAATATATAGTAACACTTTATTTTAACTTTGATGCTGCCTAAGTACTACTGAAAAAAAATGAGATGTTGATAAATTAGAGTAATATATGCAACATGTACCCATTCGATGTGGTTGATGTGATATCATCCAACACAACAGTGAATTCGTGTTTATTCTGTGGGAGACCACCAAGGGTAAACAAGCTTTTCTCCCCGTCATATGCATAGTTGCTCCCACCTAACTCGGTATGATAAGTCTGGTAAAGGCTATCAATCACTTTTCTCCCAATACCCTTGCCTTCCACAGGACGAGTGTCTTCGTAAAACAGGGAAACCTGCACCATCAAGAGGCCAAGAAAAATGTAAGCAGCTTTCTAAAATTCAAGTGTAATACCATAAAAAAGGTCTAACTTAGCCATCAATTGCCACACAGCAGAACCACATTGCAATGAAATGTTTAATGTAATAGGCATCTATTTTAGAGGGTTTATGAAGATATGGTACGTACACTGTAGTGGTAAAAGTAGTTGTCTACTTTAGAGGGTACGACTTTGAAATGATTAGTTAGCAATTGTATTGGCTGTCCCTTGGTACCAAGGCCAGGTCTACTCATGAGAACACGCTTCGGTTTTGAGGAAATGTTAGTCTGACCAGGGAACCTTCCAGGCTCTGCTTTTAGTGGAACTACTCCATTTATTGGAGGTGGTGGTGGCAAAGAATCAGCGGCCTCTACTCCATTTTCTTCTTTAATACCCATATTTCAAACCTAAAAAGTAATCACGAAAAGAGATAATCTGAGAACAATGCAGATGAAGATAAAACTGAAACAAACAAAGTACTATATGCTCTATCATCAAAAGAAACATACATAATCAAATAGTGCCCGATCCTACAAAAATTTCAATCATAATGTATACAGGTGGCTGATCCTATAAAAATTTGGATGCTACAACGCATAAATTTGGTAACGCCAAAATAATAGAAAACTTAGGCCTAATACATGAAATCTGACACATGAAGGCCTAAAAACAAGTTAAAAACTCAAAAAACAGAGCATAAATATAGCATCGACGAACAGATTTGATAATCTATATAGGGTGTAAGAAACCCGAAATACATTTTGCCTCAAATTAGGACATCACCCTTTATCTAGAGAGAACAGGGATGGTGTCATGGGCTTAATGAGAGATAGAAATCAGAGAATCAAAGAAGTTAAGCTTCAAATAACTGATACAACCCCTAATCCTCTTACAACTTCGAAATCCAGAAAATCAAACAAATACTAGGTGACAAAAACAAATAAACTTCCAAATCGCGAAGATCTGATACAAACCCTTACATGCAACAGATGATAAACACAGCAAAACCACCAAAAAACACTTTACACGTCACAAATCAACATCAAAGGGAAACCATCACTGTCTCCATCTGTTTTCGCCCCAAAACACACATCAGGGGCTAAAACAAGAGTAAACTAGGTCAAAACTCTTTGAAACCCAACAGATCTTCACATGCAAACAAGGAAAACCACATAGAATTGAAGAAAAAACACTCTAGTTGCACCAAATCAACATCAACATCTCTAAAATCAGAGAAAAAACTAGCTACAACTACATAGACCATCACTGTCTCCATGTCATTTCGTCCCCAAACACACAAAATAGGGCCAAAAACACAACAAAATCTAGGTCAAAACTCTACAAAACCGTAACGAAACAGTGGTTTAACCACTAGATCTTTACATGCAAACAAGCAAAAGCACTCAAATCGAACCAAAAACACTCAAAATACACCAAAATCGACACAAATGAAACTAAAATCAGAGAAAATCATGTTAAACAACAGAGACCATCATCAACACTACTAAAAGAAAGCAAAACCACATGATCTTACAATCCTGCTAAAGAGACGAAGAGAGAGACGAAGCATCGTTACCTGATGTTGTTGTTGGAGATGGTGAAACCCTAGCTATGTTGTTGATGAAACCCTACCTCTCTCTCTCTCTATAATTTTTTTTGCTCTCTCACAGAGAGCTCTCTCTCTGCCTTGTCTCTTTTTATTGCAAGAGGAGCACAGTGTACGAACGAGCTCTGAGGACACGTGTCGATATCTCATTTCTCCACTCCTGGTTTCCGTTTGGTATACTAAAATGACTTATTTACCCTCCATTCTTATCATGTTTATGGTTTCAGATGTCGTTAATATGTGACAATCTGTGGGGTATTTTAGGGTGATAAATAATGAGTGGGACAACTTGCGATATCTTCGCGTCCGAGAAAAAGCGGGATATTTGATTTATTTCCCCAATAAAAAAACAAAAAAAAACGGGTGTGAAATACTGTGTAGGTTACCGTGCTGGGCGGTGCTGAAGGGTTAAGGTGTACTACTCTAGGTAGTTAAATAAGTAAATATTTCATGGGCGAATTTAGGAGAAGGGTGCGCGCGCTTAGGGGTAAAGATTTAGATATGTTCCGTGTAGTGATGGCAATGAGTAACTAGTGATAGTGCTAGAGTGGAGAGAGAATAAGAGGGGTTGACACTCTACTCGAGAGGTTGTAGTATAGAGTCGCATAACCGAATAGAGATGATGGTTGAAGAGTAGTTTAGTTTCCTATTGTTTAAAATATTGTCGAGCGCAAAGTTTTTAAGTTCGGATATCACTCTATTCATAACTATTGGATTGAGTGGAGGGGGGAAATTGTTATCACCCCTCTCAATAGCAACTATTTAAAGGATATTCTCATATTTGAGAAATGAAATAAATGGAATTCCTGTTGTCAAATTATGAAAATGTGTGATTTTGAATGTTGAATAATTGTTCAACAAGGGAGTTAGCATTGCCATAACAAGGGGGATATTATCCAACGCTAAATATGGGAGGTTACCTATCCATTTTTTGACTACAGTAGTATTCGTTGCAGATTTTAAATATTTGAATGTTGAAGAATTGTTTTATGTTGGAAATTTTTAAAACTTGTACCTCTTTTTGAGCCTTGAACCCATGACTTCTTGGTCATCTACTTTATGTGACTCATATACTATAGCCTAAAGTTTAGTCTCACATTGTTTATACAAACAATAGAAGAACTAAACATATAAGGTAGTGCCCACGTGACATGTCTGTAACATGTGGCATAGAGAGAGTGTATAGGTGTGTGAATGTGTGAGGGGATTTTATACCCTATACACACTTAGACCTCTCTCAGGCGGCCCGAGCTCGGACTTGAGCAATTGGCTTTTCTGGCTCTGGAGGCATTGGGGGCGCTTTGGGCTTGGGCTTGGCTCACCCTAATATTTTTAACAAAAGTTTCATTGGGCTTGGTTTGTTCCTTAGTCTTTGGTCTTCACATTATTCTTTCCACCACTATAGGACACCTACTATTCAGGGACGCGTACCACATGATTTGTTTGAATAGAGAGAGAGTCGTTGACAAACCTCTCTCTATAAATTAAACCCTTACCACCTTTCTAAATAAACAGAAACCATTATTCCTCTGTGTGTTTAAACTCTCTCTCTACTTTGTACGGTTCACCTGAGGTGCGAAATACTTGTTACTGTACCAGAAGTCTTTCTTCCTCTATGTGTTTAAACTATCTCTTTCTACTTTGTACGATTCACCTGAGGTGCGAAATACTTGTTATTGTACGTAGACTTCCGGTACGAAGCTAGCGTATCTGCTCGTTGTATCCTGGGAGAGATTAGACCCGTTACTTGTACCTGAGGTAGGTCGAAATACTCTTTAAAGAGAGTGCGACCCACGCCTCGAGTTGTTTACCATTTCCATGCTGGAGCTGTTGCAAACTGTTAACGGAAGTATAAACTTGTTGCTGCCAGTTCTATTCATCGCTATTACCGGTGTTGTTTCTTGTTGCCTGTTAACTCCTCTATTTGGTGGAGTTTATTGCTGCATTTTCCCAGAGTACAAACTGCGTTGCTACTATTGTTTATTAACGGAGATTACCAACTGTTGATGTTGTTCTTGTGCTACTGAAACTACCATTTCCTGAACGCTACAAACCAGAAAACATAACAGATCTTGTACTTACCATTGTTTTTACTGTACAACTGAGTCACTGCCATTAACTGCCGGAGAGTAATTGTTGTTGTTAACAAATATGAGTTACCAGAGTATCTGCTGCTGTTTTCACTAGAACTCAGTTGCTGCTACTGCTTGTTTATTGCCACTAAAATATGCCTGAAACTGCATTTCTTTTACTGTTGAAACTGCCTTTCATTTGCTGGTGAAACTGCCTTTCTTTGCTGGTGAAACTGCCTTTCTCCTGCTGTTGAAACTGCCTTTCTTTTGCTGCTGAAACTGCCTTTCTCTTGAGCTAAAATCTGTATTTTCTTACTGTTGTATACCTGCAAATCAGACCTATTGTTGCTGTTTGTTATTTATTGTTTATCTCGTTGCATTGCTGCTGTTACAACTGTGTTACTGCCGCAAACAAAACTTGGTTGGTGCTTGTTAATGTTTGTCATACCGATTACCAACAGTAGTGCTATTGTTCAACTGTTTACGTTATGGGAAAGCGATTACAAGTTCATAAACTTTATATATTTTACATTTTATTAACCAGGGAGAGTGGGTAAATAAGTTTTGTATTGATCCCTTGACCAAAGCATTTTTAGTTGTCTGATCAATGTTTTGGTGATTGTTAACAATGGATAAGTAATCATCTTTACTGGTCTTCGGGCAGATGCTTGTTTGCGTAAATAAGTTTTGATTGAAAATAATTTGTTTTCACCGGAGAGACCAAAGAGATTGTTTGACAATCATAGTCAGAATAAGAATCAGGGAGAGAGAGAAAAAAGAGAGAAGGAAATCTTGAAATGATTTAAAAACAACTTGTATTGGTATATTAGGGATGGAGGCAATATGACTATTTCGTGATGGATGTCATTTATTCATATTCTCATAAATTGTTCATTTGCTTTTTTTTGTTACTTGAAATTGATGGTAGAGGCTGTGGTTATACTGCTAATCGCAGGGTTTTAACTGTTGGACTATTTCCTTCTCCATTATCGTCTTCTATGATTTAGTTTAAAGAAAGTTCTCATGATATAAATAATTTGGAATTGTGCAAAATCGTTGTTGGACTTCACACCCCTATTCCAAATACGAATTTGGATTATGACATGTTATAGAAACTACGCGATCTAAATCACAATTAAACTAACCTAAAACTCGCATTTTAATTAACCTTCCTTAATCGCTTAAAAATAAAGTTCAGAGAACCAGGGTTTATGAAATTTACCCCAAACTCTATCACTCTCCAAGGTTAAGAAATAAACTAAATGTAGATTTTTTTTTAAGGTCAAATTAGCTTTTATACCCTGGTATAACACATCTTGATTGTCATTGTCATTGTCATTTTTTAGCTTTTGGATCTTAAAATATTTTTTTTAAAATACAAAAATCAAACTTTTGATTATGTTTTAATATTCAATTAATTAGAATACCACGTGTTAATCATAGTATCTATATGAATGTTTTTTTTTTATATACCGTCGATGTCGATTGAGAGCGGGAACTCCATCTTCTTTTCCCTCTCCGCCATTTAAGTCCCAAAACTAGAAAATTACGAAACAAAACATTATCACAAACCCCCCTCCCAAACAAACACCTTATATGAGAACCGGACCCAAAATAGGATTTGAAAGCCTGCTACTGCCAACTTTAAACCGCCAAAACCACTCTAATGTTTGGATCCATCTCTCTGCAAAACTCACATTTCCTTGTTTTGTTAAACCAATGTACCAACATCAAACACTTAAACCAAATCCATGCCTTGATGATCTCTACAGCCCTTCATCACACCAACCTCTTCCTTACCAAATTCATCCACAAATGTTTCGATTTGGGGTTCTCAGATTACGCCTTCTCCGTCTTCTCCCACAAAACCCAACCAGATATTCATCTTTATAACACTATCATTAAAGCATTTTCTCAAACAGATACACCCATAGAGGCTGTTGTTTTGTTTAATAAGATTCAACAAATCGGTCTTCGACCAGACTCGTATTCCTTCCCATTTGTGTTAAAGGGTATTGTTCGTTTATGTAGGATTGAACTTGGGGTAATGATTCATGCTCAAGCCGTTCGAGTCGGTTTGGATTCGGATGTTCATGTTGTGACTGCTTTGATTCAGATGTACTCTTCTTGTGGGGTTGTGGTGGACGCGCGTAAGCTTTTCAACCGAATGTTTCTAAGAGATGTGGTTTTGTGGAATGCGATGGTCGCAGGGTATGCCAAGGTTGGTGATGTGGACGCGGCGAGGGATTTGTTTGAAAGAATGCCTGAGAGAAATGTGATTTCCTGAACGGCTGTGATTTCGGGTTATGCTCAGATGAATCGGCCCAATGAGGCTATTGGGTTGTTTAGGAGAATGCAAGTTGAGGACATTGAGCCCGATGAGGTGTCTATGTTGGCCGTGCTATCTGCTTGCGCTCATTTGGGTGCTCTTGACTTGGGGGAGTGGGTACATGACTACATAGAAAAATGCGGAATGAATAAGAAAGTTTCTCTTATGAATGCCTTGATAGACATGTATGCGAAGTCGGGGAAGATAGATAAAGCGTTTGAAGTTTTTGAAATGATGGACATTCGAAGTGTAGTTACTTGGACTACGATGATAGCAGGGTTGGCTTTACATGGACTTGGCAGAGAAGCTCTAGAAATGTTTGCTCGGATGGAAAACTCCAGGGTAAAACCAAATGCCGTAACTTTTCTTGCGATTCTCTCAGCTTGTAGTCATGTTGGCTTGGTTGAAATGGGGCGTTGGTATTTCAGCAAAATGAGTTCACGGTATAAAACAACACCCAAGATTGAGCACTATGGGTGTATGGTTGACCTTCTTGGCCGTGCCGGCTACCTTCAAGAAGCACAGGATTTAGTTAGGGGTATGCCATTTGAACCAAATGGAGCTATATGGGGTTCACTTTTAGCGGCTTCTAGAGTCCATGGTGATGTTGAGCTTGGGGAATGTGCTCTGAAGCATCTAGTAGAGTTAGAGCCTTGTAGCAGTGGGAACTACTTAACCCTTTCTAATATGTATGCAGCTTCGGGTAAGTGGTATGAGGCCGGGATGGTGAGGAAGGCGATGAGAGATAAGTGTATAAAGAAGATGCTGGGAGGAAGTTGTATCGAGGTGAATAATATAGTTCATGAATTCATTTCCGGAGATAAATCACATCCTCAATTTAAGAGCATCTACGCAGTTCTTAATTGGGTCAGTATAGATGTCTGGTTCTGTTCCAAAAGAACATCGCTTGCATATGAAGAGGGGTGAGAAAAACATCTACTGTTACTCTTGCACGGTGTTTTTCTTACCATCTTTGGGCGAAGGTGGATAGAAAGAGTGCAATACAACCAGCTCTAATTCGATGATCGAGAGTACAAGGCACGTTGGACATAATTACAAGTTTTACCATATAAACATCATTTGACTTTTCAAACAGTCAGTATCCTCATAAAAAACCTGGGTACGTTCATATCATAGCTGCAATTTATTTATTCTTTGTAAAGTTCATATGCTTACACCTTTATACTCTACTACTTTAATGTCCGTCCGTTGCTTGTGTCATTTATGCGTGGATACGTTACACTTACTCGTGCACATGTTCCATAAGGTTGTCTATTTGCCTTCTGAATTCTGGCTAGATAATCCACAATACGATTGAGAAGCCTGTGTTAGTAGAGAAACATGAAGAACACCAATCGGTTTGGAAAAATAGAGAATTCAATTATTCAAGAATGAAGTAATTACAGGAATAAAAACTCTCAAACCCTAGGTTCCCTCAGAACTCTTTCAGATCTAACATAGAACAGTGATCTAAACTCTAGATAATTAACTCTAGCCTAGGCTTTCCCTTTTATAGAGGTTACAAGTCCTAGTTACAATCCAACTCGAAATTCAACTCTAATCCAACTCTAAAAAGTATTTAAAACTCTTAAACTAGAACTGGAATTACGATAGTCGTTCGACAACTCGTTCGAACGAACCCAAACTCGTTCGTACGAAAATATACGTATGAGCCAAATTCCAGAGGACATAACAACTCGTTCGAACGACACTTAAAGTCGTTCGAACAAAATATGGCTCTGGGCCAAAATTCCAACGAATATGCAACTCGTTCGAACGACATTGACAATTCTTCAAAAACATACTAGATCCTCCTGGATCATGGCTCCCCCATTTAGGAGCCTTGAGCTCTTGCTCAAGCTAGAACTAGAGATATGGGAAAGCGGCGATGCCCAATTCCCTGCTGTACCACTTCGACTTACTTGGTAGCTGACCTTTCATCCCAACTCGGAACGAATCAATAGCACCCCGTCTTGTAGTATGAACCTTTCGCTCTAGAATACCATCCTCCGGCAACGGATCTTCTTTTTCCATCCATAAGTTATCAACTGACGGTAGGTGAGTATCGATTGCAGAGTCTTCATCCAAAAGAGACGGCTCAAACAGCTTCAAATGCTCGGTATTAATTACCGAATACTTGCACGCATTAATCAAAAGGACCATAACGGATAAGTTTGAGCTTCTTACCTTCCCCCTTAAGCCGTTCCTTACTCAAGTGCAACCAAACGAGGTCGCCTTCAAGAAAAGTACACTCAACCCGATGCTTGTCGTGGCGAGCCTTATACTTTGCTTGAGTCTTCTTCAACTGAGCTTCAACCACTTCATGAACCTTGCTGATCTTCGCAATGAAACGCTGAGCTTTAACCTGCTCCTCTTCCTCCTTCCCTGACACCGTCTTGTCGCCAAGACTAAACGCCAAATCAAAAGGGCTTTGCGGCAAGTACCCCAAACAAACTTCAAAAGGAGACTTCAATGTGGAACCATGAATCACCCGGTTGAACGCAAACTGAAGATACGGTAAACTCTCATCCCATATCTTAGGATGCTTAGAATGGAATCCCCGTAATAAATGTACCAAAGTGCGGTTAACAACCTCTGTTTGCCCGTCTGTCTACAGATGAAAAACGGTACTTCTCTTCAACTTAGTGTCCATCATCCCCCATAACAATCTCCAGAAATGTCCCAAAAAACGGCAATCCCTATCAGAAATAATAGAAGAAGGGATCCCAAAATACCTCCAGACGTCTCTGAAAAACAATCGCGCTGCTCCTTCCCCTGTGACCGTCTTCTGGCATGGAATAAGAACAATTATCTTGCTGAATCGATCCACCACCACAAACAAATAGTCATTCTTACACCTGGTCATGGGAAAACCACCCATAAAATCCATTGAAATACTCTCGTAAGGTCGACTAGGAACTGGCAATGGTAAGTACAGTCCTATCTTCCTATTGGAAGGTTTTGAAGTGTTGCATAACACGCAACCACGAACCACACGAGCAACATCCACCTGCATCTTCGGCCAATAAACATAACGCCGTAAATTCAAAAGAGTCTTCTCAACCCCGAAATGACCTGCCACCCGAGAACAATGTGCCTCTCGAATCCACTGTAAACGGTCGCCACCCTCAAGAATACATAGTAGACTGCCCCTGTAAATCAAACCATCCTTCAGAACATACTCGCACGTCTTGCCCTGCAGCAACTTCTTGTGAATCACACTGAGCTCCCTGTCGTCGTCATACCCTGAAACGTACTCAGAAGGAACAATCGGCTGGATCTGCATAGCTACTAACAAAGCATAAATAGTTGGCAATGGGGGTCGAAATAACATATCAGCCATCTTGTTGTCCACTCTTTTCTTATATGTGATCAATAAGGTAAACTGTTGAAGGTACAACATCCACTTCATATGGTGAGTTTGCTGAAGCTTGGACTGCGTAGATAAGAACTGTAACGGTTTGTGATCGTAATATACCACAACCTCCTTCCTCAATAAGTAACTCCGTCAATGCTTCACTGATTGATATAACGCGTAGAACTCCTTATCGTAGGTAGGATAGTTACGTACTACTCCTGTAAACATCTCAGAATGGTAAGCAACCGGCTTCCCATCCTGTAATAGGATTGCCCCCAAAGCATAGTCTGACGCATCTATCTCGACCTTTAAAGGCCGCTGCAAATTAGGCAATGCTAACACTGGTGCATCCGTAATCTTCCGCTTCAGTAACAGAAAGGTCTTCTCATGGTGATCTTCCCACACAAACTGTGCCCCGGTCTTCGTCAAAGAATGCAACGGTGCGGCTATTTGTGAAAAATGCCGAATAAATTTCTGTAAGTACTGACAAGAACCCATAAAACTCCTCACCTCCGTCACTGTGCGGGGTCTAGGCCAATTTGTAATGACCGAGACCTTCTCTGGATCGACCTTAAGCTCGCCGCCACCAACAATAAAACCTAAATAGACTAGCTCCTGTTTCCCAAACTCGCACTTCTTCCCGTTAAGAAAAAGCTGTTGTGATCGCAACACGCCCAACACTTTGTGTAAATGCCCAAGATGTTCCACCCATGTACGACTATATATTAAGATATCATCCAAATATACAATCACAAAATCATCAATAAACGCACGAAGTACCTCATTCATTAGCCGCATAAATGTCGCCGGAGCATTGCATAACCCAAAAGGCATCACTAACCACTCAAATAAGCCCTGTTTGGTTTTGAACGCTGTCTTCCAAGTATCCTCCTCTCGGATTCAAACTTGATGGTAACCTGACTTAAGATCCAACTTGGTAAAAAATCGAGCCGTCTGCAACTCATTTAAAAGCTCATCAATCCGTGGAAGCGGATAACGATTCTTCACCGTGATCTTGTTCAACGCCCGATAATCCACTCACATCCTCCAAGACCCATCCTTCTTCGGCACCAGTAACACCGACGAACCACAAGGCGAGCAACTCGGATTAATAACTCCTTGTTCCAGGAGTTTGAGTACCTGTTTCTTGATCTCATTAGACTCAGTAACAGAAGTCCGATATAACCTAATATTGGGTAGTGGCTCACCATTCACCAAGGTGATATCATGCTCCACATCCCTCTTGCGCGGCATTCCTTCTATGCCCAGAAACAAGTCTCTATTCTCCTCTTGCAACTCCTCCATATCGGTTTGTTGCTTAGGAGATATTGCCAAAGTAGACAATACTGTAGCCGACAGACCCTCGTGAACCGGTCGCACCAACAACAAAACAAATTTGCCGTTCGCATTAACCAACCTCTTCGCCTGAGTCACCGTTACCAAATTACTGGTAGTGATATGTTCCTTGCACGCATTAATATGAAACTCAGTCCCATCCTTCACCAAACGATACTTGCAAGCACGGCGGTAAATGATTGCATCTCGGTCCCAAAGATAAGGGCTACCCAAGATGACTTGACATACGTCCAACGGAACCACCTCACATGTCACTTCGTTAATTAAATTTTCAGTAATCGCAAACTTGAACGTACACTGCTTAGTGATCTTCAACTCTGCGTCTTTCTGAATCCAACCCAAACCATACGGCTTAGGATGAGTCACAGTAGCCAAACCCATCTTCTTCACCACCGCCTCCGAAATTAAATTCTTCTGACTATCCGGATCAATAATGGCCTCGACTAAGCTCTGCTTCACTTGAATGCTGACAAAGAAAAGCTCTTCCCGGCTCGCCTCGTCGATAACTAGAGGTTGCTTGAACATTAGAGTAAGCTTAAGATTTGGCTTATCTAAATTCGGAAGATCCACAATCGCTGCGGCTAGTGCACGTTTCTCTTTCTTGCCCTTCTCCTTCGGCCGAAGCTCCGGGTTAAGTTTCCAACATGTATCGGAATTGTCCCCATTAGCCTTGCAATGACTACAGATAGTCCCTTTGAATGAAGACCCCTCTCTTTTGGACTCCCCTTTCTGATCAAACTTCCAATTAGCTTTGTACCACGACTTGTTCTTGTCGTCTTTCTTGTCGCTCTTCAAGTACTTGCCTTCAATGGCAATTCCTTTAACGGTAGCGTCCTCGATATTTTCCACCTTGAAGAGTTTTAATTCTCTTCTAATGGACTCCGATAAACCGCCCGTATACTTCATGAACACGTTGTACTCATCCACGTCAGCATCCAAAACCATCGCTTGGTTATGAAATTTCGTAGTGAATTGTTGTACGGATTGCCCAAACTTTTGGCGCAAATTGTGCCATTTATACCACCGCTCCTGTTCATACCCAATCGGATATAATTGCTTCCTCACCAAAACCTTGAATTCCTTCCAACTCAGACTTCCGACATCATGTCATTTTCGATAGGATTTCCACCACGTTAGTGAGTGACTTGTGAATTCAAAGAAGAGAAACAAATCTTCTGAGCGTTTGAATATTCATCAATGGAAAAATAGGTCTCCAGCCTATCTAACCAATTATCTAATTTCTCGGCATCGACGGAACCATCGAAAACCGAAATCTCAATCTTAAAGCCAATACGAAGATTACGCATAGGATTCGTTGACTTACTAGAACCTGGGCGCTCCTTGACGGACTCGGGATCACTAGAATCATCGAATACCGGAACGTCCTCGTCACCATCCACCTCCATAACCATTTTTTTTTTCGAACGGCTTCGCCGACTCGCCAAAACGGAATCCAATGCGAGGTTTGTGAGACATAATTGTTCTACTAACTCCCCTACAGTAGAAGTTAGGGTGGAAACTGTCATTTCCAAAATCGTGATTCTCTCGTTGGGATCACCCATCTCCAAATCGTCCTTCTTCTTCGAATTAGGTTTGCGATGGATCTTCAACGGACTTACGAGCTTCCCATTCGTTTGCTTGAGACGGTCACGTGTAGAGACCATAAACCACAATCAAAATCCGAGAATCGAAACAAGAATATGATACCACTTACAATTAACCCCCCGATTTAGGTCTTTGATGGATCGTTAACGGACTCAAAAAAATTCCCAAAATTTGTGTAGATCTGGAAATCACTGTAGCAGACGCCAAAAACACTGTAGCAGTCGCCGAATTCAATGTAGCCGTCGCAAAGTCACTGTAGCAGATGTCAGAAATCCACAAAACTTCCCATTCGTTTGCTTGAGACGATCACGTGTAGAGACCATAAACCACAATCAAAACCCGATAATCTTAACAAGAATCTGATACCACTTAATCCACAATACGATTGAGAAGCCTGTGTCAGTAGAGAAATATGAAGAACACCAATCGGTTTGGAAAAATAGAGAATTCAATTACTCAAGAATGAAGTAATTACAGGAATAAAAACTCTCAAACCCTAGGTTCCCTCAGAACTCTTTCAGATCTAACATAAAACAATGATCTAAACTCTAGATAATTAACTCTAGCCTAGGCTTTCCCTTTTATAGAGGTTACAAGTCCTAGTTACAATCCAACTCGAAATTCAACTCTAATCCAACTCTAAAAGGTATTTAAAACTTTTAAACTAGAACTGGAATTACGATAGTCGTTCGACAACTCGTTCGAACGAATCCAAACTCGTTCGAACGAAAATATGCCTCTGGGCCAAATTCCAGAGGACATGACAACTCGTTCGAACGAAATATGGCTTTGGGCCAAAATTCCAGCGAACATGTCAACTCGTTCGAACGACATTGACAATTCTTCAAAAACATACTAGATCCTCCTGGATCACTAGAGATGTTGATAAGTGTTTTGTCACTTGATACACCTGTATACTAAAGAATGTAATAAGGATTAGTGCATGACACCTGCTAATTACGTTATGACCCCACCCCATCTATACGGCTATAAGCGGACCATCACTCGATAAACCCATACAGCAAAAGCCGAAAAATGTAATAATAATAGGAATGAAACTAGTATGTTGAATTTCCCCCTTAAGTAAATCAAGTGACCATAAACTTTTCCCTAAATTTAAAAAAAAAAAAAACAAATCAGCTTTTTAATTTTCCAAATAAATAAAATCAGCAAAGATGATGGAGTGGAGCACAGTTTTATTCCAAGCCTCTGGAGAAAATTAGAGGATTTTTTGCTTGAGGCTGGAGGGTTTGAAGATGCATAGGTAGGATCTCTGACTTTCTGATTACAGGAACGTCAGATTTCGTTACACTGTAGTGTGTAAAACACTAACACTATTAAAAGAACAGTGCCATATTTGAATGCATCTTTAAGAGAAGCTGGGGTTAAATGACATGCAGGACTTCCTAGTTTACACTTAAAATAAATCACCTTAATTAACAAGTCTCGTACATAATACATGAGGTAATTTCTGCAATTTTGTTAAATAATGTGATTGACCAAGAACACATTGTCCTAGTTAAGGCATAATACAGTTAGGAATTATCTCTGGTTTGCGAACTAAAATTGCTCATAGGCAAAGAAAAAAGTTGAATCAAGGGCGGAAAGCAAGTCTACGATTCGTAGATAGACTCCACCATGCTCTCAAGTTAAGAAATAAATATGTAAGCAGTAGGATCAATTCTATATAAAGACATACTTAGAGGTGTGATCGATTCTTGAGGGTCTAGAGTCAACCCTGTAGAGGACACGGTCTGCAGAGAAGTTTCATCAACAC
This sequence comes from Kingdonia uniflora, assembly GCA_014058105.1. Taxonomy (NCBI): domain Eukaryota; kingdom Viridiplantae; phylum Streptophyta; class Magnoliopsida; order Ranunculales; family Circaeasteraceae; genus Kingdonia; species Kingdonia uniflora. The sequence continues at coordinate 356,129 of JACGCM010001976.1, forward strand.
TACTGCATTCTGCATGAGATTTGGGCTTTTGCAGTCACATTTTGAGTGGGCTAAATCCTTAGTATATGAAAGGAAATGATCAAATTAGTGTTTTTATAAAGAGAGGCTTAACACACTTTTTGGAGGGGAAGAGGGCTGCGAGGACTTCAACAGAAAGCCCTCAGGGATTGATAAAGGGAAGCACCAAGGAGGTTTATTGGACAGGCGAAGGAGGCGGCTTTGGAGAAAAATGAAGGAGCTTCTGTTGAGCTAGGAAGAGCGACAGGTTTGGTGTCAAAGAGGTGTTACTCTTCCATGATTGACACCAAGGGCTTGAAAGGGTGTTCATCAGAATGCGGCGTGGTTTAGTGTTAAACATATGTATGTAGTACAGGCGATAATCACATATACGGAAAAATAGACATCGAATAAACTATATCACTGGAATGAATAAATTGCAACTCTAATCACATCCAAACCAGAATGATATTCCGTTTTTGTTAAGTATAAGCTTCGATTTGATAAACTAAGAATTACATACAAACTAGTTTTAACACCTCGTGCTCCGCACGACTTGAATAAATTTTTTCTTTAACTGTGTTTGTAAGATAAGTTCTTTAAATCATTAATTTTTACTCTAATAAGAGCATCTCCTAAAGTTCCTCACTGACTTGTTTTCCAAAGTGCCACATAGGATTTTTCGAGCTCCAACAACACCTCACTAACTTGGATTTTCAATTCAAAAAGCAAGGTTTAACCTTGATTTATTACGTTGCGATTGGGAGCCCAAGTGTTGGGCGTCTGCTTGTTTTCTAATCGGGCGCCAAAGGTTTGGGCGCCCAATTTTTTTTATACAAAATATTCAAATCGGGCGCCTAAGACTTGGGCACCCAATTGTTTGTTTGTTTGTTTGTTTCTTTTTCTAAATTCAAATCGGGCGCCAAAGACTTAAGAGCCTCATGAAAAGAAAACAAAAATGAAACGAGCACCCAACAGTTAGACACCTGTTAAAAAAAACAAGTGAGGTACTGTTGGAAGAAATAGAACCTCACTCACTGGGATTTGGCTTTTTCAACCAAGTGAGTGAGGTACTTTAGGAGATGCTCTAATACGCATAATTTAATTTAGAAGAGAAGTACGTAATGAAGAAAATGAAAGGATGTTCGTTTTGTTTTTTTGGGAAAATAGCTTTTATATGTAGACTTAATTAACTCATAATAGCTATTAATTTGCATTAATTTGGATGGCAACAATACCCTCTAAAATTACACAAAATACGAAATTAACCATTGCCACATGGCGCTCTATTCTTTCAAGAATTTGTGAGGAGAGTTCTCCATCCTCCAAATTCCTTACAGTTCATATAGAAGTATAGATTACTTCGACAAGAACTATTTTAAGGAGTAATCAGTTCATAATGCACGTGTCCATGTCAAAGTTCCAAAAATTAATAATTTCAAGTCTCTAAATAACTTGAATTCAATCCACCGCCTTCGCCTCACTAAATACTTACTGCATCCACCTCCGCCCTTTTAAACCTTGGATATAGCTAATAAGGTACAGGAAAACATGTCATGTGAATTATTTGATTGATCTCTCTATATTTTTGCTTTACTTTTGGTTTTATGCATTGTTTCCAACATTTTTTCTCCCCTCTCCAATCTACTTGCACCTTTTGTTGTCTTAAGGATCAAATAAATATATTATGGCTTGTCTTGTTAATCATATTCAAAGCCCACAACACCAAGACCAGCTCTCATATTTACAGAAAAGAAAACCAAAATCCTGATGCTTCGAGAAAGTATTTGTTAAAAACAGGTATATCATAATCTTAAATGAAACAAACCAGTACTAACTAAGCATCAAGATACTTTTATTTTTGATGAACTTGGCTCTCCTTTACTAATAAAAATACCTTATTATAACACAGCAACTTCACTATCAAAATAACCTTATTATAACACTGCAACCTAGTGGAGAATTATGACTTTCAACCTAACCACCGTAAGTAAGATTCTTTTGACCATTGCGAGCTCTGTTGTTCAAATTAATATGCTCTGGGTAAATTAACAACAATCATACAAGTAGAAACTAGACTACAGGAACTACTCTAACTTGATCCAAGACAGGTCCGCAGAGATGACCATAATTATCAAGATTTGTATGGTAAAACCCACTGAAAAAAGTTATCCTTGTTCTGTTCCCGGTTGCTTTAAACTTGAAACTAGAAGTCTTAAACCCACCCTTCCCTTGAGAGATAAACTGAACAGTTAGAGTTTCCGCACCGGCAAAAGCCTTGACCATCATCGACCCATGACACCCATTCTTAGCATCTCCAACTGTGAATATTATGTTATAGAATTTGTTGGGTGTTGTTCGTAGGATTTGAGCAATGACACTCTCTCTCCCCGCAACCAATTCAATTGCCGCGTTTTCAGAAGGGACATTAAAGTGCTTTCGGTCGATATATCGGACAGCTTTCAAGGATTCGATGATCCAACCGGGAAGAGGGGATACGAGGTCTTGTTGTTGGGGAGGAAGGAGGACTCCAGTTGAGAAGTTCTTAAACAGGTGCGGTCCACATTCAAAATCACCATTCTTTACTAAATTATCTGCAAGGAAATAGGAATAAATTGTTAACCCTTTCTTAAATCTACATGTTAGAAATTTTATGAAAAAAATGGATTAAAGTTCTTGATTCAAATCTTAATATGATCATGAGAAATGCTCTATATCTAGTTACAGAATCCATCTCTCCTAATTTATATGCAAAAATAAGGTACATGAACCTTTAGAATGCATGCTTGATAGTATTGCAATATGTTGGCAATTTTTCAGTACGATATATAGCCTAATGCATCAGCATGATATGGTTAAATATCAAAGGCAGTCAATATTTAGTTTCTCTGCAAATCGTATTAGGTTGACTAACATATCGAGATTTAGTAATAAAATTATATTTTGTATAGCCATTATAAATCATTGGAGGACCCATGTATCATACTGATGTTATCATAACAGTTTCCCGCTTTCTTAAACTTTTGTATATGGATTGAGTTTGCCTAGATCCAGTTACTTGTCGCCATTAGCTTAACTATTCACTATCTAAATTTATGTTTGACCCACTTTAATGCACCATTATTTATGGGCTCAGATCAATAAAATAGAAGTTAGATTTGAATCATATATCTAATTTGAGAATCCGTCAATTCACCCCCTTCACCCACATATCTATTTCAGTTACATGTACTATGATATGTATTATATACATAAATACAGATACGTTGTTCCTCTTATATGATCCGACACCTTATAAATAAAACCAAATTTTAGCACAAAGTACCTCTTGTTGCCAATGGAGGGATGATCTCCTTGATAGCAATTGCATCTAAGAGAGGCCCACAGGTAGGGTCTTCTTGAATCCCAGGGTTGTGGAAAGTCACTTTAGCAAGTTTTGATGTTGCTCTGAAAGCCCATGCATAAGTATCCCCACCATTGCTACTATACAAAGTATTAAGAGGAAGCTCCCCCCAATAAGGTCCTACCGAGACTCTTAAAACCTCATCTTGAGCACAAGTCTTGGTCGAGCCAAAGGTGAAAACGTATATCGAACCGGGTTTAAGTGCTAGGATTTGGGATATGGACCCTTCATTTCCAAGTTTAACGGCGTGGGACTCACGTGGAACCGCATAGTAGAAACTGCCTGGCTCTAGTCCCCCTGAGATGTATTCGATCATACCCTTGATTTCCCATTTGGGGAGTGAGTATTTTCCTATGACTACAGTTTCTTTTAGATTGGAGGGTTTTGGTCCTTCTTCGAAGTTGCCATTTGGAAGTATAACTGATGAAAGCAGAAGCAAAAATGAGATTAGAGAAGTATATAACTGGTCGAAATACCAAACAACGTCACTGTAGATGTGCATGCATGAAAGAGAATGAACATAGAGATTATATTCAAAAGGTGAAATCTGATGATCTACATCTTACTAACACAACAGAAAAATGGATCTGGGAGAGTAAACCACCTAACACAACAGGGCATGAAAGAACACCCAAAGGGAGTCACCCAATCTAGAAACATTAATACCCATTTCAGGAATCACTTTAAAACACTTCATAACAAAGCGATACTGACAACCCCGCTCATAAAAATAGATTAAAAACCACAAAAATCAGATGAGATAACAGAATACAACTGATTGGGACACAAAGCAGAACCATAAAATGAAAAGAAGACAAAGAACATTTTTCAACATAAAAAGAATCATGGTATAACACTTCAAAATAAGTAAACTGCAGATACCAACTCACTGAAATAGATCAAAAACCAGAAAAGAGCACTGAACAGTCACTCATCAGAACTCACTAGAACACCCAAGAGAACTAGAAAATGAAAAGAAATACCAATGCCCATCTGATTATCTCATAAAAACAGGACAGAACCCCAAAAACACTTAAAAAAAGGTACATTTGCTACAGACAAGTATCTGAAAATAAAAGCGTGATTATTACCATCTAAATATGTAGCTGCAAATGCAGGATTTGTGATGACCAATGAGGAGGTGAAGAAGAGAATTAGAAGAGAGATAAACAACTCCATTGATTTGCTTTGATAAAGAAGTGAAACTACTTATAAAGAAAAGAAACAAAATGTAGATATGGAAACACAAAGCGGTTCAGATGTTTATATATATAATTGGATATGAACGGTGATAAAACATGAATAAAGAGGATCAGAAATCACGTTAAAGACCCCATGCAGTTGCCGTGAACTATGTCTACTGGTTGTTGCTGTTTATTAGTTTTTCACAAGTAAAAGCATTGTTATTTATTGTGATAAGAAGTTGATATTTCTTCTGTAGAAAAAAATGCTTTCAGAGCAGCAAGAAAGTGCTTTATGTTTGTTTGCCTCGCTATTGAGTGGTTAATTGTGGTTTTCCTTGTTACAGCGGAAGCGTTTGGGATTAGAAGAATTTCTGGTGATTTTGTACTTGGCGATTAGTGGGTTAGCTAAGCTCTCCTATTGTGCATGAATCTTTTGGTGATCATGTCTGATCTAGCCAAATTCCGGTCTACCAAGTAAAATTTCCCGATCAGGTAACGACCATCACAATATGCTGTGCTATATCTGTTATAAGTGTTTTCTCCACTTGAAATATCATATCAATGCCGTGCTATATATTAAATGGTATTTCGTGGAAATATCATAGCCTATCCTTGTGTTTTCAGCCATGGATTCCGCCATCCCTTTGGTGCACCTAACAGGAAGGACATGATCACAATAAATATTGTTCGCAGTCGCAGAATAACGTGGTAAGGACAACTTTTATGTTTTCCATGCGACCGTACCATGAGTACTACGACTCATCCGAGTTTAAAATAATCAAAATTTTAACATCAATATGTATGTTTTCATTGACTATTACTCTATTAGTATGTTATCTGATATAAGTTGGAAAACAACAATATTTTGGAGTTGCAATTCTGCAAAATCATGTGAAGCATTTATATCAGATCAGCAAATAAGAAAATATACAGTAGACAACTTGGCATTATATCGTTTATTATATGTATGTTTGCCATATTTAGGGCTTCAAAATGTTGCAAAGTACTGGATCCCAAAGTTTATAGTAAGAGGAATGGATGCACATGCCAAGTAAATCGATTACCCATCAAAGTCCATGAAACCCTGCCTGGACTGGTTTTTCACCAAAGCTCACAACTTGCATCCAAGGTCTAGCCGAGCAAAAGATCCCGACTGGTAAAATAGTGTAAATGCTTGGTCTATTGATAAATTTGGAATATGAGTAAAAGCGTGCATTGCACCTTCAGAGATGGAATATAATTCCAGTTTACCCACAACCTGACTTTTATATAGATGCATTTAAGCACTTGAAGATTAATGCAAAGGTTAGTAATTTTGTTTCTAACTGTAAATGGTTTATCCCTCAAAACATGAGACACCCTGTTTCTGAAATCACTAATAACCTGCCTACTATTTCAGAATCTCATGATACCCCTGACGAGGTCATCTGGACTCCCTCTGTGATGACCTACCGAACGCCGGCCAGATCCACCCGAGCGTTTTGAGTTCTGTCCAAATGTATATGTTCTCTATATCCTAATATAGCTGTACGCCAAGTTTCGTCGCAATTGGATTCGGTTAAGGGGGCGAAAAGGGCCAGTACGATTCGTCTCATGTTTTAACGTTTCCTTTTCGAACTTGACTATTTACTTAGTAGCTATATTAAGGAGGAACCTTGGTCCGATCCTCCCCATGACTAAAAGAGCTTTAATGCTTGGTCATCAAGGACCCCGGCTCATGGACTATCTACAAGGGATAGTTATGAGTTCTCCTAGCCCTAAGGAAGGCTAGGGGACATTGCCTCGCAATGCGGGCCGGTTTTCCAAAGAGGGCTTCATATGGCCCCGCTATGCCCTGCGGGCTATCCGAGATGCACCGCCCCTTACAGATGGACAATATAAATAGTCCAGGCTCGTCGCCCCTTGAGATATGAGTCCCTTATCTGGAAACCGGCATATTGAGCTACCCTGATCCGCTACAGGACAGGTGTGCTTTCCGTACCTCGCGCGTGTCGCGAGAAATTATGCTGTAGGGATTATTGAGGGAACCTTCAGCGTTGTTGCCTATAACGAATACATATTCGATGACCCCTCACGAGTATCCAGGATTATCCGGATGTCGCTCTAGCATCCGTGGGTTGTATGCCACTGGCGCGCCGCGCCCGTGAAGATGGCTGGTACACGACGACGGCACGTGCGTGTACGCCGCACGGTCCCTTATTCCGCTGCACTCCGGGCACTGTAGAGGCGGTCCCGGGCTTGGGCCGTGACACCCTCCATAAAGGGTGATTTCACTATTGCTTCTACTGTTGGGAAGCTTATGAAGAATAGGCCCTCTGTCACTTGGAAGTCTCTTTTATGGGACCCAATAGTGATCCCTAGACATAGCTTTAATTACTTGTTGGATGTTATTTAATAACTGTCTGGTAACCCAAGACAAGCTTGTTCAAAGACATGCTCACAGTGTCACTCTGTCAAGTGTGTAAAGCCTCAAATGAAAGTTGTGAACATCTTTTCATGAACTATTTTGTGGCTAAACACATATGGCAAAGGCTCCTTTGTAGAAGTGGGGTTGTTAGACAAGCCCTGGGGTTGCATGATGAAGTTAATTGGATATGTGGTCTTCTTAGTAAGGATATAGGCATCAAAATTATCAAGCTAGCTTTTACTTGTTTAATTTACCATCTGTGGTGTGGGTTTTTTGAAGTATTGTGATAAGACCTACTATAGTTTATACTAACATCTGCTATGATATATCTCTGAGATCCCCGTTTTATGTTACTAACTAAGGCTATTGTTTGCCATAGAACCAGGGATATATGTAGCAGATGGGATGCCACTCCTACTTATTCCTTCCCCACCTTTAAAGTTTGCAGGTGGGACTCACCAGCTGCAGGAACTATCAAGCTCAATACAAATGGCTCAGTGACTGGAGATAGGGGTGGCTATCGGGGTATTGCTAGGAACTCAAGAGGAGATGGAGTCTTCTGCTATAGTGGTCAATGTAAGGCCAAAACTGTTACTTACCAAGAGATTTTGAGTATTAAGAGAGGTCTGCAAATATGCTGGGATAGGAGACATAAGAACATTCACTTAACAATAGACTCCTTGCAAATGCTTGCTTATATTTGGAAGAAAGAGAAGCTTCCATGGAACTGCATATATCTGAGTCGTCGGCTGAGATTGGCTGGTAGTAGTCGGGGGAGTCGTCCGAGTTGGAATCAGAATCGCTTCCAGCATTATCTGTGAGAATCAAACAAGAGGAGATGAAATTAATTATTATATTTGAAGAAGAAAAAATTAGATTTGTTTACCTCGAGCGAAATCGTCGACACAGATCGCCATTTCTGAGAGAGAGAGAGAGATTTGTTCCTCTAGATGTAGATGGAGGAGCCAATGCCTTCCATTTTTTACTTGGTCAGCATTGGGACGTCTCTAGTAACAAGACTTGATTAAAAGGATGGTTTATTGCGCTTTCTCTAACTCTAAACCCAAGGCCTCTTGACAATTATTCCTGCAGGTCTCTTGTATTTTTCTTTATCCATATGAATTTGAGCTTCATCAAAAAGCACAGCAGATTAAAGCTTCCCTAAACTGCACCTAGCCACAGATATTTGATATAAGGGCTTTCTTCTGTCATCTGCTTTCACCAAGTTTTGCAAGTTGAAAATAGTTGTATGACGGCAATTTGAAAATATTAGCAATCCAATCCCACACATTTCTACTATAGCAACATTCCTAGGGAGCGAGCCGTAACTCGATCAGGTCCGAAAGGAAGAAAAAACGAGTAGAATTTGAAGATGATTCAGGAGGATCTAGGGAATTCCCACATCTCCAGTTCTGGATTGAGCGGGAGCTCAAGCCTCCTAAATGGGGGAGCCATGATCCAGGAGGATCTAGGAGAAACTTGAGTTTTTACCAAAGTCGTTCGAACGAGGTTGAGAGTCGTTCGAACGACTTGAACCCTTGGGTCAATGTTCCAGGGGAGGTGTTCGGTCGTTCGAACGACTATCGTAATTCCAGTTCTAGTATAAAAGTTTTAAATACCTTTTAGAGTTGGATTAGAGTTGGATTTTGAGTTAGATTGTAACTAGGACTTGTAACCTCTATAAAAGGGCAAGCCTAGGCTAGAGTTAATTATCTAGACGTAGATCATTGTTTAGAGTTTCTTTTAGATCTGCGAGATTTGTAACTAGGGTTTGTAACCTTTGATGAATGACAAGACTAGGCAAGGTTAGATCAAGGTTAAACTCATTTTTTTAGGCAATTGAAGCTTATTTTTCCCATCGAATTTGTGTTCTTCAGACTTTTCAGCTAACTAGAGCTTTTTCATCGTATTGTGGATTAAGTGGTATCAGATTCTTGTTAAGATTCTCGGGTTTTGATTGTGGTTTATGGTCTCTACACGTGACCGTCTCAAGTAAACGAAGGGGAAGTTTTGTGGATTTCTGATGTCTGCTACAGTGATTTTGCAACTGATACAGTGAATTCAGCTACTGCTACAGTATTTTTGTCGTTTGCTACAATGATTTCGCGACTGCTACAGTGATTTTCAGATCTACACAAATTTTGGGATTTTTTTTGAGTCCGTTAACGATCCATCGTAGACCTAAATCGGGGGGCTAATGACGATTTGGAGATGGGAGATTTCAACGATAGACTCACGGTTTTAGAAACAAAAGTTTTGAAGTTATCTGCTACTGTAAAGCAGTTAACTGCACAATTTTGTCTCACAAACCTCGCATTGGGTTCTCTTTCGGCGAGTCGACGAAGCCGTTCGAAAAAGAAGGGGGTTTTGGAGGTGGATGACGACGAAGATGTTGTAAATTTAGTAACGGCGACTCCGGTGAAGAGGTTGGTTATTGCAAGTAGCAAGCCTATATTACCGATTCAAGAGGGTATGTCGTCTATAGCATTGTCTACGATGACAATGTCTCCTATGCAACAAACCAAGATGGGAAAGTTGCAAGAGGAGGTTATTGTACCAACTATTTCCGCTATGTTGGTACTTTTTCAGAGTCAGCCTGTTGTTCCATTGGATGTTGCAGGATTTGATGATCACCATGGGCTTCGTGTGGTTTGCCAGAAGTTGCTGCAAAGCAAGGCCTGTGAGTATGTTTTCCAGGATGGGGTGGGTGACAAGAAGCTATTTGAGCCATTTCTTTTGTTGTTTAGTACGTCAAAGTGGTACAGTAGGGAATTGGGCATTGCCGCGTTCTCACATCTACAGTTCTAGCTTGAGCATGAGCTCAAGGTTCCTAAGTGGGGGAGCCATGATCCAAGAGGATTTAGGGAATTCCCACATCTCTAGCTCTGGCTTGAGCGGGAGCTCAAGCCTCCTAAATGGGGGAGCCATGATCCAGGAGGATCTAGGAGAAACTAGAGCTTTTACCAAAGTCGTTCGAACGAGGTTGAGAGTCGTTCGAGCGACTTGAACCCTTGGGCCAATGTTTCAGGGGAGGTGTTCGGTCGTTCGAACGACCTATGGGTTCGTTCGAGCGACTATCGTAATTCCAGTTCTAGTATAAGAGTTTTAAATACCTTTTAAAGTTGGATTAGAGTTGGATTTTGAGTTAGATTGTAACTAGGACTTGTAACCTTTATAAAAGGGCAAGCCTATGCTAGAGTTAATTATCTAGATGTAGATCATTGTTTAGAGTTTCCTTTAGATCTGAGAGATTTGTAACTAGGGTTTGTAACCTTTAATGAAGGGCAAGACTAGGCAAGGTGAGATCTAGGTTAAACTCGTTTTTTTAAGCAATTGAAGCTTATTTTTCCCATCGAATTTGTGTTCTTCAGACTTTTCAGCTAACTAGAGCTTCTTCATCGTATTGTGGATTAGAAGATGTCCAACAACCTATACCAAACCCATCCCAAGAAAACTACCCGCGGAGGTATATTACCCAACTCCCAGAAGGCGTCATGCATATCTATTACACTGGCAAGAAACTCACGGTAAGTTTTAGTATAATTGTGAATTTAATATTTCTATAAATTAAGTGTTTGACAAAATGCTCCAATGAACATAATCGAGATTCGATGCGTCCGCACGGCACATTCACATTGATAATCAAAGTTTAGAAATATATTTCTACAATTCCGCCTGTAAGGGTTGCCGTAGTGAATATATTTGGGCAGTGTATGGATATACGCTTAGGCAATTCAGATAATTGGCTGATTCAGGCGCTTACAGAGCGTTGGTGGCCAACAACACACACGTTTCTGTCCCGTGTGTGGAGATAGGCCGATATCTGACGCAGGTGTCGTATGACGACGCATGGAGTGTTTTATCCAATGCGAGGCAATTGCTCCCCAACATTGATTCTGGCCATATAAAGAGTGGGAACGCCAGCATTTCACACTTGAAGACGTACTTGACCATCACAGCGGATTGGGATGATGATATGACTATTGCTCGTGCTCTTATCTTCTTCATGATGGGACATTTGTGGTTCCAAACGGCCAACGACACCCTCCCGCTTGGATATCTCGCAGCCGTAGTCGATTTGGATGAGGCTGCCTAATATGACTGAGGTTCTGCTATTCTTTCTTCCTTGTACCATGGTTTGGATACCGCAGTCACTACTGGGGGTGCCATCATTGAATTTTCTCAACTTCTTGAGATACACTAACACTTTTTCCTTACAAGCTACAAATCAAATATATTCCAATAAACGTCTTAAATATAATGTCTAATTATTTTTTATGTTGTTCTGAAATGTAGTATTGGTTCTACGAGTATTGTGGGGTTGGTCACCCTATAGTCAAGGAAGAGGTTAAGTTCTCGGCCAATCCGCGTCTCAGAGCATGGGAGAGAGGGAACATGAGGAAAACAAATGACCAGACAACCAATCTGTTTATTATAGGCAGATACCACATTGACCACCGCACTATTGAGACGGTCACCTGGCAACCTTGGTTAAAGTCTGCGGTGTCTGAGATAGAGGATGTATTGACTGCAAAACTCTTATCCCGTAAGAGAATGCCATTTCAAGTACTAAATGAAAACTGTGAATTTTACTTGGGGGATAGATGATGGAGGCAGTTGACTGGCGAGGAGCGTATTCCTTTGGATCCTTCGCTTAGCATGTCGCCACATATTAGGCCAACGGCTTTACAGAAGATGAGACAGGCCGAGTTCTTTGACTGTGAACAGTTTGTGGTAGGGGAGGAGCGAGAGACTTACGCCTCATACTGGGCTGAACAAATTTTGGAGGTAGGCCACCGTTTGACAGATTCCCAGAGGATGGGGAATATAGATCTGTTCAGACCCACTGCACTCAGGGTTGGTATTACATCCGTGGTGGTTACGTTAGCGTCTGTTTATAGTTTATCCCAAGACTTTAGTTTGCCTGGCGAGCCCAAGGGTCAGACCCGGGGTGGTACATGGCGTGGACAAGGAGGCGTGAGATGTTCCCCATCCACCGCTTGAGGGACCCGCCACCCATGTCTTCATCCTGCGACGCAGAGGAGCTGTGGCACTTAACTCATGGTATGCAGCGACTCGCCCTTGCAAAGTTTGCGCGGGATGCCCAGAGGCTGCGACAGTTGACTGTTGAGCTTGCTACTGCCCACATGCACATTGACAGTATAGATCATCAGCTATATGCACATGTAAGTAATTTATTTATGTATTTATTTTTAATTTATTTTTCTTAATGTCATATTTATTTTGTCGAAATATTTATTTATTTTTTTGTCCCGTTCAGGACCTACAGCTGAGGAGAGGGCGTGACGTATAGGTGGTGCCGCTAGCACCTGGAGGTAGCTCGAGGACAAGGCAGCGTGGATCTGGTCCGCGAACCAGGGGAGGCGGTACTAGCCGCAGGAGGTTTGGTACTGGAGATGATTCTGAGTAGATATAAGTGTTTTTGATGATTTTGTAGACGATGTAGAAGCTCAGCTATAACTACTAGTATTTATTCTCTCGTGTTTATGCTTTGTTTCCCTTTATTTATTTTTTGTAATCCCATGATGTAGCTTAGCTAGAATGGTTTTTGGAAAAGTTTGTGTGATGTTCATTAGCCATGACTATCTAATGTTGAAATTGATTGAAGTTTTTAGGTTTTTGATAAAGTTTTTTCAATGTCTATTCAAACAGACTATTTATCTGTTAGAATAAATTTGCACAATTTGGCACTGAGCAGTTTTATTCGAATATAACCAAATTATGTTCGAACAAAATTTGCACGGAGGTCGAATAAAAAGATAGATTTGGCGGTGAAATGAACACCACACGGTAAAAGGAACACCGCACGGTGTTCATTTCACCGCTAAATCTCTCTTTCAAGACCCACATCTTCTTCCCTTTTTACATTTCTCCCTTTTACATTTCTCTATTCCATTGGAATCTTATTCACCATCTGGTATTACACCCTTCTCTCAACTCCACAACCTCAAATGTCTTCTTCGTCATCCGATTCATCCATACCCGATCCTCCAGGTTTATCGTCGTCGTCCCCCTCTGACGATCTTATCTTTGATTGTGCGGCGGCAATTTGCGTTCTGCACCAAGCTGTAATGAACATAGTAGTACAGGATGCAACTTCGAGTTACAACGGGAGTGTCATGGGCCGTAAGGATAAGAAAAAGAAGCGAGATCACCAATTGGGGCATCATAGCATTATACGGGACTACTTCAAGCCGAATTGCACATATGAGCCATGGGAATTTCGGCGACGTTTTCGTATGAGTAGAGACATGTTTATGTGTCTATTTGATGCAGTCGTTGCACATGATCATTACTTTGTCCAGAAACCCAACAACGTTGGTACTATGGGGATATCACCGTACCAAAATATAATCGCAGCACTACGTCTCCTAAGCTACGGTATTGCGGCAGATCTTTTTGACGAATATATCCGAATAGGAGAAAACACAACTTTGTTATGTATGAAAAAGTTTTGTGGTGCGGGTATACAAATTTTTGGCGAGGAATATCTTCAAGCACCAAACGCGGCCGACGTCGAAAAGTTAAAGCGATCGAAGAGTCCCGAGGATTTACAATCTCGGTTCAATGTTGTAAAAAATCCGGTTAAATTGTGGAAACCTCAGGTTTTGAGCAAAATCATGAAGGCATGCGTGATAATGCACAATATGATCGTCAAAGAGAAACGATGTGCATTCCCATCATACTTAGACTACAATCTGGCTGAGCCCTCAACCATCGAAGGTGAACGGTTCGATATTGTACGCGATCCCGGAACAATAAAATCTTTTATATCAAAAATAAACCGGATTCAAAGTCGAGAACTTCACTTTGATCTAATCGAGTATTTGTGGGTCGTGAAGGGAAATCTTCAAACTTAGTACTTCATTTCTTGTATTATTTGTTTGTTCTTGATGTAATTTAATGCTTCTCTTAGTCGCACAAGTTTATTAAACATGTTTTTGATACGCAATATTGATTTTGTATTTGTTTTAGCGCAATATTATCAGAAATAAACATTTCAAAAACACATTATAGAATTTCGGGCATTACATTATTCAAACATTTACATTATTGGTTATTAAACTATATTCTTGGATAAAAAACTTTTATTTACAGCAAAGTTAAATTATATTTCATCACCACTTGAAGTACCTGGTTCACCCATCTTGGCTAGACGTTCTATGACCTTAGCTTGCCTTTATAGATAGTATTGCAATTGATGTCCAGAAAGAGTACTCAGGTCTTTCTCCATAATTTTACGATCTTCATTTGCTTGCTTGAAATCCATTTTGGCTTGCCAGTGTTTCATTGCTTATGTTCTTCTTCTTTCGCTTGTCTCTTCTCCAACCGTAGTTCATCCAACATTGTTTGGATACTGCTACGAGATGCAGCAACACCATCAATTGCCTTTTGTGCTGCAATGTTCTTTTTATAGAGTTTTTGGCCGATGGGCCTGCTTCCACCCTTATACAATGAATCATCTAAGTCAGAATTTGGGTATGTGGATTGAGGTGTAGGTGGGCCGTCGGGGTCCTCCGATAGATTGTTTGATCCGACCGAGTTTCCTGGAGAAGAATTGTCTGATGTTCTCCTGGCTACATTTCTTGGTATATTCCCCGCATGGTTCAACCCATCATCCCTTAGGTTGGCCCATCGCGGTTATCGCGCCAAAATCTTATACGCTTCACGGTGTTTGAAGTCATTGCCGCCATTCAAGCCTTGATAGATCTTTTGTGCATCGTTTTCCTACAATTCACAAAATTACCAAATACAAATAAATAAAATGTATATACGTGAGAAATAAATAAAATTGAGTTAAAGGAAATCAGAACGTACCCGATCTTCATCTATTTTCTCGCTGCTATTCCTAAATCGTTCTTGAGCAACTATCCCCTTGTACGCCACACATTGTGCATTAAGGGTATACCACTGAGATTTGGTCGACCCACTTGATCGTCGTATGGGACACTTGGGGTCTCTGTTAAAGGCAATGTTGACATTTTGATAGAAAATGAAACCCTTTGTGCGACACGTAAAGTATGCTTCCGTCCAATGCATTCTACCATCATCCATCTCGTCCAAAAACTCAACATCTTATGGCACTTGCATGCTTTGTCTTTGTTTTGCGGGTGGTCTTTTCTTTCTTCCTTTTCCTTTTTCTTTCTGGGGCACTGCCGCTTCAACAGGTATTGACGCATTTGCGTCACTTTGACTGTGTTGAGTAGATTCACCATGGAATAGGTATTCTGAAAGTAATTTGGAGGTTGAAAACCTTGAGGTTGAGTGAGCGGATAGGGTTGATAGTACGGGCTAAACGCCTGAGGTTGTGGTTGAGAGAGTGTAAATGGACTTTGATATTGTCCATAACTGGGATCCCCTTGCGACATGGTAAACGGAGGTGGGGTATGTGATTGGAATTGAGGTTGAAATTGTGATGGGTTTTGGTTGAGGTATGGAGTGAATTGTGAAGATGGGTGTTGAGCGAATGGTGCTGAAGGTGGGTTATAGGAGGATGGGGTCGACGGTGTAGATTTATTACTACTGGTGCTGGAGTTCGCCATTTCGAGAGAGCGTAAAGGTTATCCTCTGCTCTACAATTGGTTTTGGGGAAGAAGAAGTAGTCAGGGAGTGTTGAGAGAAATAATTGAGATTGGAGGAGTTTAGATTACCGTGTGGTATTCCTTTTACTGTGCGGAAAATTCGGGCGGTAAAAGGAATACCGCGAGGTAATCTAAACACCGCCAAACTCAATTTTTTTGAGTGTGAGCTCCTCACATTTGGTTGAGCTACTGTAGCGCCACATTTACAAACTCACACTCGAAAAAATGTTGCTGGGAGACTCAAAGTGTGAGTTTGAGTGTGGGTTTGCACCCTGCTGCGTTTGCTCAACAGAAAATTTACCATGGATGTCAGCAAGTCAATGCTACTTAGCTTTGCTTTCTTCTGACACCAAGGGAGGTTGTTGTACTATTAATGCTATCCTTGAGAGATCTGTTAGAACACCCGTTATCTCTCCAAATATCAATTTGAGAACCATCACCTATGATCCAGGCTGTATTTTAAATGACCTCAGGTATAGCCTATTTAATTCCAGACCAAATTGAGGACCCTTTATTAACAGTGGATAAGTTGCCAAATTTGGATGTGAACTTAGCTCTCATTACAGGCTGCTGGAGATGGCTCACTCTGTTTCTTTTTAAAATTAAACTTATCTCTGTTTGCCCTAAAAAAACAACGCCAAAGAGCTCATCCAATTTCTCAGGTACGCTTCAACATCTCTCTCATTTGATTTCATAGGGTTTCTATTTGGGGTTTACTTTAGATACACATTCAAACCCTAATTCAGCATTCTATTTTACTCCCATTTTGTTTGATTTAACTTGATTCCATCAGAAGCTCACAAGTGCGTTACTATAATTATTATTAGGTTAAACTGGATAGACCATAATGTTTGGAAATAAGAAATGTGTTTACTTCTAGGAATGCGTTGTTCTTTGATTTAGACTTATGCTAACCATTGGGTTCATGTAGAAAGTAATGCTTTGCTAAACCAATGCTCAGCAATTGCCTAAATCACTGAAAATCACTGTACCAAGCATGTATTTTATAGATCCGGATGCCTCAATGGACATATCTCTTAACGCGTATTCAATTGTATGTCTAAGTGTTTTCCTTTTTGTTGTAGTCTGCTCCTTAATTATCTCTATTTGATTTCACGTAAATCAAAATGGAGGAAGCTGGTAAACTGGAAAACCAACCTTCTGAAGAAATTATTGCTGAAAAGAATCAGGAAACACTGGAGGAGGCACTTTCTAGGCACAGGTAATTTCTATTATTTATGTTCTATGATTTTGCCTCTAAACTTTCCTTGGTACCTTTTGTTCTCATTACGGTCTCTTACAATTTTCAAGAGCATTCATGCATTTGGCGAACAAAACTGATCACATTCTGGATTTTGTTATTCTCTGTCAAGTGTATGCTATAATAGTTGCTTAACTTTGTTGTCTGTGTACACAACCACATGTTATTTCAATGTGTATAAAGGGGTCCTGATTCTATTGAACTAAATGGAGATGTAAATATAATCATTTAACAAAGCTTCAATGATCCAGGAGGATCTTAGTTTTTTTTACTTTTTAAGAAGTCTATTCGAACAGACTTTACACCCTTTTGTATTCGAATAGACTCATGTCTGTTCGAGTACATTTCAGCCTGATCATTTTTATTCGAATGGACTCATGTCTGTTCGAATACATTTAAGCCTGATCAGTTTTATTCGAATACAAATTATGTGTATTCGAATACATCTTTGTTTATTCGAACAGAACAGAAACTTGTTCTGTTCGAACAGAGGCGCGATTCAACCTTTTTCCTTGAGGCACTGATTGTATTTTTGAGGGGTGCTTTTGCCTCGAGATGCGTGGGATTTGTAATTTTGAGTTCCCTCTATATAATGGGAACCTAGGTTATTTTATAGGTCAAGTTTTTTATGCTAGATCTAGAGAGAGTCTGAGAGAAGCCTAGGGTTCTTTTGGAGTGATTCATTGTAATCTACTTTGTTTCTTTTAAGCAATTAAGTTTTTTTTTGCCTAATTTTGGTGTTCTTCGTGTTTCTCTACTAACTAAAAACTTTTCAATCATATTGTGGATTAAGTGGTATCAGTTTTCCAGTTACGATCTTCGGGGGTTGATTGTGGTTTATGGTCTCTACACGTGACCGTCTCAAGCAAACGAAGGAGAAGCTCGTTGAGTCCGTTGACGATCCATCGCAAACCTAATTCGAAGAAGGACGATTTGGAGATGGGCGATTCCGACGATAGACTCACGGTTTTGGAAACGACAATTTCTGCTCTAACTTCTACGGTAGGGGAGTTAGTGGAGCAGTTGCGTCTCACGAACCTCGTTAAGGCTGCTACTTCGGTGAAACGGCGAGGCCAGTCGAAGAAGAAAGGGGTTATGGAGGTGGATGGTGACGAGGACGTTCTGGTTTTTGATGATTCTAGTACTGCCGAATCTGACAAGGAGCGATCGGTTTTTGGTAAGTCCACGAATCTTCTGCGTAATCTTCGTATTGGTTTTAAGATTGAAATTCCGGTATTCGACGGTTCGATCGATGCCGAGAAGTTGGATGATTGGGTAGATAGGTTAGAGACCTATTTTTTTGTTTACAAATACTCTAATGCTCAACAAATATGCTTTGCTACATTGAAATTCGCAAGTCATGCACTCACGTGGTGAAAATCTTATCGGAAACGCCACGATGTAATAGATTTGGGTTGGAAAGAATTCGAGGTTTTAGTACGAAAGTAGTTTTATCCGATTGGGTATGAGCAAGATAGATGGTATACATGGCACAATTTGCGCCAAATGTTTGAGCAATCCGTACAGGAGTACACTACGGCGTTCCATAACCAAGCTTTGGTTTTGGACATTGATGTGGACGAGTATACGGTGTTCATGAAATACACGGGGGGTTTTGTCGGAGTCCATTAGAAGAGAGTTGAAGCTCTTTACTGTGGCTAATATCGAGGACGCTACCGTGAAGGCAATTGCCATTGAAGGCAAGTACTTGAAGAGTTACAAAGAAGACGACAAGATCAAGTCGGGGTACAAGTCCAGTTGGAAAAACAAACATAAGGGAGAGGCCAAAGGAGAGGGGTCTTCGTCCAAAGAGTTTCATTGCAATCATTGTAAGGCGAGTGGGCATATTTTTGATTATTGTTGGATACTTCACCCGGAGCTTAGACCGAAGGAGGAGAAGAGCAATAAAAAGATATATGCACTAGCCGCAGAAGTTGTTGACCTTCCGGATTTAGATAAACCGAATCTTAAGCTTACACTTATGTTTCAGCGGACTTTGACTGCCGAGGAAGAGAGTCGGGAAGAGCTTTTTTATGTCAGTATTCAAGTAAAGCAGAGTTTGGTCAAGGCCATTATGGATTCGGGTAGTCAGAAAAATTTGATTTCTGAGACGTTGGTGAAGAAGATGAGTTTGACGACTACAACTCATCCTAAGGGGTATGGTTTGGGGTGGTTTCAGAAAGATGCGGATGTGATGGTCACGAAGCAGTGTGCATTCAAGTTTGCGATTTCTGAGAAGTTTGTTGACGAGGTAACGTGTGAGGTAGTTCTTTTGGATGTGTGTCAGGTCATCTTGGGTAGCTCTTATCTTTGGGATTGAGATGCGATTCATTACCGTAGAGCTCACAAGTATCGTCTTGTGAAGGAGGGAAAGGGGTTCCATATCAATGCTTGTAAGGAGCATGTCACTACGTCAAGTTTGGTAACGGCGACTCAGGTGAAGCGGTTGGTTAATGCGAACGGCAAGTTTGTGTTATTGGTGCGACCAGTTCAGGAGGCTACATCGGCTAGAGTGTTGTCTCCAATGACAACGTTTTTTAAGCAACAAACCGATATGGGGAAGTTGCAAGAGGAGGTTGTGGTTCATACTGATCACAAACCATTCTAGTTTTTTGCTTCACAGTCCAAGCTACAGCAAGCTCGCTAGATGAAGGGGAGGTCGTATCTCTAACAATTGCCCTTGATTATACAGTATACGAAGGGAGTGGACAACAAATTGGCTGATTGGTTATCTCGACCCTCATTACCAACTATTTTTGCTATGTTGGTTTCTATGCAGATACAGCCTCTTGTTAGGTTTGGTTATGTTGTGGGATATGATGATCCTAAGGGGCGTAGTGTGTTTCGCCGAAAGTTGTTGCCAGGGACGACATGTGTTGGTTTTGAGTCGTTCTGAGTTGGGAAGAAGGGTCATCTACCTAGTATGTCGAAGTAGTATCGCAAGGTAATAATGGGTAACGCCGCATTCCTACCTTTCCAGTTCCAGCTTGAGCAGGAGCTCAAGGCTCCTAAAGGGGGAGCCATGATCCAGGAGGATCTGAGTTTTTTGACTCTTTAAGAAGTCTATTCGAACAGACTTCCCTTTTGTATTCGAATAGACTCATGTCTGTTCGAATACATTTCAGCCTGATTAGTTTTATTCGAATACAAATTATGTGTATTCGAATACATCTTTGTTTATTCGAGCAGAAACTTGTTTTGTTCGAACAGAGGCGCGATTCAGCCTTTTTCCTTGAGGCGGTGATTGTATTTTTTAAGGGGTGCTTTTGCCTCGAGATGAGTGGGATTTGTAATTTCGAGTTCCCTCTATATAAAGGGAACTTATGTTATTTTCTAGGTTAAGTTTTTTATGTTAGATCTAGAGAGAGTATGAGAGAAGCCTAAGTTTTTTTTTGGAGTGATTCATTGTAATCTACTTTGTTTCTTTTAAGCAATTAAGCTTTATTTTGCCCAATTTTGGTATTCTTCATGTTTCTCTAATAACTAAAAGCTTCTCAATCGTATTATGGATTATTCAGTCTGGATTAGGCTAGGTTTAGGCTAGGCTGACATGCACGGACAATAGGTCTTATCTTACAACGTTCAAAATATCGCATTAAGGTGTTATGTTACTGGTTGAAACTTGCAGTGTATTTACCTATTGCTGCAGTTTACTTTTGATGTAAGATAATCAGGATTAGTTAGTTTCTAGTTATTAAACACATGAAATATATGTTTTTTGACACTTTTTTTGGTGCAGAAAAGAGATTGCCCAGTTGCAGAACAAAGAAACTGCTATGAAAAAAGCGGCTGCAAAAGGCAGCAAAGCTGAACAGAAGGCCAAGAAGAAACAGGTGGATGATGAGATTGCTAAACTTTCTTTGGACCTCAAAGAAAAACAGGCCAAAGAACTGACTTCATTTGGCTTTAGTAATGGGAAAGAGAAGAGCAATGACCTAGATACTTTGGTAAAGGCCATAGCTAGTGCATCAATTAATTCTCTAGGTAACTCGTCAAAACCTAACAAAGGTTTGAAGAGGCGTGAAAAAAGAGCTCAGGAAGAGGCAGCAAGAGAGCAAAGAATAGAGGAAGAGCAGAGCAACATTGTGAGTACTCGAATGGTCGAAGACGATAAATTGAAGAAGAAGCTCGAACCCCTCGGGTTGTCAGTTGTCGAAATAAAACCTGATGGACATTGTCTCTTCCGAGCCGTGGAGGATCAATTGAATGAAATTTCAGGAGGATCTTCTCCTTATACTTATCAGGAGCTTCGGGAAATGGTTGCTCGGTATATGAGAGAACACGCCGAGGATTTTCTTCCATTTTTCCTTACGGAAAATGAGATTGACGCCGACACCGATTGTTCTCTTTCAGAGAGATTTGAGAAATATTGTAAAGAAACGGAGTCAACTGCAGCATGGGGAGGACAACTAGAACTTGGTGCTCTAACTCATTGTATGAGGAAACACATTGTGGTATATTCTGGATCTTTTCCTGATGTGGAGATGGGGAAGGAGTACAAGTCCGAGAACGGGATCAATTCTAGTATCAAGTTATCGTATCATAAACATGCATTCGGGCTTGGTGAACACTACAACTCTGTTGCTTTCCTGTAACTATTTTGGTTATGTGTTTCTATTTGCTCTTGTAAAACTCTTTGGCAAGTAAGTGCCTTATGAAAGGCCTAAACCAGTATGGGGAAAATTGTGAAATACGGATCTTTTAAACTTTGCAACAAAGATCATTTTCTGAACTACTTCTTAGTATGCGTTGTGATTCACTTTTGCTGGAAATGCCGAGATATCAAAGGACGTATTAAAAAAAACTCTGTAGCGAAAAAATAAAAAAAATGGATGTCACAAAAACTTTTCTTTCTGTACATGTGTTCTCTTTCGCCCGATCTCCTCTATCTTCGTCATCGTCTCCTCTCTTCTTTGCTCTTCAAAAAAAAAATCTTCTTTCGTTTTCTCTAGTTTTAGAAATCTGTAACTACTACATACTAGAACATGCATCACCTTGCTTCGCTCTTGAATGCATCGATTCTAAGTGGCGAACTGAAACTTATCCACAAATTTTTTTCACCTAACACGTGTACTCCAAAGGTATATGTTATTACCTTTTCCATTGGGTGTTTTCACTTAGATATTGCTTATTGTTAAATTCAAGGTTGGGTTGTATTAACCTTGGGTTTATACCGGCATTCTTACTTTTTTTTAGATCATCTCTTGCATTCTTACCTTTTAGAGCATTTCCAACAGAGAAGGTATGCTATTCGAGTTTTGAATACTAGTACCCAGAATAACATACCACTTTGCTCCAACAGATTTCTCTTTAAATTCAGTTTTTTATTCAAATTAAGACTCAACATTATTTATGTAAGAGAGAAGATTTTTATTAAAAATTGGAACCCACAATATTCTTTTATTTTATTAGAGAGAGAAAAAAAAATGAAGAGAAAAAATATTTGTAGGGGACCTACAAAAGTAGTATGTATATACCACTCTTCAAGTTTCGAATTTACATACTTTGGAGGGTATGGGGATGAGTATGCTGAACACCATATCCTGTTGGAAGGAGTTTTTGCAAAAGTACGTGTAAAGTGTAACAGCATACCATGCTCTTGGAGATGCTCTTAGGGTATATTCACCTATATACTAAAGAATGTAATAAGGATTGATGCATGACTTCTGACTAGTTACGTTATCGCTCCAATCTATACGGCTATAAGTGGACCATCGCTCGATAGACCCATATAGCAAAAGTCGTAAAATGTAATAAAAATAGGAATGAAACTAGTATGTTGAATTTTCCCCTTAAGTAGATCAAGTGACCATAAACTTTTCCCTAAATTATCGAGAAAAACAAATCAGCTTCATTAATTTACCAAATTAAAAAAAAAAAAAAACCAGCGAAGATGATGGAGTGGAACACAGTTTTATTCCAAGTCTATGGAGAAAATTAGAGGACTTTTTGCTTGAGGCTGGACAGTTTTATAGATGCATAGGTAAGATCTCTGGCTTTCTGATTAAAGTTTTATACGGAAATGGCTGAGATTCATTTCATATTGGCTGCGGCACAGGTCAAATGATCAACGCAGTCTACTTCTCGTTTCCAGTATTTATTCCTCGTCAACTGAACGATGTTTTCTATTGTATCCAACTGAATAAAAAACTTGCGTTAGTGAGTCATTCATTCCCTTCCAATTAGGTACGTGTGCATTGTTGTTAGTGACCACCATGAGTGAGAACTAAGTTCTGGTCAATTAGCAGAGAAGCCTAACGTAACCACTTGGATTTTAGCAACCTATGTTTTTCACATTAGATGTCTGAATTGCAGCAGCAGAAGAGTATTATGTAAGTCTTTTCTCTGTGTTTTCAGTCATCATACTTATTTCTGATGCCACGGATTCCTTTACAAAATCTTCTAAGTCATCCTGCACCAAAAGCAACTTTGTTAAAAAGCATCACAGAATGTTTCCTACCTAAATGCAGTTTACGAAGAAAACATAAAACAATTTCGTAAGCCTATAATGACTTCGATAGAGATGATTGATAGATACCATTGCAGATTTCTTACTGATAATGCTGAAGTGTAAGAATCAGTGTACTCTATATGTGAGGATATTTTGATTGCATGGTAATGCTATTGGTAATGCTATTATTAAGAATCAGTTGTTTTCAATCAGGATTCGACCCCTGCTCTCTGTCGAAGATGATACACGTATTTCTTTTACATTTTTTGCTAAAATATATAGGTCATCTCTTTGAAGATTCCGACAATGTAAGAGTCTCCTGATCCCTAACTAAAATATGTTCCATTCTGTTCAACGTTGGAACAGTGTAAAGTCATTACCGTTGAAGTAAAATTTTAAACATTTGTTCGACCATATCGCTTTGGATACTCGTAGTTTCAGTAAATCTGTGCGTGCAAGATGTTGGTGTATAGTTTAGACAAATGTGTGTATTCCAAATTTGGGTTTTCAATGATAAAAATTGCAAAAGTACCTAGAAAATCAAGCAATGTGGTGCACGTACTTAAAAAATTTAAACAGAGGCCATTGATCATCCCTTACCTATTAATTAATGATGTTCCTCGGGGTTAGCCGCTTACTAATAGTCATCGTCATCATCATTAAATGTGCCAAAATCAGCTGTTCAATGGTTGACAAAGCATGCTAAGAATCATACACTTTGAGTGAGACTAGAAGAGTTTTATCAAAATATTTTCCCAGAATTTTACAGAACTACGCCAACATACTGTACATGGAACTTCACAGGGATTTATGGTACATAAGACATCTACCTGAAGTACCTCGAAATTGCATCAAAAGTACAAGTTTCGAAGAGTTGAAATTTAACAATCACAATGCAGCTTTCAACAATACACAAATACCATACAAAGCACAAAAATAATCAAATTGCAACTACAAAGGTATATTTTGCTTAACATGCTGAAAACACACGTAAAGATAGTTGTTACTGGAAGCATCTTATTTCTAAGAAATCTGTGTTCAAACATAGAATCTCAGAAAAACAATCACTGTGATATCTAAACACCATAGATCAGAACAATAATCAGAGCCATGCAATCACTGTGATCACAAACATATAATCTCAGGCTCAGCGAATAAGACCTTTTAGCAGATAAGTTTCACAAATTATGAGAAAACGAAATGAGAAATAAAAAAGCAAACATAATGAATCAGTGCCGAAACATAATATATATAATACTGAATTGTGAAATGTTTACTACTCAAAAGTTAACGAAACAAAACTCCATCAGAGGAGAAAATAGCAGTTTACTACTGCCAACTTCGAAACTCAAAAGCACCCTAAATGCCTTCCAAGTACTAAGTAGAAGACCTTTTGAAGATGAGAGGCAAAAAGAGTTCCCAACTATTAACAAAGAGACTTAACAGTCTGGTATCCACAACTACTAACCCATCATATCTGTTTCCGATACCACTGATTCCCAGGGCCGGCCCTGAGGTTTAGGGGGCCTTAGGCGAGGTCCGAAAATGAGGCGCCCCCGGCAGGGGAAAAAAATTTTGTATGGCATATTTAGTTGTAAAAAAATGATTAAATTTTTAAACAAGGTGAGGATTTGAACCTTGGATCTTATGATGAGAGTCAATTATTGTAAACCAACAAGCCAACTTCTTATTTTGTGATTTTTATGGCTCTTTTTTATCTATTACTTTACTATTTGGAGGCCCTACATTTAGGCTAAAAATCGGAAGCCATAGGCGACCGCCTCTTGGGCCTATAGCCAGGGCCGGGCCTGCTGATTCCTAACAAAAGAACATAGAGCCGCATACTTTATCGTGAAGCTTTGGAAGTTCAGGAACTGGAACACCACCTGCGCTTGTTACCCTACTATGGCCTGAAGAGCTTTCTAAAGGTGCCAAGTCTTCGAACTTAATGAACTGAGACATTTGAGTAGCGGCAAGATGGGCATAACACACTGGAGCAACTGCAACATAGAAAACAGTGTCACAACTCATCCTTAACCGACAACTTAAAATAGATTGTAAGCTCTAGTAAAATGCATAAGATTTTACAGTTTGACAAAATAGCAGACACTAGAGCCACAAAACATTAAAAAAATTGAATTACCTACTGAAATGGCCGTTGTACTTTGTTGATACCTGCAACAATTGAAATAAGTCTCAACAGTTATTATCCTTCCATAATATGTTTATGATGCAACCAGGTAGGTGAATAAATACTTACACATAGGAGAGTGAATGCACAAGTTCCTGGAGATCATCCGCTGAAATGTGGATCTCGTCGTACAACACGTGATAATGAGTAGGCCTAGTTGTTCCCTACAAGAAACGTGAATCCATATCAGCAGCTTTTTCTGATCACTTTCTAAACGCATATAACCAAAGTGAAAAATAGCAAATAACATAAAAAAGAAACGTGATTCAGTTTTTGCTAGATTCGGGGTTGGATAGATACTTTGGAAGATGGACAAAGTGAAGGAAAATCTAGGCAGAGCAGAGATAACAGAGCCAATAAAGTTCTGTACCGCCTCAGGTATATTAATTTCTAGGATGAGAATAAGCTACCCACACTACGAGAGCATAAGCATAACTATTATGAGTTCCTCTGATATAGCAAACAGGAAATCAGTAAAGGATGCCAAAAATAGTATGGCGAGAGCGACGATAAGCACTACCGAAGAGAGGTCAAACGAGATTGGTATCTCAGGTCTCAATCCCAAAGTTCAAGTCTAGATCAAAATTAATACCAAAGTTGCACTTTATAATTTTTACGTACCCAAATTTATTAAGAATTTTTCTGTTGTTCACATTGGAGTTTGGACTGTATATTTAAAGATAGTGAGAAAAGGTTTTTAACGAATTATTTAAGAGGCGCAGCAATTGGTGAATGAGTTCAGAGAAAAGCTAACCAGGTGGAACATTATCATCAGATGATGTCTGAAAAAATTGGCGTGGTGGTTCTTTTGGGCTATAATTACTGTGAACTTGGGACTCCAATTCTCATCCAGGAACTTGCAGGCCTGTAAAGTACAATTAAAAAAAATAGAAGTTAAGAATAGTTAATACCTAGATACAGGTGAGATAGAGAGAGAATATGTGATTTCTATTCTCACCTCCATGATTTGATTCAGTTCAATATTTAACACTTGACTAAATTGTGATTCACTGACACCGTCCCTGAACCAATTGCAGCAAAAATTAATAAAAGGAAATGGAGACAGATTAATAAACCGCAGTTGTACACTCATGGAAGATAAAAAAAGATTACAGCAAACAATATTTGATATTACTATCTAAAGGTGCATACAGAGCATGTTTGAGAAATCTTGTAAGAAAATCTCATCCATCATAACCTAAACTCCTCGAATTAGTTACTCATATGTCCGTTAGAACTAATTTCACATTCTTTAGCACTTAAGACAGTACTTATATAATAAGACCCCCTCTCCCACAACTTATCTTCAATGGCAAAAGGAATATCCTTTTTAGCACTAAAAGCATGTAAGGCTAAAAATCTGAGGTCTCTATGCTTGCCACCTTACTCAAAATTCCATGTAGACAGAAGTAGTCGAGGACAATCCGCAGTATGGTATTGATGGAAAGGACCTTTTTCGGATGGTATAGTTTTTGCAGTTTAATATTTTGACTATACTGTGGATTAAGGCTTGTTTTAACTCTACTATTTTATATAGACAGAAGTAGTCAAGCTAAAAATTTACTTACTCGAAATTCCATAGACAGAATTAGAGTAAAATAAATTGATTCTTGAATCTACTATTCTTTTACGGTATAAGATTTTGTATTTACTGAACTTCATAACCCTAAAGACCATGTTTTCCTTTAGTATTCTTTCAAGGAATAAAGGCTCGTCAAAATTTATTCATAATAAAGACTCGTGAGACTCATTTATTATAATGAACACTATGGTGAAGACTTATCTGTCAACTCACTCGTCAATCCTTGGCAAAGATTTATCAGTTAAAGGTTTTAGTATTATGATATTCCCCGGAACGTTAAACTGTAGAAAACGAAATCAAGTTGGCTACAGTTATCTCTCGTTCCTCAGCGTGAGCATAGTTTGACTCAAAGAGCCGCTGCAACTGGCTGAATGAGTTGATAGAGCCTTCAGGGATAGTATGGAACCATCTGAGCGGTTTCTCTTTCAGACTCATGTTGAATAATCTGCATAGCATGTGGTCGAGTTTGGAGTATAATCCAACTACGGCTTTGAAGTGTCAGACGTGGGTGAGAAGGTCAGTGAGGCCAGTGAGGCCTGCATACTGAATGAATTTTGGCATGTAAAAATTGTCCAGAATGGGCATAACTTCGAGATGATGTGAAATGGGGTTTGCCTCGATTCTATCGAAGGCAGACCTTCAGCCTGGGACATCATAATTGATGGCTTGGATCCTATTGTTCAGGTCGTCCAAGGTGACGAACTGTGGCGGAGGTATTGGTACGGATGTAACTTGTGGATCAAAGTCTTCTTGTCCTTCTGGTCCCAATCGGTCTCTGATTGGTCTTCGTTTTGGTGTTGGGGGAGTTCGATGGCGTGTGCGTCAACTTCCTTGAGTTGTCGATGTTGAGGATGTAAGTCCAAAGTGTCGAGAAACCCTACCTAGATTTCTGGACCTAGATCGAGAAGTTCGTACTCGCTCTTCCCTTGGTTGATCATCTTTGTGGGTCGCCCTGGATCGATGATCACTTCGAGCTTGTGGAGGTGACGTTTTACGGCCAGTAAGTCGATTCTGAGTTCTCCGTAAATTCTCCATTTCTTTATGATGTGTCTGACTCTGCTGGTCTAGAGCTTTTCTTTTTTCCTCTCTTTCCACTTGAAGAGCCTGAGCGTAAAGGCGTTGATCTTTCAACCTTTGGACTTTTTTTTACTCCATTTGTCTCTGAAGGTCGATCACTGCACTGTGCAAATCGGTTGTTTCTGGTATCGGATTGATCTCGTGGTCTCTTACTGTACTGGAATGGCTTTGGAGATTCATATTTGTCATCGGATTGTTTCTAGATCAGGGATGGTAAAGAAAAGTGTGGTATTCCCACAGACGGCACCAATTGTAATGGCGTGTTTTCCGGGGGGATAATCTTTGTCAATACTTTTCGTAAAGATGGTGTAACAATAAACTAAAACAAATAAGATTTTACGTTGAAACTCAGAGAAAAACCACGACCTCGGGGAGGGTTTAGATGTAAAATCTAATATGTTGCTAGTTATTACAAGTTTGAGGAATGATAGTAAAGTAATGCAGTGTGAATAGTAAGGTTGCGGATGTAAGTAACTCATTCTCTGCCTATATTTATAGTAGATGCATGTATTTATAGTAGATGCAGGCAGTTTACAAAAAGAAGAAACAGTCTCCTATTTCGGGGGTAGTGGGTGAACTACGCGGATCTCTAACAGCTCTTTCTTGACCAAGCACAACGGCTACTTTTAGTAGGTCGAGGACTTGTGGTTGTAGACATAGCATCTTCTCGAATGTTGGGTTGTCTTCGACTATGTCATGCATCCTTGTCGAATCTGGGAAATATGCTACTACAATTCCAAAAAGAAATCTATTGGAATATGGAAGGAATCACAGGGTGGTCCAAGTGTTTATTTCTGGGATATTTGGTCATCAACAAAAGAAAATTGCTGAAGTCGTTTAATTAACTGTTTAACATATATATCCAAGAGCACTTACAAGGCCATCAGAAAGGGCAATTCTCTGTGGAATCAGCTATTTGTCCTGAAAGTTACTCTACTTATGGGACACAAACTCAACCTACAATCACAAGTCCCCATACTTCAAGGGCATGATCATCAATCCACCAGGTCTACAAGCAGTGAAACGCCTATTCCATGCTGGACTTTGGTGACAGTAGTACAATTGAAAACATTTTCCCAGCAAGGAACATTAACAAGAACAGCCCTGCTGCAAAACATCTTATTGAGCATGGGGTTGATCGGAGGGGACATTAACTTCTATGGAATTTGTCGTAGTTACAAAGAAGTATTGGCAAGGGGAGCTCTCCACGACTACCACATTTTCATTTCGTTCTCAGATCTAACGTAGATCAACTACTTCAGTCCACCAGACAAGGACTTCCATCACATCATTGCATCTAATGGAACTCCCCCTCATTTTGGACTTCATGAAATAACTATTTTTCAAGGAAATCATTTATTACTTTATTTTACAGCCCCAATTATCAGAGTTAATTGGAGATGAAAAATTCTAAATTGGTAATGAGAAATAGTGTACATAAATCAAAAGCTGTTTGATATATGCAATTAAATTTTGTTCTTCTAACTGTTTGGTTCCTCCCAGGGCATAAGTGGAAGGCAGAGCCCAATATTAGTGTCAAAACAACAAGGGTGGTTGCTGGGTAAAACTGTAATAGTATCTCGAAGAACCTAACCCAAGTTGGTTCACAACTACAGAACGTACAATATGTAATAGGTCTACATTTACGTCAGAAAACTTAATGATATAGGTTCCGAGGGCAATTCCCAGCAAACTCTGGATGACAGTTGTGTGTGGGAGGAAGGGGGGGGGGGGGGGATAGCCTACTCAATTAATGATGACTTTGGGTTCAGGATGAATGCCGTGAGTTAGGCTTGGGTTAACATCTAACTTGACCAATCTGCCCAAGTTGCAATCTTAGCATTTAGGGGTGAGCGGTCAAAACACATGACCAAGCAAATACGCCTAAAGTAACACCATTGGTTATAGGTTTAACACAAGATTATACCAACTTATCATATTAAGATGAACTTTAATATGCAGTAAGTAAAACTTACAGTGTAGGGTGTGTTGTATTGCTGGCCCAAATTATCGCCTCCAGTAACCATTTGTACTCCGGGAGTTGCATGGATTAAAGCTGGGTTGCCTGGCCCTCTTTGCCACGATGCTGGATTAACTGAGATGAATCCAATAACAAAATCTGGATTATCTTCAGCAATTTTCACTGCTGCAGCTGTGTAATCTCCTTTCGCAAGATTGCCAGGAGAGCTCATTTCTGCAAGCAATAATAGACCCCTACCACGAGGCAAGCCCTAGACGTAGCAGCACCAGTGTTTACAAATATCAGATAACTCAATTAGATTTATGAGAAAGGCGATATCAGGTAATTGTCATTTGTATACCTTCAATTTCAGACCATTCACGATCCCAGGACCAGGGACTATGTGGGCATTAATTATGTCTGCCCAGTCCAATATGCGAAATATACCTCTGCAAACAAGGAAGAAACAAAGCTGTGATAAAGCCCATAAAAAAAATCAGCATCAACAATATCGGAAAAAGATTCAGACTATCTCACCCTTCATACTGCATGGTGACCGTGTTTCCAATATCAGCAAATTTACGATCCTCAAAAATCAAAAAGTTGTGCCTTTCTGCAATCTATAACAGAAGTGAGACGAATTAGCTAAGAAGTTGTGTCTTTACAATCCTACTAAACACCTAAGAGTCACTAATACATAGCATTAATACTTCTACGGGAATGTAGCATACATGCTTTAGGTTTTCTTATTTTAAATATCACTGTTTATGCTCTCCTAACTCTTCTATTTTGCAGGAATTATAGTTAAATAGCAGCCCTAAGATACGGCGACCCAAAAATATGTAAAAACGGGGACACGGCTGCAAAAATTTTATTTCTTATTTTCTACTATGCTTATGTTGGTTACTTAACCTATCTAACACACTTATGGGTTAATTTACGACATATTTTTATGACTAATAGCAAACAAGTCCCAACACTTATGGGTTATATTAACTTATGGGTTAATTTACGACTAATAACAAACAAAAAACAATGATACTAGTTAGTATGGTTGAATAACATGTATAAGAATTGAAAACTATTTAAAAGCTATGTCAAAAAGGTTATGATCTAAGCAAGAAGTGTCCGTTGGGGTGTCAACACGAGTGTCGGTGTGTTCGAGTGTCCGACACGTTTGGACAGATTTTTTTTGGAATATGGAGTGTCCATGTTACATAGATTGTAACCATATCTATGGTTTGACTCTGTTAAAAAGCAGGCTGTTTTCAATTATTGCCTATGATATTGATATGAACACCGACTGCTATCAGCAAGGAGTACTACTATTTTTTCCCAATTCCTAGGAAACAATTCTTTGAAAACAACAATTACATCTTTATTATGCCTAGGTTTCGCTAGTCCGACTATCCTCATATTGGTTGCATCAAATAACGAGTGATTAAATTCTTCGTTAGAATCATTTGGTCAAAGTTTAAAAAGGCGGAGGCGGTGAGTACTTGGTGAGACGGAGGCGGTGTGAGGCAGAAGCCTCACGTTTTTTCTTAAAAAAAACTATCAAAACAATCTTGATTTAATACAAAAATTAAGAATAAGTAGGCACATCTTATTTTTGTATGCAAATTAAGTAAACGAATGTATATGAATGTGAAAACCCCTTTGTTGTTTACTTACCATGCTTTAATTTATTTACCATGCTTTGAAAACATCCTTCCCCTTACGAAAAATGTAAAATGTGCCTACTTTGGTCTTGGCTATAATCAATGTCTGCACGGAGAACTGGTATTTGACAATACAAAATGTAAACATCCTTCCCTTTTGTTGTTACAATTTACATGGCTATAATCAATGTAAACAAACAAAGGGGTCAACTTTTTCGTTTTTTACTTTTTCTGGCTATAATCAATGTCTGCACGGAGAACTCCTGATTCGTAGCCAAGACCACTTACATGCCATTTCCGGTCTAGCCCCACCGTCTGGTTATAGAAGGTAACCAGGCCTAAAAGCAAGCTCCCACCCTTCCACAACTGTTGTTTTTTACCCTGCAACCACATATCCACACATTCAGAACAACGGATGGAGTACATATATATATGTATAGATACATCCAGGTTTGCACTCTTCACAAACTCGGAATACCTCAATAGGTCAAAACGATGTTAATATAGATATGTTCATGCAATGCAAGCACGTTGAGAACATGAAAATATGACTCTTCCATGGCAATGAAAGTGGATCAACTGTGGAAGGTGTTAAATGTTATCAAAGAAGTCAAAATGTAATAGTTGTTGAAGTTGAGCTCGAAAAATTAAGCTCAACAGACTTTCTTTGTAACTTGTAGAAGAGAAAAAAAAAACATTTCCTCGAAACTTCACAAAACTTATTTTTGGAGAGCAAACTTGTGATGCATGTATGTCATTAATGGGAGATCACATAGAACTATTAGATGCTGGCACAAAAAGTTAACGTGCTGACGTTCGTACATAAAAAATGTTCAAACTGAAGAGCATACTGAAATAGTTCTCGCAGAAAGCAATATGTCTGTTTGTGAGTGGTTGCTTGGTTGGATTACAGTATCACAAGTTATAAACTTACAATTTTAATATGAAAACCACCATTCATCATATATTCACAGAGGATGATAAATTTTGAATAAGTGTAGTGCTAAAAATAAAGGTGAGCAAATAGATGCATATAAAATAATTTGTGCACATGTTTCCACTTTTTATGCATGCAATAAGTGTATAAAAATTTAAGTGCATGAGCTGCATTACCAATTTCAGGTATTTTCGGTAAACCGCTTTCACATTTTTTTCTTCTCCACTCTCACAGATCAAACACATTCATCCCAAACGGCCATGTGCATGCATTACTATCAAAGTTCTTTGCGACCATTGGATCTGAAAAGTTGATGAACATATCCATGCGATGAAATGACGAGTCTCCTTCCTTGCAAGTCTCCACGGCTCTGTTTATTTTCCCTTTCAAGTCCATAATCCCCTCAAATCCCTTTGCACCACCAAGTCATGGTCAAGAAGTACAATCTTATCAAGTAAAGGGTAGACCTCAGGTAGATAGAAACGGAGGTGGTTTAGAGCCGAAGAATATCTTGGGTCCTGAGCGTCTGTCTCTGTCAACTTAGTGTGTATTTTTCAGAGATCGATTTGAAATCATCAATGCTCTCAATTTCTATTGCAGCATGACCAGGTGGGTTTGACAAAAACCACATTTTCATGGGAGGTTCAAGACATCGGTCACAATATGAAAAACGATTTTCTTTGGTTCCTGCAAAGTGGTCAAGTAGGCACAATTGTTAATCAGTTTAGTTTTTGAAAAAAAAAATCACGCTTATTACAAGCCTTGATGAACTTTTATTATGGATAGATAAAAACACCCAACTGCTATTCCAATTAAATTAGCATGTTCATAAGTTTTCTCTTAATTATTTCTATTATATGCAAATTAAACATGAGATTGTAATCTAGGCTCCAGACATATCAGGCTCTCGTTGTCAACAGACAATATTAACCTGAGAGCAATAGAAAGTACTATACCTTTCTAATTATTCCATGCACTTTTATGCACGTTCAGGAAAGTATGTAGTTATAATCATAAAACCCAAATGCAATGTGAAAATACTATAAATATCGGAGACAAACGATTTACTGATAATTCTATATACATACTTGATACTAAAACATATTGAGATTATCAGTATGATGGCACTTTTAAGAAATATCCCTAAATACAATGGCACAAAAAGTATAAATGAAATTTAATATGACGATTAAGAAAGATGTGATGTTTTAATGCCATGATAAGTTTTTGAAGGTATTATTTATACATCATTACCATATATCACTGAAGATAACTGCAGTAATGAGTTACTGTTAGTTTCAGGTTATAATAGATCACTATGCAACATATTATATGATTAACTTTGATGTCTCTATTTTCTTATTGGAAAAGTTTCCCAACTAAAAAACCAAAAAAAGAAAACTGATGTAAGACTTTGGAACTAAGCGTTCAACTGAAATGAGATTTCCTACCGCGGAACTGGAAACGGTGGAATTAACGACCACCGCATATGCAAGGATATTGTCAGAGAAAACAGTGAAGTGATAGATATCCGGATCGTACAATTTTCGCTTGTTAGGGAGCTCTTGCTCCTCTGGCGACCTTGCAAAATAATCTGCTGTCAGATGCATGGAAAGGCAGTGTAAACCCTTTGGAGTAGTCCGTGAAGCAAGCTAAACAAGATATGTGACTTGGTTTTTATGTGCCCGGAACTGTTCTTCGGCATTATTTGTCATTGCGCGGAGCTTTGTTGCCATGGCAGGCAATCAATGTAAATTTGACTGGCTTTATACAAGGCACCCTCCATTGATTTCATCCTCTGCACAACACTGCTACACTATTCTAATTTTAGATAATGTTTCAATGATCCTGCCAATGGTAGATAAGAATCTAAGTAAATTACAGTACCTTCTAGATAGCTCTGAATCCTTGGTGACTTTTTCAAGAGTTTGTTCTATCCACTTGATCCGCAATTTCAGCTCTTTTACCATGTGGGAATTGTTGTTTGGTGGTGTAAAATTCAAGTATGCCTTCGCATTGATTAACTGGTCTTTCATCTCTCTTACTTTCTCGTCACTTACACTTTTAGTCTGGGAATTCCGATTTGCTTCTCTTTGTACAACGATTTTGTTAGCTTGCCCCTACTTTGGAAATTCCTATAGGTATACATAAAACAATCATCAATGGAAATTTTTCCTATCTGATATGAGCTGGAAAATTCAGTAAAATTTTAAAGCTAGTGGTGGTAATTAGTTACAAATACTGTAGCATGCTCAATTTGTATGCCCAAGCTGACACATTAAACAATGCTGCACTTATAACTTCAAATTCAGGCTTTTGTCACAGCTCCTCGGTTTGGGAGGGTGTAATTTGTTAGATCAATCATAGTTAAAATCTCATAGTTCCTGTCCCTAAGGTGGTCAAAGGTGGGCAACTGGAGAGACTGCCACACTGAACTTTAGCACATGCAGAAACCGATATAGAGGGATCAAGAAAGAAAGGCTTGAATGGGTAGTTAAGGAGGCCTGCGATGATGCCAAGGATCCCTGGGAAGACCCGGCCTACGAGAGCAAATAAGTAAAAATTCGAATAGCAAAGAAGCCGAAATCTGAATAGCAAAGAAGTCGAAATCTGAATAGGGTATTCAAAGCGGGATAGATGGGGGGCCGGATGCTAGTTCACGGTCTGCACTGAATAGATGGGGGATCTCGGATGCTAGCTCACGGTCTGCGGAAGACGAATCAGAGTGAACGACAGACGTAGGTGGAGTTGATGAGTCAAGAAAAGATAATGCTATACCTAACTATCATGCTACCTTCTTTCGCGACTCTTAGGCGTAGGTTAGGCACAGGTCCTTGCTACCTTCAGAGGCTCAATAGAGTCGTCTGACAGCATTGCTAGGTCCGGGGAATAAAAAAAAGACAAGGAACTCCTTTCAAAAAAAGACGCTATAATAGTGCTAAGAGTCTACTACTACCTAGGATAGACAACCAGAGGGATCAGAAACTTTGAACTTCATCATTCTCTAATTATAGAAAAATAAATTTTCATGGTTTTCAACATCTACTCAAACAATTCCCCATTAATTCGCATACCGTTTCCATCGCAATCACTGCAAGCAATGCTATTTACTTTCGACAAGTTTAGTAATTTTATCAAAATCCCTACAAACCCAAAACCAACAAATCAAAATCAAGTTGCCCTCTCTAATCAACAAATTCTAAGTTACTTATAGCTTCAATCACTAAATCTTGGGTTAATCATACAATACAACTAATTGTAGAGTAAAAATAGACGATTAAGAGATATATTACCAGTTGAGGTTCGAGAATCAAACCCATAACAACACCGTCACGGTAGGTTACACCGACTACAATTGTTCCCTCAGAATCCATACCGGAATCTTCACTTCGGGATTCACCTCCAAACACCTAATTGATCATCAGCAATAATAAGAAATTGACAGCAAGAACTATTCTTCCAATTACCAACACAATGATAACATCCAACAAGGGTAATAAAAACACGATAATCACAAAAACCAAGGGGATGGTCAGCAAGGGAACAACTTCAGAGATGGACCTTCAACCAATAATGCCAAAAAAAATTAAATTTTGGCTAGGACTTCGAAATCTTACCCGTTAGATTCAAATATTACAATTTTGTAAAGCTATTTTAGATAAAAAGTTTGTATTTGACAAGGGGAAAGTTAGACAGGTGAAAAATATTCATTTTTAATGATTTTGGCCGAATATATCCAATGGTCAACATTAAATCCTCATTTTGAGATTATAAATATTGCCTTTGATACTCCTAAGCTTGTGTGGGGGAATCTAATCGACGGCCGAAATGTGTTCTCATTCCAATGCTTTTCCTTTAGTAGTATAGAAGTGCTAGACAACAATTGTGCATGACAGTGGAATAAACTTGAAGTCCCCATGGAAAACCATATTACAGAATAAGTTCAGACTTAGCAACAAAGATGATAGATCGGTGTGGGCCCACCTTCAGGAGACGGAGACTTCACTGTCAAGTCTGCTTAGAGTTTCTAGAGGGCAGCTAACACAAAGAAACCATATTACAGAATAAGTTCAGACTTAACAACAAAGATGATAGATCGGTGTGGGCCCACCTTCAGGCAGACGGAGACTTCACTGTCAAATCTACTTAGAGTTTCTTGAGGGCAGCTAACACAAAGATAGACTAAATGAAGTGGATCTGGCATAAAGCTATTCCAAACAAAATTCCAGTCAAGAACTGGAAGGTATGGAAACAGCTTGACTGATGATTCTGGTAGTCAAAAAGTAGTCCGTCTTCCTTCAAAATGTGCTTGTTGTTCTTATGGTGACTGTGAAAGCATAGATCATTTATTAGTAAATGGTGAACTAGTAGAGGGGTTGGTCTCATTTCAGCAGTGTGTGTGGTGTTCAGTTTGTTCACAATCAAACAATACGGGAAAGGCAATGGATATGGAGGAATCTAGCTAAGATGCAGTCACAGATGGGTTTGGTTATGGGTGTGCTTCCTTCTTTCATTTTCTGGGAACTTTGGAGATAAAGGTGCAGCTACAGATTTGATAACAAGCCTATTGTACAACAGGAGGTCATTAACAATATACAAGGTTTGCTGACTGCATTAAGAGTGCAATTTTTATCCTTACAAGTCCTTCAGTTGCATAAGAAGAAGGTTAAGATGAGACCTATCAAAGTGGTTAGATGGCTGAAACAAATCATGGGCTACTACAAACTGAACACTGATGGTTCAACTTTGGCATCAACAAAGCAGGTGGATTGACATTGTTAGAGACCACGAGGGCAAGATGGTTTTTGCCTTTTCAGTTGCTCTTGACCCTGGATCCAATACAGTTGTTGAACTGTATGGACTTCTCCATGGCTTCCAATTTTGAAAAGAACATTCATGGTTTCCCTTAATGGTGGAAGTAGATTCTCGGCTTGTGGCAAATTGGTATAACAACAAAGGAAAGTTATTTCTAGATTCTACGACATTTGGCATCGATTTATTTCTCTTGGATCTCAGCTCAGCATCACATTTACAGGGAGTAAAACAATACACCTGATCAGGGGCGGAACCACTAGTAGACTCACCCGGGCTATAGCCCGGTGTAAAGTTTCAATAAACAAAAAAAAAAAAAAATAGTTCAAGTTTTTGAGTTTTTTCTCTACCTTTCTTCTCTCTCACACAAAACCCACCTCTCTTCCATTTGATAAATTTCTCAAGTGTTTTCCCTCTTTCTTCCTTGTTGAGGGAAATTGGGATGATTGAGGGATTTGGCAATGAATTCAGTGTCAAGTTTTAAGGGGGAATAGTGGATTTGGCCACTCTTCATCGTAACCGGATCCCCATCATCTCAATTGTAAGCTTCTCTCTATGATTTTTGTTTCATGCCTATTAGAGATTTTAGCACTTTATATGGTCATGCAATTGCTTTTTAGTTTATGCGTCTAGGGTTTCAATTTGGATTTGGGGAAATTTTGGTTCTTTGCGGAGCGTTCAAGTAATTTGTTGATTTATGCAATACATTTAGTTTAGTTTATGCATCTAGGGTTTCAATGAACTGTGATTGTACTAATGTCTAAATATAGACAAGATGAGGTCAACTCTACAACCTCCAAATCAGAGGAGAGAAAGGGATAACCTCTAATGAACTTGATGCGGATTTTAGAGAATGCAATACATTATATTGTAATCGTTTTTCTTCTCTTTACTCACAGTAATATAAGGTTCATGTAATAATACCTAACTCCAGCTTGCCCATACAAGAAAGAATTAAGACTTGGTACAATATAACATCATAATTGTGCCCCACTCCTCGTCTCATCGAGTACATTCATTGCTAAGCCTAAGGATACCTCCTGTCATGATGAAAGGTTATGTTTGAGATATGTCAATAACTTATTTAGTATACGTAAAGAAATTACGCAATTAATCAATAATGTTAGTAAATATCCCTCTAAAATTAGCAATATACCCTCAAAAAAAATTCGGGGGTAAGCCCCCGAATCCCCATAATATGTTAGCCCCCCCCCAACTTAGAATCCTAGTTCCGCCCCTACACCTGATGGACTGGCTAAAGAAGGAAGTCTTTATATAACAAGACAACATTCGAGTGAGAACAATCTGCCAAGGATTGTAAGCGTTGCTTACATATTAGATAAATATAGGAATTGTTTGTAGGAAATAATAATGTATTTCTTTTTAATAGGGGATTAGAAATATGTTCGCCCCTTTGTATCATTTTTTCACCATGCAATAAAATTACACTTCCACCTCCAAAAAAAGAGGAAAAACTAGAAAGGTTTATCAGGCAAAATTCATCCGGAGAGTTTTCATTAACGTTTCCAGGTTCTGGGAGTGGAGGAGCTCTTTCCATGAGTGAAAACACAAGAGTATTATCATTATGTCCTTGGGAATTGGGACTGAAGTAGGATTGACGAGTTACTAAGCCTCTACCCAAACGCCCTAGTGACTCCCCATAGGATGATGTCCTCAGGTCCTGAGATATAAGCCGGGGTTGATAACTCACTATTCCTCTATCCAGACGTCCTAATCACTCACAAGTGGTGTACCCCACACTAGCACTTGCAGTCCACACACCTAGGTTCCAACATTCCCTTTTTATAACTTTTCCCCTATGTAACATGGACACTCCATATTCTAAAAAAAATCTATGTCCAAACGTGTCGGACACTCAGACACATCGACACTCGTGTCGACACTCCAACGGACACTTCTTGCTTAGATCATAACCTTTTTGACATAGGTTTTAGAAAGTTTTCAATTCTTATACATGTTATTCAACCATACTAACTAGTATCATTATTTTTTGTTTGTTATTAGTCGTAAATTAACCCATAAGTTAATATAACCCATAAGTGTTGGGACTTGTTTGCTATTAGTCATAAAAATATGTCGTAAATTAACCCATAAGTGTGTTAGATAGGTTAAGTAACCAACATAAGCATAGTAGAAAATAAGAAATAAAATTTTTGCAGCCGTGTCCCCGTTTTTACATATTTTTGGGTCGCCGTGTCCGACACCGACACCCATGTCCGTGTCGTTGTTACCTAGCTTTTCCCTTTAGGGCAGAGTTGCAGCACCAGGCCACTACATTTGTCCATAAAAACTACAATAAAGATATCAGCACTAGAGAACGGGTAAAATGTTTAAACAGGCATCACACCTTAATGCTTTGAGCTTTACCTCAATTTGAGGCTGAATTACAACCAAAACCCTGAACGCACGCTCCTACCATTAATAGTGTATTTAGTGTACCAAACGGTATAGCGGGCCAAATTGCAAATCTTGATTGATAGACGTAAATCACCCAACTATACTGTTGTGCGTATGATGGATAACATTTACTTCTTCATCTTCTGGGAAAATTAGCATAAGAGAAAAAGGCTTTGAGGGAACAGGGGTCACGCAAAGCAAGAAGCAAGACAGTTGCAGTGAAAAAAGAAATGTCAGAGGCATTTGTCTATTATTGTATTTCCAGGATGTGAACCGCCCTAATACAGTTGCACAAAACGAGGCAAGAGCCTAATTACGCATAACGTAATACAAGGTATGATGTCCATTCATTCACCATATATCTGGAAAATCAGAGAAGTTTCGGAGCAGAATCTACTATATTCCTGACTTGGCTACTTGCAGCTCCAGTAGCTATAACTTTTCTTTAGCCCTATTTAAGGAGAGTATGGTCCGCCCAACACAATGAGAGATCAACAATCTCTAGTCTATCTGCTTAAGCCTTTAGGGGATATGGTGGTTTTAAATGCTCTTCAAGACATTTATCAACCATGCTCCATATGCATATATGTCTAGAACTATCTATTTGCCATGTGAATAAAGTAGATATATTTTATAAACTAAATCAAACGTTCAGAGAAAATATGCTCGCAATGCATCTATTGTAGAAACACGTTTGTTTGTCTATGTAAGAAGAGAAAAACTTCTTCTGACCACTACGAGCTTCTTTGTCTATGTAAGTTTATGCAAGAATTACAGTGACAGTCAGTGTGTTTCTTTCAGTTACTAAAAAGATTCTTAATCCACAATCTATAAAAGGGACATTTATTGAAAAAGAAATAAGAACACAGATCAATTTGAGGAAATTTCCTCTAGGGTTTTCTCTATATTGCTCAAGAAACTGATTGCAATCTAGAGAGGCTTGATTGCCCCTTTTAGGGTTACAATACATATTTATAGAGTGGAGGTAGAATCCTACTCATAATAGAAATT
This sequence comes from Kingdonia uniflora, assembly GCA_014058105.1. Classification (NCBI taxonomy): domain Eukaryota; kingdom Viridiplantae; phylum Streptophyta; class Magnoliopsida; order Ranunculales; family Circaeasteraceae; genus Kingdonia; species Kingdonia uniflora. Next base: position 397,084 of record JACGCM010001976.1, read on the forward strand.
AGGCTTTTGCTATGCAAAATACCTAAACTAGGCCTACAATACATGGATCCAGGCCCAAAAGTAGGTCGATCGTAGTGTAAAAGTAGGCCCAAAAATATTATCTCCTAAGGAACTGGGACTAGAGTTGGGGAGTCATGCTACTAAGCCTCTACCCAAACATATTAGTAACATTCCATAGTATGACATCCCTAGGTCATCCAACAATGATGGAACCTATGAACTGGTAAAACCCTGACATGGAAGTACTGGTAGAGGAACTATGGGGACTTGCAGATTTACACAAAAAGAAATGAGAGATTGGAAAATCAATCAAATGCTTAGAAGCAATCTGTCAAAGTAATATCTCTTTTTACCAATCGTCGAAATCAAAACTGATCTTCGGATCGCTACTTTTCTCCTAAAGCACTCCACAATGTCAGCCACACCAAATCCCACCTCGAAAGATCACAACTGCTTTTCAAGTCGATTACGTCGTGCTTTGAGCTTAAGTGCATAACATCTAGTTTGCTAAGTGAGTGCTATAATCTTGTGGGAGCAATTCCACAGCAAAAGCACAACAAGTGTTTGGAACTCATTTCAACTGCAGAAAATGGGTTTGCAGTAAAATTATGGTCATGTAATTTCTATTCGCAACTTGCAAATGTTTTGTTGATCAAAGGGGATTATCGGAATTTGATTTCAGCTTCAGAACAAGGGTTTCATTGGGCCACTTAGATATACTACCCAAAGCTTTAGATGATCTTTGCTACTTCAACACTGCATGCGCACCTCATGAAATGGGATAACGTAAATTTGGTTGATCTAGTTGTAAAGAATTGCAATGAAGTATGGGAGTTAATCCCACTAGACAAAAGACAATAGTGCATTAGTTTGTTCTTTTACAATGAGTTGCTGCACACTTTCTACTTGCTCAGGATATGCAATTATAGCAATGCCAATCAACATGTTCATATGCCCATTCAACCACATTCATTTAGTCTTTTATTTCATCTGTGTAAACATACTCACTATTTTTTTTTAGTTTTAACTTTTAGCTGGGCATAACCTAGTAATTATTGTAAATCATGGTTGGAATCATTAATTCTCATAAAAGCTCTCTTAATTTGATGCGTACATGAAAATCACATCATGTAATATCAACGGACCATGTAATACCAGCAGCTAAATGATTAGCAGTAAGAGCTAGATTCTTCAAAATAATCTGTTTTGACGATACCAAGAAGTTTGGAGGTTCTAAAATGGAATTGCTAAGCTCAGTGTTTAGAGGGAAGTTTGTCAAATCTTTGAAATTTGTACAGATTCTTCATAATCTTCTAATGATTGTTCTCCTTTCAATGATAAACCTTTGATTGGTCTAGGTTTTCATTAATTTAATGGATTCGGCAGCCTTTGAACTCTTGCAATTGATTTTTAACAGCAGAATCAAAGCTCTCAACATCAACAAGGATGGGTTAGCAGAGAAATCAAACTCTAGCAGTGGAGGGAATCAGATTGATGATCCTATCCCACAAAACAGAAGTGATTTGCAGATATGGAAATTCAAAAAAGATTACAGATATGGAGAAATTGAAGATGGATAATGGCAAGTCTAAGAAAGCCCAAACCGAAGAAGGAAAGCATCGTAGTAAAGAGGTTGCCAAACCCTCTTATGCTTTAAAGCTTATGGAAGGTTCTAAATTCTAATCAAGTAACGAAATTTATCAATATTGATGAACGGCCCATTGTTGGGAAGAGTGAGGACTATCCTCTGATCACCATTGCTGAAGCTACTCTTGATAGAGGTATTATTGCTTACAAATACAGTCTAATAAGCATGATGGATTTGCAAAAAATAAATATGCTATGCAGACATCAAACTCAAGGCCAAAGTTGTCAGGTAAGTGCTTAGGCAAAAACATTTTTTTACCATCAAGTTGGAGAATGAATGATGGTTATCTCTTTGGTGTTGGCCTAGTGGTTGAGACCATTTCTTAGAGAGAATGGTCACAAATTTGAAACCCAACACCGGGTGATCATCTGCCAAGATTTATCTTGACTTAAAATGGAGCGTGCGGCTTGCGGATGTACTATGGTGAGCTCCGGGAGACTAGTTTGGAGAATGGTGAAAAATGATGAACCCGACGAACTTTCGGATTCCAAAAAAAGAGAGTTGGTGAATGAAATTGATAAACAACATGTATGGAGTAGGGGACCTTGGTTTGTGGATGGGAACCTTATTAGGCTACAACCATGGACCCCAAACTTTAATTCTGAAAACCAAAAGAACACTAATGTTAATGCCCGAGCGTGGGTGAGATTTCCAGAATAAGGGGGGGGGAGTTGTTCAGGCAAGATGCGCTAATCAACGAGTTCCCTAAGTATTGCAATCACTGCAACATGGTTGGGCATATCTTACGTGAATGCAGAGCTATCAAAAAACAATCTTTTACAGATGAAGCGAAGGTCTTGAAAGTTAAACCAGCTAACAAACCTAAAGTAAACATTGAGGTGAATGTTCAAATCAAGAATGGAGCAATGATTGGGAAGGAGATTCTGACAACACCAAGCCAAGGCCCTATCAAAGACCCTCAATTTCCTCAACAAACTCCTACCATAGGGACGGGGAAAGAGGTTGCCCAGATTAATACCCCTGAGGCTGAGGTTGAAGAGTCGCCATTAATAGTCTTCCCAGGCTTTCTTGTTCCCTGACCCCCAAACTGGCCATTTAGGTTCATTGCTGCATGGACTGAACATCCTGGGTTCGAAGAACTTGTTGAAACCAGTTGGGAAGAACATGTGCAAGGGTCCCCACTAGATATACTCAAGTTCAAGAGATTAAAGATTACTATCAAGCTCTGGAACAATAATGTTTTTGGGAACCTTAACGCTTCTGTTCAAAACCTCATTAATGAGATTACCCAACTTCAGACTGAATTGTAAGACAACATTGAAGATGATGCCCTTGATAATCAAATTCAAAACAAAACTGTTGAATTGAACAAGGCTCTTGAACAACAAAGTAGCTTGTGGAAACAGAAGTCAACATTGAAATAAATTAAAGATGGGGACAGAAACTCAAAATACTTTCACTCTTTGGCTAAAGGCTAAAGCTAAGCTCACTAGAAGTCAGATCTCTTACCTTAAATACTTTGACGGTGCCAGAATAGAAGACCAAGAAGCTATAAAGCAACACATTTTCAGCTACTATGAGAAATATTTCTCTTATAGCCCCCCGTACAAATGGGAAAAAGCATTATGGGTATTGCTCCCGCAGTCGTGACAAAAGATGATAACATTGAACTCTCAAAAATTCCTTATGACAGGGAAGGAGGTCATTTTTAGCCATGGCCGGAGATAGCTCCACAGGACTGATGCTATTGGGAGTCTGTTTACAATAAATATCGGGATATTCTCTCTTTTGATGTTACTAAAGTTGTTTGTTCATTTTTCAGAGATAATACTCTTCCAAGGGCCTCAATTCCAATTTTATTGTTCTTATTCCCAATGAGAAAATTTTTGTCAAGATGAAAAGCTTCAGACCCATATGCTTAAGCAACTTATGTCTTAAAATCATTACAGAGATTATGGTTTCAAGACTTAAATCCATTGCTGTTAGAACCATATCCAGAACAAGGTGCCTTTGTACCAAGAAGGAGTATCCAAAGCAACATCAGGCTGGCCCCTGAATTGATAAATGAGAAGGATACCAAAATACGGGGAGGAAAACATGAAAACCAAGATAGATATTGCTCAGGCATTTGATACTCTTAGCTGGGAGTATCTTATTGATGTCATCACAAGGTTGGGCTTCTGCAAGAACTGGTGGTTCTACTGGGTGCTTACTATACTTGGCAGTGCTAGAATCTCAGTGCTTATAAATGGGGGACCATGTGGTTATTTTCAAGCTTCTAGAGGGCTAAGGCAAGGTGACCCACTCTCACCCCTTTTGTTAGCTCTTGCTACGGATATTCTTAGCAGAAGATTGCACAAACTGAGAGAGAAGGGAACTATTAAGCCTATGGTTCTTTCTCAATTACAACCGGCATACCCACTTATTGTTTGCTGACGTGATTTTCATATTCTTGAATGGTAGGGGGCTTACAAAACTCTTTACATTTTCTCCAGCAATACCAAAGGGCATCTGAACAACTCATCAGTCTATAAAAGATAAATATTTTTTGGGGGCTATAAGAATGGAGGACCATTACAAATCTATATGGCATTAAAGAAGACAGCCTTCCAATTATCTATCTTGGAGTCCCACTCACAAAAGGTAAAATAAAACCTGCACATCTTAGAACTTCGGTAGATAAGATCAGAAGAAGAGCTACAAGTTGGGCTGGAAGTATGCTTTCCTACCAAGGCAGAGTGGTTTTAGCTAAGTTCATTCTCTCCAGCACTCCAATACATAACATGTTCATATAAAAGTGAACCTCTAAGCTTGTGAAAGAAAGTGAAGCTATAATAAGAAAGTTTGAAGTGGGAACCCTGATAAAATGAAACTTGTTACTGTGGCTTGGAAGCAGGTGTGTAAACCTATATCAGAAGAAGGCCTTGGTCTTCGAAGATTGTCAGACACTAATCAGGCATTCTTCAAAAAACTTGCATGGGACATCTATCAAAGAAATAGCCCTTGGGCCAGGTTTATGAGAAGCAAATTCTTTAACAAGAAAGGGGAGAAATTGCAAATTAAGAAAATCCTGTATTTAGGATGGGGTCAAAGAAGCAATGGTATAGATGAAGAAGGATATCTATTGGGCAGTGGGCAGTGGGCAATGGAGAGCAAATCAATCTTTGATCAGATAATTAGATTCAGGACTCTCCTTTAAATGAAAAAGCTTGAGAATACTGAGGCTTACGGGGTTAGAAAGGTGGGTGACCACATTCAAGATGGTGAATGGGTTGTACCTCCAAATTTTGAGAACACAATATTAAATGTTAATCTTACAGTCTACTCTATCCTTCACGATCCTGAAAGTAGAAACACTTGGTACTGGAAGCCAGAACAAAAGGGAATATTTTCTGTACATTCTGCTTACAACCATAATAGAAATAATTATGCAAAAGTATGGCTGAGAAACAGTACGGATTGCATCCATACACCCTAGAATCTCAAACTTTACATGGAAATCCTTTATCAATGCAATTCCTAATGATATTGTCTTACAAGTTAAAGGTTATCAAACAGCTTCCAGATGCTACATGTGTGGGCATGGCTTAGAATCTCTTGAGCGCTTGAGCTGGGACATCCCCAATAATCCAGATGATACATCTACATGCTTCAAGAACTTTATTAGTAGTATGAAATCAGCTAGTCTTGTTGGGAAACCGAGGGGGCAAATCGCACACGGAAGCACAATACGATCAACAAGAACTCGAAGAACCAACCCTAACAAAGAGAATTCGAATAAAGACAATAAAAACACAATACAAGGTTTAATTAGGTGGAAACCCTAAACAGGATCAAAACCACCCCCGACAAGCACGACAAATTTATTATTACACTAAGAGTTACAAAGGGTTCCAGAGATCACTCAAACCTCACCTCTACCCTTACAGATAATCTTAGCAAGAAACCCTAGAAAGAAAACTCAAGAAACTTCTTCAGAGCTAAACCCTAGATTTCTCCCTTTTCTCTCTCTAACTCTTTCTCACAGTACAAAAACCTTTAACATACACTATCTATTTATAGGTTTTCCATTAGGTCATCTTCAAAATACGCATCACGAGATCATCCATCGCTTTGGATCAAATTCCCTTCAAAACGAATTTAGAAACAAACAAACAGAGCCAAAGTCGTTCGAACAAGTCATGAGGTCGTTCGAACGAATTAGACAATCCCTTGGAATTTTAGCCCAAGCGTTATTTTCGTTCGAACGACTTTCCACTCGTTCGAACGACTTCAACAGTTTTTGAGCCGTATTCCTAATAAGTCCCTTAAATAAGGATCTTTGGCACACCTTCATATTCATTACTGTAGTGTTTATTACTTTTGATTAACAAGAAACTTAGTTGTGTTTGATAACAAACAAGAAATGAAATCTTGCTCAATCTTGGCTAAAAGCCAACTCAACAACACCCCATTGGACTTGGGGGTTGCTGTTTTCTTTGGCATCACTCCAAGGTATAGGAAAGCTTCACATGTTCAATTAAGTACATAGATACCTCCAGCTCCTAATGAAGTCAAAATTACTTGCGATGGATCGTCTTTTGGCAACCCAGGTAGAGGAGGGTGGGGTGGTCATTAGGGAAGCTCACTACAACATCATTGGAGTCATTATTGTGAATCTCAACTACACTACATCCTACAATGCTGAATGTACAACAATCATTGAAGGCTTAATAAAATCCCAATTTATTGCTCATCTGAATGTATGGGTGGTGTCGGATTCAAGCTGAGGATGTTGCTGCCTTTCATTCAAATCAGCTGCCCTGGAAAGTAAACCTCTTTGGAGGGGACTAAAAAAAGGGTTTCACAAGAGTCTGATACGCTGAATCACTCATGTATTGAGGTAAGTAAACATTAGACCAGACTAAACTGCTAAGGGAGGGAGCTCTCTGCCAGATGATGCCTACGAATGACACTTGGGCATACCTGGATTTATGACCAAGATTGAAGAACCTTTGAGCGAGTATTATGGGTTTCTGGTTTAACAGGAAAGTGTCGCAAAGGATATGAAGCCCATCGGGTATCAACCTATTTGGGATGTCCTGGTATCTTTGATGATGCATTAACACTCCCTGAGATTCTCTTTGATGTAAATACTGGTTACTCTCTTCCTTGTACTTTTTCCCCTTTCATTCATTTATATAAAAAATCATGCTTACCTAGCAAAAAAAAATTCTATAAGTATCATTCGAAAATAAATGATTGAAGTCCAGTTGGAACCTTTTTTTTGCTTTGAAGAGAAAGCTAGGGTTAGGCAGACCCTCACCGGATTCCATTACCAATCAAAACCTAAAACAACCTAGGGTAGTTACATTGTACATCAGCTATACAAATTTTCTTTAGAGTATAACTAAAATCCCGAGGAAAGGCAAGTTGATCGGAGAGAATATCCATTTCAGCAACTATGTGATGGGCAGCTTTGTTCCCCTCCTTATAAATGAATGAGCAAATAAATTTTTCAGCTTCATCTTTCATCTTCAGAGTTATTCTGAAATTATGGATGCATTGCCAGAGAGGTTTCCAAATTTTATTTGTGATGTTTTGGGCATAACAAGAGTCTGTCATTACTTCATATCTCTTGATTCCTAGGCTTTAAGCTGTTTTAATTCCTTCGCAAACAGCATATAGAGCAATTTCCCCAATGCTACTAAGGTGATTTGCCAAACCATTAAAAACAGGAACTGAGATTCTATTTTTCAGTGTTATGATGCCCCCAAAAGCTTTCTTAGTTGGGGAGAGGCATCCACTTGTGTTTACCACTATATCCATAGTAGGATTCCATCCAATCCAGTTAATCTGCTTGAGAATTCTAGGGGTGAATTTTATTCTCCAAGTGCTTGTGATAGCAACAGTATTTGGGGTAGAGAATAGACTAAAAGAAGAAATATTGCACCTTGTCTCCACTTCAAATTTAATGATGCCCCGAATTTTTTCTTCATCGCTGCTTTGTTGTCGAAACTGTCTTTTATTTCTTTCTGCCCATATATGATAGATAGTTGCAGGAAATACTATTTTGAGGATTCTCGAGATGCTATTATCTCTATTGTAGTTTGTAATCCAGTTTGTTTCTTCTGCCCAATCTCCTATACTTCTTGTAATGTTTAAAGAGTTGAGAATGTTACCCCATATATTGTGAGAGAATGGACAAGAAAAGAAGATATGATCTCTATTTTCTTTTGTTGCTGTGCATAGGGAGCAATAAGGCCTTTCCAGTTTTCCTATTCTCACCAAAAAGTCTCTTGTTTTGAGTCTATTTTTAAGAGTTAGCCAGAGGATAAAAGAGTGTCTAGAAACTGCCCGCCCTTCTGTCCCATACAATTGAGATCCAACTAGGAGGAGTTTGATGGATTCTAATGGCATTCCAAGAAGATTTACTACTGAAAGTGTCATTTGTTGTCAAAGTCCAAACCATTCTATCTCTATCTTGTATATCTGGTTTTGGACCAGCTTGAATAATTCTCCATATTTCTTTTAGATCTTCAGCTCTTGTACTTGTGTGTGGAATTATCCAATCACTATTTACAGAAATCATCTTGTTGACTTTGGAGATGTATGGAAGGCCTGAAACCATTATAGAATGTCTACTTGTTGTTAGGTTTAGATTATCTCCAATCAACCATGGATCTTGCCAAATAAAAGTAGATTTGCCATCTCCAACTATGATCTTACAGTCTTTGAGGGCAATTACTCTTTTTTTCAAAATAGATCTCCATGCCCACGAGCAGTCATCGGGGGGTTTCACTGTCCAAAATGATTTATCTTTAAGGTAGTTTGCTTTCACCCACTGTGTCCATGGATTAACAGTACCAGAAACCAGATTTCACAAGGTTCTCATCATAATAGAGTCATTAAAATCTTTCGGCCTCTTTAATCCCAAACCTCCTTCACTTTTAGGGACACATACACCTACCCAAGCAACTGAAGACAGACACTTCACATTCTCATATCCACTCCATAGAAAGCATCTGAATTGATGTTCTATTTTTGTTAAGATTGCTTTTGGGAAGTCAATGCATCCTGCCGAGTATACAGACTAAGAAAATAGCACACTTTTCACTAACTCTAGTCTCCCTCCATATGATAAACATTTGTTCTTCCAGTTGGAAACCTTTTTGTGTATCTTCTCTATTATCGGTTCACAGTCCAGTTGGAACCTAAAATCGAATAACTGCAATAAAGGGCCTTAACTGTTAGACGAAAATAACATTTTAGAAGAAGATTTCCACAAACTTCTCCAGCGCAATAAAGATTTCTTAATTAGGTGCTTCGTACTTTTCTCCAGTTTGGTAGGGTTTTGGTTACAGTAGCTTTAAGTTCTTACTTAGGTACTTAATAATTGTGCCCAGAAACTAATTTGCTTGACAGAAGAGTATTATTTGTGATCTTCTCTCCTGTTTCTCGTGGATTGGTAAAAACAAATGAAAATAGAAGATCATTGACACTCTTAAAAATGATCAATTGTTTTCTCAAGAAGCGTTATAAAGATCAGCTAACATATTGCAATTGCAAAATTTGCTTCATACATAAACACTGGAAGGAAGATTGGGAATTTAAATATTCTTTTCAGAGAAAGAGAGAATTGTTATGAATGAGTTGAAGTATTCACAAAGGGCCTTATAGAAATCTCACTGGCACCTTTAGAACATTCAACTATCCTCTTCTACTACATGTGATGTGTTTACATAGATAGAATACACAACTAAATTAAATTCAAATTTACACAAGAACCCTAATTCCTATATTAAGAATCATTCAAATTAGTAGTTCTCACTCTAACATACTCGAATCAATCTGCAACTATGGGAACCCCAGAAAATCATAACAAGTATAGACTAAGATTCCTTACAGGATTAACTGAAGATACCGAGGTATCAAATCTGATAAACAACAAATAGGCTCCCGATGACTCGATATTTTTGGAGTTTAAACAAACTATGCAAGAAGGATTCCTTCCTTCTCCAAAATCTCAAAAACAATATCTAATTATTTGGAAGACTATAGCCGATGAAGTGCTCCCAACAAAATCAGCTTTGGAGACTATAAGTAGGGTGAAAAACAACTGGGCAGAGTCAATTATTTTCAGTTTCTATCATTTGTGGACATAATAACAATAATAATAAGTTAAGTGCAAGAATTTTACTTACCATCTGAACTGGGTTCTTCTTGATCCGAGGAAGGGTTCTTGCTCTTGCTGGCGTATCAAAAGCAAAGGATCAGAGTGTACTTTCCTCCAAGCATCATTTGCGGCTTATCCTGCGGCTGAAATAAATACATAATCATTCCAATTATGAGCATAATATTGAGACATGGATTCCAATACGTAATACATCTACATGCTTCACGAAATTTCTTAGTAGTATGAAATCAACTAGTCCCTTAATTAAGGATCTTTGGCACACCTTCATATTCTAACTGTAGCGTTTATTACTTTTGGTTAACAAGAAACTCAATTGTGCTTGATAACAAACAAACTCATACCTCCCAGATAAAACAAAGGATCCTCGGGGAGATGAAATCTTGCTCAATCTTGGCTAAACGTCATCTCAACAACACCTCATTGTTTTCTTTGGCATCACTCCAAGGTTTAGCAAAGCTCCGCAAATTCAATTAAGTACATGGATACCCCCAGCTCCTAATGAAGTCAAAATTTCCTGCTATGGTTCGTCTTTTGGCAACCCAGGTAAAGGAGGGTATGGGGTGGTCATTAGGGAAGCTCACTACAACATCATTGGATTTGATCTCACCAACACTACATCCTACAATGCTGAATGTACAACAATCAATGAAAGCTTAGCAAATGCCCAATTTATTGCTCAGCTGAATGTATGGATGGTCTCAGATTCAAGCTCGGATGTTGTTGCCTTTCATTCAAATCATCTGCCATGGAGACTAAAACCTCTTTGGAGGGGACAAAAAAAAAGACAAAAAAAAGGGTTTCACAAGAATCCGAATCACTCATGTATGGAGGTAAGTAAACTTAGGACCAAAGCATCTCCTAAACTGCCTCTATTTCCTCCAAAGTACGTGACTTGAATTTTTTAACACTGGCGCCTATTTTATTTTTTTTCAAAAAAATAAAAAATAATTTTTTTTAGAGAGGGAGCTCTCTGCCATATGACACCTATGAATGATTGAAAAACCTTTTAGAGAGTATTATAGGTTTCTGGCTTAACAGGAAAGTGTTGCAAAGGTTATGAATCCCATCGGGTGCCAACCTAGTTGGGGGTGTCATGGTGTCTTTGATGGTACATTAGCACTCCCAGGTATTCTCTTTGATGTAAAATTAGTTACTATCTAGAAGTATCATTTGAGAATAAATAATTGAAGTCTAGCTGGAACCTAACACCGAATAACCGTAATAAAGGGCCTCAAATGTTAAACGAAAAGAACAATGTAGAAGAAGATGATGCACAAACTTCTCTGTCGCAATAACAAACTTTTAATTAGGTGATGTAAAAGCCTAAATTCGGGACTCTAACTTAGTTCTCACACCATAAATTACCAAAATACTAGATAATAATCGATAATCACTAACAACACGAAGATTAGCGTGAAAACCTTTAAATAGGTAAAAACTACAATCTGAGAGGATTTGAAGAGAATAATATTATTGATCTTGTGATTACAAATTACAATCAGTATTCAAACTAGTATTGCATAGATTTCCTAGATAGAAAAATTTGTCATCATCTCCTCTTCCTCCTCCCTCTTTATAGGTCTCATAATATGACCGTTTTAATGACCACTATGTCCTCTTAATGAATGACGTTACAATAATAGTTTTGAAGTATTTTGGTAACGGTTACATAATGGTATGAATGATTCATTTTTTTGTAACGGTTCCTTTAATGAGCCACCACTATAGCACGTCGTCTTGTGACTGTTAGGTCGAGTCATTGCTTATAGGTCGATTTTAGCGCTTGAGTTCGAGACTAGGAGCAGGTCCTTACAATCGCCCTCTCTCAACTAAAAACATAAGTGGTTTTGGCTGAAAAGCTCACTCGACGATCTTTAAGTCATGTTGCAGTCTGGAACTTGGTGAATTTCGTTGTTGTTATTTAATGTTGGTCTCTAGAAACTATTCATTTGACTGAACTCTTGGAGTTCCCAGATGCATTAAATACATTTTTTTTACTGTTAAAATTTGTAGTATGCTTAACCTGTTTATAAATATATTATCTTATGTTTGTGGAATTAGTATCTCTTCCTTCTATTTGCAAAACTTGATAAGGCAATGGTAAAAACAAGATCCCAGACCCGTTGTGAAGAACTTGAGCCACGAATTGTGGCCAAGCTGGATGAATTAAGAACTCGTTATTTTGGACAATAGTCACTTCCTGATTCGAACCCGATACCGGTGAAACCTACTTTTCAGGGTTTGACGACTATTGAGGCAGAAGAAGCCAGTGAGGACTACTTCTGGCTCTACCAGTTTCACTACATCATTCTGGCTTAGGCTCACTGAAGATTGTCTTCATGGCATGGCAGAAAGTATCGTGGAGGACGAAGACAATGTAGCTGTTGTGGGTCAGAAGCGTTCTCGTGGGTGTGGTTGTATAGGTTGTAAATAGGTTAAAATAATTGTTTGTGGTCTGTACTATTTTAATAAAAATTCAACTTTGTTCTCTGTCTTCAATATATTATTTCCACGTCTTTTTAAATTTAGCACTTTGAACTATATAGTGATAAAATTTATTATGTGAATTGGGGAATTCGAACTTTGATGATCGTTTTCGAAAATATAAATGTTCTAGTATAGCTCAGATGTCACGGCTAGATATCTTGGGTTACCCCTCTATTCGAGAATCTTCGTTATTGAGTAAAGCAAGTAATACTCGACCTTTGGCGTCTCGATTCGAACTGGGTTGTCTCTGGTTGAATAATGGTGATGTGTGTCCTTGGCCAAATATTTTTCTTTCATTTTTTTGGGAATCTAGTGATAGGGAATATATGTTTGATGTTCACGAATAATTTTGCATTCTTACAATCACGCATTGGGATTTTTTTGCAATATATTGTTTCCTAAATTGATTATCCTTTCTTCTATCTAAGGAGTGTAGGCCTTTAAAATTCCCAGCAATCCTTCATTGTGTAAATCATCTTTGTCTTTGTAGGTAAAACGATCATGGTGAGAACATGCTCCCAACGCCAACGTCATACAGTGGAGGGCAGGTTGGCCATCAAAGTAACACAACTTCGTGAACATTATTTTCAACTACTGCCATACGACGTTGTTCTCCCTGAGTGGTCATTGAATTTGGACTGTCTAAACACATAGGAGAAGATTGTGGAACTAAACTGTCATTTATGGTGTGATGTCTTCCGCAATCTTATGCTGATGTTGGAGCTCGAGAAAGTGTTATACGGGAAATCACGTTGGACAAACTGACCGAAGGGGACGAGAAAGCGACGGGTGGGGAAACAATTCATTGTGGTGAACCTAACCACCCTGGTTGTTTTAAATACAACTATATGTGAATATAGTTGCTCATGTTTGAAGGTCCAATTTTAACTAGCTCGTATTAAATAAAAGAATTTTTCTGTTGCAATCGTATTTTCTAAGTCGTAAATTTGTAATCGCCCTTAATGAAATCGTATTGTTTCTTTCTGATTGAATATTTATTGAATTGGAGTAGGTAGACCTGGTTATGCATGGTCTTGTATGTCGCATATCATGCACATTTCATGTTTGAATGTGACAGCTGTATAATGGGAAAAATCGTTTTGTATCTTTTGAAATTTGAAACTTATTTTTTCTCTTTGTCCTACTCAGTATTTATAAAAGGGGTCAATACTGGATGTGGTCTGAGTACAACTCTGAGTGACAATTCTAAATAATTTAGCAAACTAAATAGGTTGCCTTGGGAAAGAAGAGATTTAATAGTATTTTAATGGTAAGGCGTGCTTTACCAAGAGAGATGACGTTAATGAGTGGCAGAAGGGAAAAGGCGCCTCTGTTAAAAAATTGAGGGTGGCAAACACATGTTTCCAAAAACTGTCTCCTCTCCCGAAAGAAGGTATAAAGTCTTGCCCCTCTCTCCCCAAGGGTCACTCTCTAAAAATAAGAAGTGAAGGAAAATATTAATATTCCAAGATTTTAATTATTACAAGTTTTACTGCTATTTATATAACAGAGGGTCACTAAACTACTTATATTACTAGCCAATGTGGGACTAAAGGAGGAGTATATGTGTAGACACACTATATACTTCAACACTCCCCCTCGCGTTGATACGAACATGCTTGTATCAAGGTGAATGACAATAAGAGAACAAATAGATAGTCCCTCACAAAGATACAATCACCCCTCATTAATAAAAAAAATTGAAGCTCCCCCTGATAAACCTTCTTCTAGTGTTTCCTTTTGCAACAACATAAACATTTCAAAACTTCACACGTCACCCATGAAATCGGTGGCAGTAATATCCGACTTACAATTTTTCCCACACGCAGTTTCGTAACCAAAAGTTGCAAAATCAGCAGCAGCTACCGACTTGCCCATTTTCTCACGTAAGGATAATATGAATATCTTGAAAAAATACTGAGGAAATAGAGGCACTCAAGTAAAACAAAAAATATCATAAAGGAGATGATCAGTCGAGGAAGTGAGAATCATTGGAGGTAGAGATGATCACTCGAGATAGGGAAATAAAAAAAACTCAAATAATAGATAATCACTCGAGGAAGAACGAATCACTTGAGGAAGAGATGGTCGTGGTAAAAGGAATTCAACATCTTCACCCGATCCATAGAAGAAATCACAGCTTGCAACATAATATGATAGAAAAGATCATATCAGCGATAGAAATATAGACCTCAAACTGTATTAGCGATAAAGGAAGTAAAAAAATCATAGTAATTCAAAGAGAAATCACTAGAAAAAACGATAAAGATCACCAAGGCTTGTCAATTCTCCCTTAAGAAAACCACTAATTTTGAACTACAACTTGTAAACTATGCGAAAAATAAATAAGATAATCACTAGAGGAAAAGAGAAAATCACTCTAGAAAATAAAAATTGTTCGAGGAGTGATGAATCACTCGAGGAAAAGAAACATCTTATGATCGTGGTGGAAGGTAGTTAACGCCTTTATCTGATCTAAAGAGAGAAATCGCATCTTGCGATAGGTACAAGAAAATTTGTCTTTCGCGAAAAATAAGAGATAATCGAGTCCATAATAGATATAGAGGGAGAGCTTAACTAGTAAATTAGGTTAAACTAAGTTGATGGAGGAAACGAAAGCAGAAAAATAAAATAATGTTAGGCCGACTTCAAGCAGCATGGCCGCCATTGTAAAGCAAAATAACGTTAAGGTTTCGCTAAATAAGAAACCTAAAAAAATCCAAAAACTAGAAAGATTGAAAAAGAAGAAGAAGAAGGAAAAGACAACATACTTTAGTTGTCCGACGAAAGCGCAAAACCCTTAAGACGCCTATAAGATCGAATAGGCTCTGAAGGGGGAGTATTGGAGTATATAGTGTGTTTATGCATATACTCCTCCGTTTGTCCTACATTGGTTAGTAATAAAAGTAGTGTAGTGACCCCCTGTTATATAAAGAGCGGTAAGAGGGCTAGACTAATGTTCCCTACCTATATAAGAGATGTTTTAGTTGTAATATAATTAATTAAATTAAGAGTAAATAAACTTTCACTTATTTATTTATGCATGGTATTAGAGCGGTTTCGTTCCTAAAGACACCGTTTTGTTTCGCTTACGCCGGAGGCGACAATAGCGGCGGCCATTGCCGTTGCCGGATCCAATAGTATATTCTAGGTTTTGTAGTGTTTTCGTCTTCTGCAGGTGACTCTGTAACATACCTACAATGGTATTCTTATGCAAATCCTCTTACGTAAATTTATTCTCTCTATTATTTTGCCCTGTAGTAATTGCAACAGTGATTTCTCCCGTGTGATTCTTCTTCTTCTTCAAAACTCTGTTTGGTAGTCACATAGACGATTAAAGATTTTGTTTCTTCAATTTACTAATTTCTTAAAGAAAACTTTTTGTGATTTGAAATCACAATTGTGCAATTTCACAGCTACAATTATTTGTTGTTCGTCTCCGTAATTTCGTCTGCATAATGTCTTGTGGATTTTTGATTTTGCTAGTACGATGTGATTTATTGCGCAAATCTCAATTCAACCAGTCTTTCGATCCCTAATCCTCTTTATTATTCTTCTATCGAAGGTGAAAGAACCTTGTGGCATGGGTTGTATTTAGGAAGAACCAGAGTGCAATTCCCGGCAAATCTGATTGATTTAATTCTCCCAAATGAGCTTCGTTGGTCCATAGTCACTGTGAAGAAGAAGCGTGGCATTAGGGATGTTAAATGGTGCTATGATTTGGTGTTGGAATCAACAATTGTTTGACAAAATCCAATAAGAAGTTGGGGTTCTTCGGTGTTCTCTGCAACTCATTACTTCTCACCAATGTAACAAAAAAGAAGATTTTGTGGTTCGATACAGATTTAAGTTACAAGCAATCTCTGCCATCGATGCTGGTAATATCTTACCATAATTTTTGCAAGTCTTATTGCTTCTGGCATTACATACGAGGTGCTTTTATGCGACTCTCATCTTCATAGATTTATCTTTCTCTCCCTATATTTTTTATTGTGTTTGGCGTTTGGTTTACTGCATTATACTCCGATTGCTATATTACCTCCAATAGTTCCAACATTTAACTTAATCCACTTTAACACGTCAAGTCATCTCTATATCGATTTTACACTCAATTTCTCTTATTTTTTTGAAAGGCAATCTTTAATTTATTTGGCTCCCATTACGTCTATCGATTTTCTCTCATTGGATTGGATGAAATTGTTAAATTACCTTCCACCTCGATCATGAGTTTTTATTTCTTTCCTCGAGTAATTCTTTCCTAGAGTGATTATCTTTTCCTCTAGTGATTATGTTATATCTTTTTCGCCAAATTCACAAGTACAAGTACAAAAATCGAAATGCAATCTTTTCATGTCGAGATATGCTATTTTTTATATTGATTCCTATTACAAGATGCGATTTCTTTCTTTAAATTGGGTGAAGATGTTGAATTCCTTCTACCACGGTCCAAGGTTATCGTTTATAGTCCTCGGGTGACTTTTTCTTTCTCGAGTAAACTTCTTTATCCTTGAGTGATTATCTATTCTTTGAGTTAATTATTTCTTTCCTTCAGTGAATTTCTTTTTTCTCAATTAATTATCTCTCTTTTACATTAGCTCGAGTGATTCTCTTCCTCAACTAATTCTCTTACCCCAGTGTCGCTTCAAGATATTTATATACCCTCGAGTGAGAAAACTGGCAAGTCGGAATGCCGCCAATTTTATAAGGTATATGTGTCGCTTTGAAGTGTTTTACTATTGCAAAAGAATGGTCTGACAAAGGTTTATCAATTTTAAATGGAGCTTTATTTCTTTATCAGTGAGGGAGAGATTGTATTATGAGAGACTATCTATTTCTTTTTCTTATTAATCTACCTTGACTCAAACATTATATGTTCGTATCAACGTGAGGGGGGAGTATTGCAGTATATGTCACCATATACTCTAATAGTCCCACATCGAGTACTAAGAGGGCTAAACTAATGTTCCCTACCTATATAAGGGATGTTTTGGTTATAATATAATTAATCAAATTAAGAGTAAATAAACTCTCTTGTTTATGCGAATAGAGATTTTAACCTTATATAAACTGGGAATTGAAAATATCAAGTCACTTCTAAAATAAAAAATGTTGTAAAAACCCTTTTTTGTATATATCATATAACCATCTCAATAATATCCTAACATAGTCCAATTTCAATTGCATATCTATACAGAAAATTATTTACATACTACTATTTTCCCAATTTTTACCTTATTGTAAAATTTGACTAATTTCCGCTGCCATACTATTTTCCCAACTTTTACCTTATTGGCAATTTTGTCTAATTTCCGCTGCCGTCGAAATACGATGCCGCGAGACTGTACGTAAATAAAAATTATTATTAAGAAACTAATATATATCAAAAATATGATGATTCCATTTTATAAATCGCACAAAAATGTAATCTTTTATATTATTATTTTTTCGGGCATATATAGATCATTGGTCTTAGTTATATATATAATGAAGTTATTTGTTTGAATACAGTTATGGTCTCAACGCTATTTTTGGGTTATTATTAATTGCACTTGATACGACGTTTCTAACCTTCTGCCTAATTTTGTGTGATTTGGACGCACACAAAACTTAGTAAGTTTCTGTTCCTACAGTCCTATCTGTTGAGTTATATTGTTGGAATCTACTAATATAAAGATCTGAAGAAGAAAAAATGCAGGAGTTCTCAGACGATTATGTAATAATAAGCGATAATCTTGATGATCAAAATTTAGATAATGCTAATTGTAGAGTTGGTATTATGTTTGAACGTATGAAATGTTCACTGTCATCGTGCCCTGAGTTTGTTCTATGTGTTATGCCAAAGAAGTCTCCACTACACAGTAAGTTTATATTATTATTAATATCACTAGTTATTATTTTCTGATTTTATAACTAACTATATTTTATGCAATTAGACCTATGGTGTAAACATGTTCGCAAAGAATTCATTTATTATTCGAGCAAAATTATCTTATTTACAAAGTTGTCGTTACCGATACTTTGAACAATTCAGGAATCGACTAAGAAATGTGGCGTCGAAAGCATCGCGTAATTCTATTCGGAGAACTCGATCGGATCAAACAACCTATCGGAGGATCCCGGCGACCCACCTACACCTCAATCCACTCCCCAGCTTTTACCTTATTGGCAATTTTGACTAATTTTCGCTGCCGTCGAAATACGATGCCGCGAGACTGCACGTAAATAAGGCAACAAAACTCTTTAAAATTCATTTCTATCATCTCATTCTGCTCCCTATTGTTTCTCTTCTTTTCGTTTTCTCTTATTCCTTATCTTTTTTCTTTTTCTTTCATTTTTCTTCTTTTTTTCTACCTTTTTCTTCTCTTATCCTCTTTTTCCCACGGACGGCGCCACTTTCTTCTCTCTTTCTTTTTTTACTTTTCCTTTCTTTCATTCTTTTTCCTTTCTTTTTTTCTTTTCTTCCGTTTTTTCCCCTTCTTTCTTCTCTTCTACCCTTCCTTCTTTCCTTATCTTTTTCTTCACCTTCTCTTCATTTTTTTCATTCTTTTTCCTATGCTTACTCCTTTTTTCCTTACCAATTCTCATCCTTTTTTTAGATTTCACTTTTACCTTTTTTCTTCATTCCTCCTTTTCTTTCTCCTCATCTTCTTCCCCCTTTTTTTTTTTTTACTTTCTCCTTATATTTTATCTTTTTTTTTCTTCTACTTTTTCCTTCCTTATTTCCTTATCCTTATTTCATTTTTTTCTCTTTCTCCCTTCTTCTCACATTTCTCCCTTCCTTCTCTTCTTTTCGTCCCCTCCACCCTTTTTATCTCTCCCTCACCTCATTTTCTCTCTTATCTCCTTTCTTTCTTTTATTTTTTTTTCTTCTCATTTTTTCACTGCCTTTTCTTTTTCTCTCTTCACTTTTCTCTTTTCCCTCTTCTTCTCTATTTTCCTTTTTCATCTATTCCACCCCTCCTTTTTTTTACTCCCTTTCTTACTTCCTCTTTTTTCCACTCTTTCTCCTTTTTTCTTTTTTTCATTATTTTTCTTATTCTGCTCCATTACCCTTATCTTATCTCCTCCTCTTCCTTCCTTTTTTTCTTTTTCTTTTCCCTTTCTATTCTTTTCCTTTTTTTTTTTTTTTTTTCCTTTTTCAACTCCCTCCCCACCTTTTCCTCCTTTTTTCCCCACACTTTTTTTTTCTTTTCTTTCTTTCATTCCTTACTTCTTTTCTCTCTCTCTTCCTTCTTTATTTTCTTTTTCACTCTTTCTTTTTTCCTTTTCTTTTCTTCTTTATCTTCCTTATTCCTCTGCTTCCTTTTTTTTCTTCCTTCTTTCTTCTCCTTTACTTCCTTTATTCTCTCTTTCCCTTTCTCCCCTTCTTCTTCTCTTCCCATTTTTTCTCCACCTTCCTTCCACCCTCTTCTTCTTTCTTTCTCTCTTTTCTCCCCTTTTTTATTTTTTCATTTAATCCCTTCTTTATCTTTTTCTTCACTATCTCACTCTTTTCTTCTTTCTCACCTACAGAGTACGTCAAAATCAGTGGCGACAAGCGGGGAACTTTCATCGGCACTCTTCTGACCGCAGCAGAGCGCGGTGCGCTTGTCCAGTTCCTTAAAGACAACAGTGATGTCTTTGCTCGGACATTCCACGAAATGCTAGGCATTGATCAAAATCTGGCATGCCATCAACTCAATTTGAAATATAGTGGCTTATTCCGCATCTCAAGCTCATGTTTCATCTTCGAACTACATACGAACGTTCGACCTCAACAACAGAGCACATGGCACAATCAGGAAACATATACAGCATGAGTTTCCCAACCAACACCACTCATCCTTGACGATACTCGCACTATTGGTTGAGAGCCATCTTGTAATAGCTTATTTTGTATCTCGAACTCAAGCTTCGCCCTCGATCTCATCAGCAGACAGAAAGTACTACTGAAGACATGATCAACTTTCCTCAGTTCGCAACATCTCTTTCGACCTCCATAGCAACACTTTGACTTACGCTAGTGTACAATCATCAATAGAGCCGTTGTACAACAACAGAAGTCAGAACGTTACATTATCTGGTCAAGAGTATCCTGCATATACTTTGTAACGTCCATAATTAAGAATATTAAAGGTCATCAAGCGGTCATATTGTAAGACCTATAAGTAGAACCATAAAATAACAGATTAAAGACAGGCAATTCTATACAGAATAATCCTTACTCCTAAATTATAAACACTTAGAGTGCTCTTTGTAATAGCTAGCATTCTCAATAACATCTCATTTCTAAAATCCTCAAGAGAGGTCGTGATTTTTAACCTATTCAAAGGTTTTCCACGCTAAACTTGTGTGTTAGTTATTATTAGCATACTGATTACATCTGGTGTAAAGTCTAAGTCTGAATCTCATAATTAGGCTATTACATTTGGCGCCATTGTGGTAGCCCTCATTTCCTCTTCCTTCCTTAACACCTCATTCCTTCCTATTTTTATCTTAGCATATCTACATTGCAGATCGTATAACTCTTTAACAGTTTTCCCTGAATTCAACTTAAATTGCCTTATCTCATATTCAGTTTTATTAAGTACCTGTTGAATACGAGCCACAGAGTCCCTCGCTCTACTCAACGACCTCTCCAATTTAGAATTTATTTTTCTCAATCGCTCTATCTCCTATACAGATTACAGATATCTTGTTATCATACAAACATTCGCGAAAAACATATTTCAAACATCACTCCAAATAAAAATAGTGTAACGATTGTACAGAGTACTATCATCTACAACTCAAGCGCGTTGTAAACCATATGACAGGAAACCACAGAACATTTAAGGGGTTCTTGTTAATGTCTACCTCAGAGGGAGATGTCAACGTCTATTCTAGGGGAGGAACTATTTCTGTACGTTCTACTAGAGGGTCCAATATTTTCTCAGTAGATTGGACTAGCACTATACCTCCCGGAGGAAGACCTGACGCTGTTTCAAGCAGAACAGTTACATCATCAACTACTTCTTCCTCTTCAAGCTCTGAAGGGAACTCTATCTCCTTATATCTACTACTCCGGGCCAGCGCCACATCTTTTGTACTCAATCCAAAGGTGTAATAGGATTGGATAAAGTAGTTTCTTTCCACTTAAGTTGTTGCAATTGAATTTGTCATCAGCTTGTCATGCTTCAGCAGAACATCAAACTTTTCTACAGCCTCTGTATCCTCTGCAACCCTCATCTCTTTCTCTAACAGGAGTTCAGTTTCGAGCTCTTTCATGCGAGCCGACTGCGCCTCTAACTTTGCATTCAGAGCACCAAATTCCTGGCTCCTCTTATCTAAGCATTGTTTTGCCCCCTTTAGCAGCGTAAAAAGCTGCCAGTACAAGCAACAAAAAGACAGAATCAGTTTAACAATTTTCTTAATATGATCAATTAACAATTTCCAAACACCTACCGTGAACGTATGCTCGAGATATTCATCTTCGAGCTACTGCAGATTTGTCCCAGCCATACAGCAGTATTTCTGCTCTAACTATTTTATTTTGGCCGCAGTAAGAGGGTTAGTTCTGTGACTACCTTCCTCTCCATGATGTTTTCTCTTCAACGAGCTCTTATCAACTTCTTCAGGGGCAGACACGCTCACTTTGAGTTTTTCCTCCACACCATCAGATACAACATTTGCGATCTTTTATCCCGCGACCACAACCCCAGCAATAGAGGTACTCTGCAGCGCTGGCTTTCAAACCTTTCAAGTCTGAGGTATGGGAGGTGGAAGACTCAGCATGTCTGCAACGGTCTTGGCAGCTTTCACCTCGGCCATAGCTCATTTCTCCTGAGCTCGCTGGACTCTGGGCACTGCAAAATCTACCCGTTTGTGTCTTCAGATACCCAATTCACTGAGTACCTGCTTTAGCTCATCCGGATCTCGAACAACACAATCGAACAAGCTAGACTTATCAGGCGTAGCCAACGGTTTGGGTTCTGCCAATTAAAATAATGAAACATTAGATAACAACACAAATACATGATTATAGGTTATGCGAAGATCGATCAACATTACATACTCAGATTATAATATCTATGATTCAGCTCAAGCGCTGGTTTATCTGGAACCCGCAAACAGTTACCCTCTACCCACACAAGGTGGTCGTTTCATGGTCTACCCGCAAATTCAATGTCAAAGAATTTTGGTATGGACGAATCACTATACAGGTAGCCACTACTTCGACTTTTAATATACTTCCACTTATAAAACTTCAACACATCTTCTACTTCGAACTGCTTCACAATCCCTTCCTTCCTCCATTTTTCATTCAGTGCCTAACATACCCTCATCATCTCATAAGCATTCCCATTCAATTGGGCAGGACAACACTGTAATATATTCTTTTTGAAAGTAGGTCAAAGGAATTCTAAGGCCATATACGACCTGATTCAAGAAACTCAAAAATCTACTACTCAGGCCTAATAGCCCCATACCATTATAATATGAGAGGTTAACACCCTCACCTATCCCTCTGTCCTTCTTCCATTTCTCCAAGCACGAGACTTGATAATATATTGTCTCCTCCCCTTTCGTGGAGACGTAGCCTCTGAACTAGAGACCTTGGTCCTCCACTACTCCCCCAATCTCTCTGCGACTTTTTCTTATTTTTTAAATATTTTTCCCTATATCTACCCCCTCTAGGTATATGACAAAGATTCTCTCCTTCTCTTTTCTATCCTCATTCTCTGCCATCACCTCAGCTTTACTGAGTTCCCCAACCTTTACGGCCACCCCCACACTATTCACAGTTTCCTCCATAACACTACACTCGTCCCTGAAGACGACGTCTCCTCAGAACTGGACGATACTACAAATTTACTAGAAGGGGTACTAGGTTTAGAATGCATACTGAACCTACAGATACAAAAATATATTTTATCATTATCCCTATACTATAAACAGTAACAACAAACCCCTCCATCTACCTTATCAACACGTCCATTTTCCCAAATCCCAAACCACAAAGCAAATATCAAATCATTTCAAATTTCCTTCCTTTCCTCAAAAATATACATTTCCTCTCTCTACAGATCTCTCTCCTCTGTAATTTTAAAATCTCCACAACCCCTTATATACAAAAACAACTATACAGATAACTAAATCACACAGATTACTACATGAAACAGATTACTTATAAATTAAACAAGACAAGTTTTACATAACCAACCTGTACTTACAGAACAGCAATCCTCAACTTTGCCCGGACGTCTTTTCGAAAACGAGCGATCCCATCGTTTTTCTAACAATTTCCTATTACTTGATGAAGATTTCTTTCTCAACTCACGCTCAACACTTAAACGTCTCTTCTCCTTGACAATAAGATTTGCACCACTTTTTGCTCTGCCTAAAACTGTTGATAATTTATGAGGGAAAGAGAGTCGTGTTATTATACTCTTCCTCGGTTTATGAAACGACAGCTCTTTCTGACATGCGTAAGCCATCCTTATTGTTGCCATAGGCACGTCTTTTCATTTTAAAACATCATCATGACTTCTGTGATAACATCTACTGTCAACACGTCTGTATCTATTGTCTATCATTAAAAGTTTTGCATCTTTTCCTCAACATAGTATAAAATAACCAATCACCATACTTTTATACTCTACCAAGATCGTACAACATTCCTAAAATAACTCAATTTTCAAAATTTGAAGATATCAATACAGTTGGTACAATCCTACAGCTGTCTCCCACAATAGCCGTACTCAAAGAGTAAAACAAAATACTTTATTATTTCAATAAGATCGAGGCATAACATACTTTATTTTCTCACGATCCCTCATATTATATTTATTCAAACCCAAGCACAAAATACTCCCACAGCAGATTACTTCTAAACGAGCTTCAAGAATTTGCTAGTTACATCTAAAGTAACCTCGATGGTTCGGTTCCCCACACATAATTTTCTCCCCATTCGCTGCCCTTGCATCCTCTTCTACGATCTTATCACATGCGAGTTGTCGAACAGTCAATTCTCATACCCTGGGATCCAACAGAGACTTACAAAAAATGTTGCACCAAATAAAGCGATCATGTTCCACACGCCTGCCTTCATCGTCTAGCCCGACCAGATTCAATGGCCATTCTGGAAGTACGACATCATAAGGCAATTGACGAAAGTAGCGCTCACAAAGTTCAGCAACCTTGATATGAAAATGACTATCCGCCATCTGCTACCCTGAGAACGAGTCCTCACCATGCTTGAACATACTAACTCTAGCACGATGCAAATAACAACAACAAGGAATCACTACTTATAACACAAAGGAAGATCTCTGCAAATCCAGCGCACCCCACAGATTTTGCTGAGAGAAATATTTTTGTGAACATTTTCGAAACAGCAAAATATCTATACAGAATATTATGGCAGATTACTCTTCCTATAGTATAAAACATCCCTTCAGATTTTGTACTTGACAACATACAAGATCATAAAAATCCAACAGTAACACCTACAGATCCATAACCACACGTTCTCTAAGATCAAGACACTCTGTCCCAAGTTCGAGTACACAGTTGCGAAATGAACTCCTTCCAATTTGATCATATCCCCTGAAGCCTAACTCCTATTTTACATATAACAAACTACACAAACAAGTTTGTGCCAAAGAATCATGACAAAGAGTATTTTATTAAGTTCGAAATTTTCTTTACAGAATACTCTACAAATAACACAATGTTCCAAATAATTATAACAGATTACAGTTTGAATTTCTTTTAGGGAATCAGGAAAGAAGATGATGAAAAACTGAAGCAACTTCCACACCCTGATCATATGCTGCAAGATCCGAGAAATAGTCAGAACTATAAGTCACAAATGAAAGATCTTCTTCATGGCCAAAATCTATTGTCCATGGAAGAAAATGATCCTCTGCATCCTCCTACCTCTTCTACCGTAACCCCCACCTCCTCATATGCTAGAGACATACGAAAGGCTTTATTTCTTCAACAAGACCCACTCATTAGACGGGTAACAACGAGACTCCCTCAGACAAATCCCTGCCGCTTCATCTTCAGTTGTCACAGCCGCCTTCGCCAACAACCGAAGACCGTTTTGGCGCCCCGCCTCAGTTGTCAGCAGGTAATTAAAACGTACCATTTGATAATGGTCATCCCCTGTATCCATCACTTCTTCATACGATATGCGATAATACGTAGAAGATACCATAATTGGAGTAGGCAGATACAACGGCTAGTATCCCAAGTACCTGATGTGCAACTTCTCCATCTTTATTCAAATCCTAGACACACAGGCCTGAGTCCTTGTCGTCACCATCCTATCCATAGTAGAATAGTTTTAAGTACAGAGGCAGAAAATAGAGAAGACAGAAATCAGAAAGGAAGGTTTGGCTCTCCCAACCTAAACAAAGATTGATTTTTATACTCAAAGTTGACTTTCCAAATTCCCAACATCAGAAAGATTCCCCATGCAATAACATTTGACTACAGTAATTGGTTATAGGAAACCCAACAGATATTCATGAATATACATTGGAAATGAATATCAGATATTAACTACAAAATTAAATAATACTTCTTAACCAACACCACTCACCTACAATGCTTATCGTACTATTAGCTGAGAGGGGGCGGTTGTAGTTGCTTATTCCACATCTCGAGCTCATACTTAATCTTCAAACTACATACAAACTTTTGACCTCAACAACAGAGCATGTGGCACAATCAGGAAACATATCCAGCACGAGTTTCTCAACCAACACCACTCATCCCTGACGATACTCGTACAATTGGCTGAGAGCCATCTTGTAATAGCTTATTTTGTATCTCAAACTCAAGCTTCGCCCTCGATCTCATCAAGAGACAGGAAGTACTACTAAAGTCATCAATAGAGCCATTGTACAGCAACAGAAGTCAGAACATTATACTATCTGGTCAAAGAGTATCCTGCATATACTTTGTAGCGTCCATCATTAGGAATATTAAAGGTCATCAAACGGTCATATTGTAAGACCTATAAGTAGAACCAGAAAATAACATATTAAAGACAGGTAATTCTATACAAAAGAATCCTTACTCTTAAATTATAAACACTCAAAGTGCTCTTTGTAATAGCTAATATTCTCAATAACATCTCTCCATTTTTAAAATCCTCATGAGAGGTCGTGGTTTTTAATCTATTCAAAGGTTTTCCACGCTAAACTTGTGTGTTAATTATTATTAGCATTCTAATTACATATGGTGTAAAGGTTAAGTCCGAATCCCTGAATTAGGCTATTACAGTTTGAACCATGATGGGAATCGCCCTAGAAATGTAGGGCCGAAAGCATCGTGCAATTCTTCTCTGGAGAACTCGATCATATCAAACAACCTATCGAAGGATCCCGACGACCCACCTACACCTCAATCCACTCCCCAAATTCTAAATTAAATGGTTCGTTGTATGAGGGTGGAGCGAGGCCCATTGACAAAAAACTTTTTAGAAAAAGTATTGAAAGAAACAAAGGCGTGGATGAGATTATTATATCCGGCCAAAATATGGCAACAATGCATACGGAGATGAGGTTGGATAAGAGACAAGCGAAGGAAGAAATGGAAAGAAGAAAAGCATAAGAAAATCAACAATGGCAAGAAAAAATAGATTTTGAAATAGCAAGGGAAGATTGTAAAATTATGGATAAAGACATGAGTAATCTTTTTGGACATGTATTGCAATATTATCAGCAGAGGGAAGCTGAGGTCATAGAACGTCTCAACAAGAATGGCGGACCAAGTGCAGGTTCAGGTTATTAAATGTAATTTAACTTTGCTGAATGTTGTTTAATTTTAAAGAACATAGTTTACTTTCTAATAATATATTATTTTGAAGAATGTACTTCGCTATTGAAGAATGTAATCTTTTAAAAAAATGTTTTTTTTCAAGAATATTGCGTTCAAACAAATACTAGATTAATGCAATATAAAAAATTTGTTCAATAAGCAATGAATAATTCATAAGTTTATACGTCAAGAATGATTAAATTACACATAGTTCTTAGATAATACTTGATTATAACATTAGAAAGTATTATTTTCCTTCACGATCTACAAATACTCGATTAGATCATCCTTTAGATCAAAGTGTATTTCTTGACTTCGAATTTGATTCATTTTCGTTATAAAAGTTTCTATTATTCTGCGTTCGCGTGCAATGGGTTCGTCTTCGATAGTTGAGGGATAGTTCGAATCATAGCCTAAGTATGATGAGAATGAACCTCGTACCTCTTCGACGATCATATTGTACATTATCACGCACACCTTCATAATATTGCTCAAAATATCGAGTTTCTACAATTTAACCGAATTTTTGACAATATTGAACCGTGATTAAAAAATCTCAACCACCCATTCTTCGTATTTTTGGCAACTTTCTTATTGTTGAGCAAACAATTTTTGTTTCGCTGTAACCAGATTGGAGATGGTTTGGACAAGTGTTCCTCATTTATGGTATATGTCATTCGCTAGGTAATAACTCATATCATAAGCTTTTCTGGCAATTGTATAGTTGCAAGGTGGAACGATACCATCGGCGAGGTTGGTAAAAAGATGTGATTATTGTAGGACATTGATATCATTGTTAGCTCCTGGTAACCCAAAAATGTATGCCAAAATCGAAAGTCGTGTAAAGCTTCTGCTTCAAGAATTACAGTTGCCTGCCTTGGGGCAATGACCAGTAAATTGACCATGCCAAGCTAAGGGATAATTTTTTCTTATCCAATGCATTCAATCAAGGCTTCCTAACATGCCAGAAAAACCTTGTGACTCTCCTATCACTTTTAACCTTTCAACGTCAGTCGCGTTTGGTGCTTGAAGATATTTCTTTCCAAATTTTTTTATAACCGCAATATAAAACCTTTCCATACTTAACAAGGTTGTGCTTTCTCATATTCTTAAATACTCATAAAAAAGATCTACCGCAACATTGCAGCTTAACATAGGTAGTGTCGCGATTTTCTTTTGGTAGGGTGACAACCCAATAGCTTTTACGCAATTGGCTTTTTGGATAAAGTAATCATCATGTGCTACTACTGTATCGAATATTCACAAAAGCATTTGTTTACTCATACGAAAATGTCATAAAAAATCTTCATCTGTATATGTGCATGGAGTGTTGAAGTAGTCTCGCATGATGTTGTAATGCCCCAATTTGTGGTCTCACATCTTTCTCTTATCCTTATGGCCCATGACACTCCTGCGATGAGTCGATGTTTCATCATGTACTACTAGGTTCACTGCATTTTGGTGCATAACGGTTATTGCCGTAGCATAATTAAATATGAGATTGTCAGAGGAAGACGATACACGTGGAGGATCATCAATGGATAAAAAGGTAGATGAGAAAGATATTTGAGGCTGTGGAGTTAAGATATTGTGTAAAAGGTGAAGAAGGAACAAACAACGAGAAGTGTAATAGGATAAAGGGAAGACGAACTAGCCATTGTGGGAATTCAAAAAATACGGTGGTCTTTTGATTACCGCTCGATAATCTGAAGACTGCCGCATTCCCTAAACTCCCACAACGGCTAGTTCTTCTTTGTTACTTCCCAACAACTATTTTTGGCATCCCAACGACTATTTTTTCACATCCAACTGCTAAAATTTTCTTGCTTAATATATCTTGGCTGTTGGCAGATTATGACAGTCCCTCCACTTAAACTCAACAATGTAGAGTTTTTAAGCTCTAACAGTGGATTATTTAGTGGTATTTGGCTAAAATGAAGACTGCACCCTCGCCGCGTCCTGGCAGGAAATTGCTGATAATCTACCTCTCCGATAACTCAACTTCGATTAATTATGGGACCGAGTTCATGTCTGATTCAGAAAGCACACGAAACTTCAATACCCTATTATAGATTTATACAACAGGTGAAATATACTTAAGGTTAAATGTAATGAGTTTCATGAGATACGAAAGGGTATTGATAGGCAGGTCAGAGGTGTTCCACTAGCCTATATTTTACGCAAAACCAAAGACGAATGGTATGTGAAATATAACCAGCCGTTCCTGTTCGAAACTTCATACAGTATTTTTTACCGGAACTACGCCCCGCCTGATCCTCCTGTAAATTATCGATCAACTAAAAAATTATAGACGAGATTCGCTCCCCCTTACTGAATGGTTTGAGTTTAATCCCTAAACCAGTCGTGATTATTGAATGAATTAGACGGATATGACAACTTGTAATTATATATGTTTTTAGCTTAATTTCGTGCGTAAAACTACTATTTTAAGAATTGTAATTGTATTTCTATTTAAATTTAAGTTAGAGCCAAGTTTGATTGATAATACTTGAATTTAAAGAAATGAGACATCAGGTCGTACAAGTACTTATATAGAGAAACAAAAGTCGTACAATACGTCTTCAAATAGTTCAACCCTAATGCACACAATAAAAATATACGTCTATAATAATATTCATCTCACAACTATATCTACTGAGACTAACCAATATCATCTCCAGTATGCCGCACCCAGCTGATACTACTGGTTCCCCTAGTTCGAATGCCAGTTCCACGGGTCCCCTATCTAGTCCTAGTGCTACAACCAGGTGGTAATGGCAATACTTGTAAACTTGGTGTCGTCCTCAGATGTAAGTTCTAAAATGGACAAATAAAATTTATTTAGATTTGGACAACATAAATATGACCTTAAAAAGTAAAAACAAATAAATAAATTTCTTACATGCTGATATAATTGCTCGTTAATAATGTCATAACCCCTAGTTAGAGTAGCAACCTAATCTGTCAGCGATGTGATCATCTGGTCGTCCCGTGCAGACTCTGTAAGGGCGAATTGCCACATACCCAGACTCAGGTTCCATAACTCCTCAGAGTCGCAGGAAGGAGGCATGGGTGGCGGGTCTCTCAAGCGGTGGATGGGGATCGCCTGACGTCTCCATATCCACTCCATGTTCTACCCCACGTCTGGCCCCATATCAAAGCCGGGCAGACTGAAGTCTTAGGATAGCTATGAACTTCTGCTGACGTAACCACAACGGGTTTAATACCAAACCTGAGTGCACTGACCTCAAACAGATCTATGTTCCCCAACCTCTACGAATTTGTAATTAGGTGGTCAACCTCAGCAGTCATACTACTATAGTAGTTAGCGTAAGCCATCCTTGACTCGTCCATCACAAACTGGCTACAACCAACAATGCTGGACTATCTCAAAGCCTCTAAATCAATTAGACTAAGATGCAGCGACATGTTGGACAAAAGATCCATCGAAACACCCGCATAGCCAGTCAACTGCCTCTAAATCTATCTCCCAAGTAATACTCACAATTTATATTTGGAACTTGTAGTGGCATCATCTTTAAGGACAACTCTGAGGCGATCTGTACGTCATCTAACTCTAAAGCTGCAGATGTATCCCAATGATGCCAGTTGATCGATTTAATAGTTCGGTGGTCAATGAGGTATCTGGCTATAGTAAACAAGTTCCCTACCTGGTCATTTTTGTTCCTGTTCCCCTTCTCTCATGTTTTGAGGCGAGGATATGACGTCATATTAAGTGCACTGCTGATAATGGGGTGACCAACCCCACAATACTCTTAGAACTAATACTGCATTTGGGAACAACACAGAAAATAATTACAAATTTCATTTAAGACGTTTATTGCAAGATATTTAATTTGTATCATTGGAAAAGTGTTATTGTACCTCAATAAGTTGCAAAAATCCAGTGATGGCATCCCCGGTCGTTTCAAACTTTTATAACTGTAGTGAATGTGCCGTGCGGACGCATTGAATCGCGATTTTGTTCATTGGAGCATTTTGTCAAACACTTGATTAACGAAAATAACACATACCATGAGATCATTGCAGTGTGAAATATATGCGTTACGCGGTTTGGGAGAGCGGTAATAAACCGTATGTGTGAAATCTCATCTTGGGTTGGATGCATATGATTGGCCTTGAATTTCTTCTACCTCTTTAAATACAATTTTTTATTTATTTTGTTCCGAACCTCGAACAAATTACGACTTTCTCTGAATCTCTTGCTACTCTAAAATTAGGGTCACAACTTGGGTGGGTTTCCCCGGCATTTCCATTTGATTGCGTTTGAGGTTGGTAATATATATATATTTTTGGTTTTGAACATAAATGCGAGGGAGGATGAAAACAATTTTGGGGAGGGAAATATATATATTCAGTGCTTGAGGAGTTTTGATTCATCAACAAAGGCGAGGTTTTTATTTAATTATTTTTTCATCTAATTAATTAAGTTGTTTTGAAGATTAATGAGAATTGAGATTGAAACAAAGGGTATTGGGATGAATTGGGGATTTTGATTGACGTTTCTCTGATTCAATCCCCCTAAAAAATTACGTTTTTTTTAGGAGGAAATTGGGATTTTAAAGGGCAAATTTGAAATCCAAGATACAATATTTTTTTTGTTTAATCTTGAATAATAATTGGGGTACAATTTGATTGGTGAATTTGAGATTCAATTATGCATGTGGGGTTGTTTATAGTATTTCAAGAGTGAGAGTTTTGTCTGAGCTGGAAAACTCACATACAAGTATCACTGATGGGCGAAGAAAGAAGAAGAAGGTGTTCAAGGGTATTTAAATAATTTTAAATGCTATAAATAAGCATTTTTTGGTGTTCCAAGGGTATTTAAATAATTTTAAATGCTATATATAAGCTCAATTTTGGTGTTCAAGGGTATTTAAATATTTTTAAATGCTATATATAAGCTCTTTTTTTGTGTTCAATGGTATTTAAATAATTTTAAATGCTATATATAACTCTTTTTTGGTGTTCTAGGGTATTTAAATAATTTTAAATGCTATATATAAGCTCCTTTTTGGTGTTCAAGGGGGGGTTGTAGTAAAGAAGTTATGTATAGTTTTAAAAAAAATAAAAATGCTATATATAAGCTTTTTTTTGACAAAAATCAAGGGGGGGGGGGGGGGGGGGGGGCTTCTAAGCCTATAAATCCGTCCTGATGACCATGTATTTGTTTTGAATTGATGGTTCATGTGTTTCTCTGTTAAAGGCAGATAGATAAATACATCGATTAACGCTTATCCCATTCAATCCCCTTAAAAAATTAGTTTTTTTTGTCGCAATAGTTTAGATTTGATTTGATTAGTGAATTCATGTTCAGTTTTGCATGTGGGGTTGTTTCTAGTATTTCAAGAGTAAGAGCTGTGTCTGAGCTTTCCAGCTTAGATACAATTATAATTGATGAATGAAAACAGAGCATTATATGTTGTTTCTGGGGTTAAGCTCATACTTAGTATCTGATTTGGAATTCCCAAAGATAATTCAGTGACCATATATTTGTTTGCGCTGATGTTTGATATTTTTCTCTGCTTAGGTCCATTAGTTGCTTGTAGAAGTCGAGCGCTTGTAGATGTGGAGGTCGACATTTGCCAGCCTGAATTGTGATTATTTTTTCTTGCTTACAAGGATTCGTGAAGCAAGGGTAACAATTATCAATATATTTTGAATTCTCATAATGTTTATTTAGAGGGGATCATAGTTCTAAAGTTTTTAAATTTGATCAGATAAGGTTGATTTGTCAAAATATAAACAACATGATGGGCACGAGTTATACTGGAAGTATGAGTTTTGAAATGGAATATTCGGGACTTAATTTAGTTCTAGAACCTTTTCAAAATGAAGTACACTATTCTATAGCCGGGAAGCAAGTTTCTGTTACTTTTGTATGATATCAAGTTTTATTTATTTATTTTTAATGTTGTCCTTTTTATTTCAGAAAGATGTGTCAGCCATAACCACATTATAAGAAGATTGGTCACAAACATTAGTAAATGGAAGAGAAGTATATAATCTACAATTAGCGATTTGCCTAT
Source organism: Kingdonia uniflora (assembly GCA_014058105.1). Lineage (NCBI taxonomy): Eukaryota > Viridiplantae > Streptophyta > Magnoliopsida > Ranunculales > Circaeasteraceae > Kingdonia > Kingdonia uniflora. The sequence goes on from JACGCM010001976.1 coordinate 430,199, forward strand.
TCCTATACTCGTAAGTTGGCTCCATAAGCAACCAATTATTTCAATTACAACATCTCTTATTTTACACCAATCAGTCAAAACAAGCCCCCCCCCCCCGTAACATACACACACCAAATGTGCCTGTGTGTAATGCCTTTCCTTTTCGGAAGTTTTTTTTTGTGAGTTTTGCAATGAAAAAGGTTATTAATCTCATAGGCTTTGTGAAAGAGTTTGTGGATATGTTCCTCATGTAGAGAGTGGGTGAATCCCTTCTTTATGTGGTGAACATTGTGGCTTTTGTTAAGGAGATTGTATGGGAAATATCTCCTTATTATGTTAAGAGCTTTGTGGGTTTTGCGATGGAGAGACTGATGGGATTTCCTCATGTAGAGAGTTTAGTGGGTTTTGCAAAGGAGAAAACGAGTGAAGCATCATCTTATGTAGAGGAAATATTAGGTGACTACCTCCATCATGTGGTGAGTCTTGTGGGTTTTGGAAAGGAAGATATGAATGAATCATTTTCTTATGTAGAGGGTATTATAGGTTTTGCGAAGGAGAGGGGTAGTGGATTAGTTCCTCATGAACGCTTTGCCGGTTTTGTAAAGGAGAGAGCGAGTGAATTACTTCCTCGTGCAGAGACCTTTATGAGGTTTGTTATGGAGAGAGTTAATGATTCTCTTTCTCATGTAGAAAGATTGGGTGCTTATGTAAAGGAGTGAGCAATTGAAGCCCTTCCTTATGTAAATAGCTCTTTGGCTTTTCTAAAGGAGAGAGTCAGTGAATGCATTTCAAATGCATATAGATTTGTGGGTCTTACAAGGGAGAGAGTGTGGAGAACTCGGTAGTAAAAATGGAACAGCATCCTTATATGTTTGGGATTACTGTTTTGATCATTTTCCGTAATTTGAAGGCGTTGTCTCGTATTAGAAGATTGTAATCTGCAATATGTTCATGGAGGCCTAGATCTTACTTTTTGAGATGGGGAAAAGATGATAAGGATCATAACACTAGTTGAAAAGTTCAGGGTTTAAGATTTGAGTTCTTGTGAGAATGGAGCGTCCGTGGCTGTTGGTCTGGCAAATGATAGGCGTAATAAATAATCTGCAGCCTAGGAAAAATTTTATGCAGACTTTTGCACAGGCAGTGGCAGATGCAGCTCTTCCTTATGTTAAAATCTTTCTGCAGTTTGCATGGGATATACAAAATGAAGGCCTTCAGTATGTAAAGGAACATTATATGGTTTGCTCAAGAGAAGGTGAGTCTAGCTCTTTCTTATTTTGGGAATTTTATAGGTTTTGTAAACGAGACGGTGAGTGTAGTCCTTCCTTATTTGAAGAGATATATGGCTTTTTGAAAGGAGATAGTGAGTGCAGCTCTTCCTTATGTGCAGAATCTTTTGGTTTTTGCATTTTAGAAGGTTAATAATAAGCCATAAATTATTTATTGGGGTTTCTTGGGTTCTTGCTGGAAATTGTTAGCAAAGTCCTCATGTACTAAAGACCTTTATGGGGTTTGCAAAGGGGAAACCGATTGAAATGATTCCTCGTATTGAGAGATTTGTGATTTTTGAAAAGGAGAAAATGAACAAAGTATTTCCTTTTATTGAGAGCTTTCTGGGTTTTGCAAAGGAGAGTATCATCAAAGCCCCCCGTCATGTGGAAAGCCTTGTCGGTTTTGTAAAGGAAAGAATGAACGAAACGAATCCCTATGATGAGAGCTTTGTGGGTTTTGCAAAGGAAAAAGTCACTGAATGACTGAAGCACCCCATCATGTGGAGAGCCTAGTGGGATTTGTAAAGGAAAGAGTAAACGGAACAGTTCCTTATGTAGAGAGCTTTGCTGGTTTTGCAAAGGAGCGTATGGCTGGATTACTCCCTCATGTGGAGAGCCTTATGTGTTATGTTGGCATTGCAAAGGGGAGAGTCACTGAATGTCTTTCTTTCTAATGCAGATAAATTTGTGTGGTTTGCAAAGGGAAAAGTGTGTGCATCTATCCTTATTTAAAGAGCTTTGCGGAGTACTCAACTGAATTGATTGTTTTTTTTAAGTTAAGGGGTTGGTATCTTTCTAGAAAGACAGAGATAAAGAAGGAAAAATAAATGGGAGGGAATTGTGTAAAAATGTTGGGGTTTCAACTATATAATCCTGTTAACGGGTTAGAGAGATTGTTGGAGTTAAAAAAAAAAAGTACACCAATCAGTTTATCTCACGAACCATCCCTGTCACGGCCTAGCCCGGGTCTGCCTCTACAGTGCCCGGAGCACAGCAGAATAAGGGACCGTGCGGCGTACAGGCACGTGCCGTCGACGTGTACCAGCCATCTTCACGGGCGTGGCGCGCCAGTGGCATACAACCCACGGATGCTAGAGCGACATCCGGATAATCCTGGATACTCGTGAGGGGTCATCGAATATGTATTTGGAATAGGCAACAACGCTGAAGGTTCCCTCAATAATCCCTACAATGTAATCTCTCGTGACGCACACGAGGTACGGAAAGCACACTTGTCCTGTAGCGGATCAGGGTAGCTCAATATGCCGGTTTCTAGATAAGGGACTCATATATGAAGGGGCGATGAGCCTGGACTAATTATACTGTCCATCTGTAGGGGCGGTGCGTCACGGATAGCCCGTGGGGCATAGCGGTGCCATATAAAGCCCTCTTTGGAAAACCGGCCCACATTGCGAGGCAATGTCCCCTAGCCTTCCCTAAGCCTAGGAGAACTCATGACTATCCCTTGTAGATAGCCCATGAGCCGGGGTCCTTGATGACCAAGCATTAAAGCTCTTTTAGTCATGGGGAGGATTGGACCAAGGTTCCTCCTTAATATAACTACTAAGTAAATAGTCAAATTCCAAAAGGAAACGTTAAAACTGGAGACGAAGCGTACTGGCCCTTTTCGCCCCCTTAACCGAATCCGATTTCGACGAAACTTGGCGTGCAGCTATATTAGGATATAAAGAACATATATACTCGGACATAACTCAAAACGCTCTGGTGGATTTGGCCGGCGTTCGGTAGGTCATCACAATCCCGCCCTACATATTCTCCACCTTACCAGTCAGACCATCACATTCTTGTGGATAAATAGGAATGATTTATGGTTTAAAGAGCTTCAATATGTATATAATATGAAAATTGTACATATGTATGAGGTGCAATATAGAGGCGATTTCTCAGTTCAAAGCATATTAAATAAGCAACTACAGCATAACAGTTTACCAGTTACTAACTTAGCAACACTTTTGCTAGCTTCGTAGCAACAAAGCTATTTCCTCACGTTTTCACCGTAGTAATGGCTACAAGCATGGATATTGAGCACCCAACTGAACATGACTATCAGCAAAGAGTCACATTTTACAGATGAAAGCTCCTATTCTCATGGTTATCTCACTTTTTTTCACTACACAACTTTTCTTCACCTAGTCACCCTTACAAGGGACTTGTGTATGGGGCCATATTAGGATTATTGGAGAAAATGCATAAAAAATACAAAAAGCACCCTATGCCACCGGTACCTCTAAGTTGGTGTTATGCCATTATCTAGCATGCAGTTGGTTGAAGTACAGAAATTTCCAACGTCATTTTCTGATCTGATCCGGGTTTCAGTCTCTTTATCGATATGGGGATCTGTATACTGGAGTTTACAGTTATCTAATAATTAATGCATTGAATTTATATAACCATCAATGTCGATGAGTTTTGCTTGATGTGTAATGTTGTTATGTATCGTATTACCAGTAAACCTATACAACCATCAGTGCGGATTAGTGTTGCTTGATGTTCCATATAGTGTGATTTTTTATATATATCGTTGAACTAATATTGCATACTTAAATGGTGCAGGTTAAGTCGCATGTGGGAAATTATGTTTGAATGTCATGAACTACAGTTCAAACTCATATCAGCGGCATTGTAGACCAATGGGAGCACTAAAAGCTTCATACATTCTGAATCGCATCGGCAAGCGACCATCAATCTTGAACACAAACTGAGTATTCTGTCTTCAAGCTTCACTAAGTGGGTCAATTCTCAAAAGTCCTACGTGCGATCCATTGATGGATGGCTCCACAAATGTGTTTCTCTTCGCCAAAAAACCTTGAGGAAAAAACTTCCTGACATGCCCTTGAGAAACCTGGGCCCACCCATATTTGTTACTTCCGGTGTTTGGTTGGATAAACTCGAAACCTTGCCCACCAAGGAATTATCAGACTCTATTAAGGTTTTAGAGACTACCACAGTCCGTCTATTGCCTCGTCAGGAAAAGAAAAATCACGGGAAGAATTTGAATTCGTTGAAGGCTGTTAATGGTATTGAAGGAGCTGATAGTATTCCAAGGAGTGAACTGCCTGAAGATTGGATATCGGGTTTCAATAATTTCTGATCCAGCTTGGTGGGGTTTCTTTACCGGTTAAATAAATTTGCATCAGCCTCAGTTAACATGTATGTGGAGCTTGAGAAAGTTATCCAAGAAGCTAAGAGAAGATAATAAGAATAAAACAGGCAAAGCCCCAGCATTTCGAGATAAAAATAAATAGAAGGACAAAGAAAGGAGAAGCCGAGATATTTATTTTGACTGTAAAGACTGCTTGTTTATTGAGGTGAAGGATTTAAAGATTGTTAGAGGGTGAAGGTTCTTCTTCAGATGTTAATTATTACAGAGTTGCTATTGAACAAATAAATACACCAGCTGATCAAAACATTGCGGGGGAGAGGAAAGATATGACAGTATAGTAAGTTAGGAAGCGTTGCTTGTAGGTAGAAACTGTGATTTGTTTGCTGGTGTTATAAGAGAGTCATTTATATGCAAAAATACATGGAGCCTGTATTAGAATTATATACTTGGGGTGTCTGATAATGATATTGTTAATTGTTATATGCAAAAATGCATGGTTTATGGAAAGTTCCCCCAAACATCTGATAATGATAATAAATCTATACTGCATTGATGCCATTCTGTATCCCTCCCTTTTACTTGTATTAGTGTTGCTGCACGCCGTATAATGATATAATAAATCTATACTGCATTGATGTCATTCTGTATCCCTCCCTTTTACTTGTATGCATATACATACGTGTTCCCCTTGTCTGATATTTCTTGTTCCTTGGGGAGTTCTTCTTGTGGAACCATTATGCACCTTCTGTCCATTTTCAATGATCTAGTTCGTTAAATTTCAGTGCTCATTTTATGGGGCCTTGAGGTGTCAATTATACCGCTGCAGATTTTGTAATATACATACAGTACTACTGCGCTTTTAAACTTTCTAACTCCTTTTCAATCAATATCTATGTTTTGCCTACAAAAGAAAAAGAGAGTTCATACATGTTTCCGTGATGCCTCTTTTATTTTATTTTTGGCTAAGTAGACAAATTTTATGACGAGGAACCAATTTATGTACAAGGGCTACATTAAGAGGAGGCCATATTCACCCCCCTCAAACAACTGGACAAAATCTGATATACTCATTCATGAGATTATACTAGGTGCCTTTTGAGGAGCCATGAGTGTTTCAATTCAACCTTCGGGTCCGTCCTCGAAACATGTCGTAAACAATGTACTGTACCTCCTAATGGTCATCTTTAAGTTTTTCTTCGCTCGTTAAATCTACGACACCAGTAAAAAGTCCGTTGTTTTTCATTCATTGGAAGCCAAATTGAAATGTCGTTTTTGGTTTCTTATAACCTCCAACAATAAACAAACACACAAACTAGTCTAGTCGTGGTTGATCTGAGGTAACAATGGAGGAGGATCGAATCGAAGAATCCTAATTTCGATTTGGATCCCAAATTGAGAGATGGAGATTCTTAATAAGATGAGGAATCTAGATGCGTATCCGAAGATCAACGAAGATTTCTATAGCAGAACTCTGTCTGGAGGTCTAATCACTCTCTTCTCCTCCATTGCAATTCTCTTTCTCTTCTTCTCAGAGCTAGGTAAGTTTTTCAATTTCATTAGTAATTCAACAATTAGAGAAAGCTTCAAGATTGATTGATTGTGTTTGTATGTAATTTTTATTGCAGGATCGTATCTTCATGTTGTTACTGAGTCTAAGTTATCTGAGATACTTCTAGAGGAGAAACTCTCCGAGTTAACGTATGTTACTCACTCTTTGCTTGTTTTTATTAGCTTATTTCAGCTCAAACTGTTCTGTTTTTTTGGTCATTAGAGCTTTTATAACCCAATTTTCTCGACCGAGGAGCCACGCTGCAATCGTGGGTCAAATTCAATAATAGAGCCTTTTCAACCATAAAAGTAGTTTTTTTTCATGCTGGAATGTATTCATTGGCGTCGCTTATAACCCATGTCTAAGCATCATGTCTGAAATCTCTGGAAATAGGTAATGATGAAAATACCCCATGGGAAGCCTAGAAGAAATCAACCCTTAAATGTAATAAGGAAAGTTTTTTCTGTATTAGAAGCATATAGTTACTGCCCCATAGGCCATAGCTTCAAAGGAAAAAGGTGATTATGAAAATACCCTGTGGGAAGCCGAGAAGAAATTGACCTTTTAAGTGTAATTCTCCCCCCCTGTATTAGAAGCATATAGTTACTGTGATTCTTATTTGTTGTTACCTAAGGTAGAGAGTTAGATCACTTATATATAAGGACTAGCGGAAACCCGTGTCACGCCACAGATCATGTTTTTAAACCAAAATGGCGTGCCTTCGGCACTACACCTCTTTAATGGCGTGCCTACGGTGCTACCAAATATTTCTACCGAAGAACAATATTTCTTTCATTGTTTTTGATCAACCTCTCCAAACTCATACCATTTCACAATTTTTTATTATTAATCGGTATTCTAAATTCTAGAGTAAGCCCCTATTTTATAAACTATAAACCCCCTGTAAATAATTTCATAAAACCATATAACAATAAATACTAAAAACTTGGTGGAAGTGGGAATAATTTTGCTCAACTCTGCCCTACAACATGCAAAAAACACATGCCCTCCTATGTTGAGCATTTCACAACATCAAAGAACTCAAAATTAAAGAAGGGCTAAAATATTTATTTCATTATTACAATATAGAGAATAAAAATGTCTAAAGTCAAATATTACATCTTCAAAACCACGTACCTACGACACATATATTGCTTACCACTGTAGTTTACATCTTTTTAAGGTGATGCATTTAGCATTATGCCCATTTACGATAGAGTTTAGCACTATGCCCATTTACGATGGAGTATCTATCGTTCAAATGTGATTTGCCTTCTACACTATGCCATATACGATACTATGCCTTATTTGTGATACATCTTTTCATCATTAATGACTATAAAGAATCCTCCTCCCAAGAATGGCAACTACAAGAATACTTAGACGGATCAAAGAAATTTACATCCACAGATTGAGCAATCTTAACAACCTTCGACTGTATAACCCCACAATCGTAGCAATATCCATCAGCTTCAATGTTGATTTACTTGAGGAAATCTTCACCATTTCAGGGTTTAAAAGAGCACCTATAGTGTCTACATCAAGAACTTGGTCCAGCTATATAAATATCCCAAAAGACAGCTTCTCCAATTCTTTAAAGCTTGGCATATTGTGCCCATGGAGGCTTGTTTGTTCCATATAAGTATTGTTTTACTTGCCTTCTTTCCCACCAATACCCACTTGTCCAAAATACATAAAAGTCCAATCAAAATACCTGTCTCCTTCAAGTAGAGAACCCCATCCATGTAAACAACATGGAACTACATTACCCTTCTAATATTCAAGTTTACGCCAGATTATGCTTCTTCAACCCAGCGCCTATCTTTTTATTTACTCACCTCCTTGTAATTTTCCGAATAGCAACAATGAACCATGAACAAAATCAAACTCTCGAGTACCTAGGAACTTCTCACAGCCCGTTCAACATTTTCGTGAAGCTTCCCATGTTACCATTCGTGAAGCTTCCCATGTTTCCATCCAAATCCGTCATGCATTTCCTCTGTTTACAATCCAAGAACATAAAAATGGGGTATAATAGATTTTGAGTTGCTGGTCGTTGGTCCTTCAATATTCCTCGTGAAACTGTTCTGTAACAAATGTACCCTCAAACCTAAACTTATCCCCTTGACTTAACTATATCGGGACTGCAATAAAAATGTGAATCCCATTACTATAACGCAACAAAAAAGTTCATAAAGGATCTCTTTCTAAAGGATACCCAGTTCACTGCCATAGATAACATTTTTTTCAACTCCACCTCGGTACATCATGCGACGCGCCTAATACCACAAATACAGTCCATGTTGTTTCCCCGTGACTATTGACACTCTTTGTTCAAGTAAACATCAGCGCCAAAGTTTCTGTTTAGCATTTCATCAAATACTTTCTTAGTTACTGTAATCAACCCAAAAAACATCTAATACTTTCCTGGCTTATTATAATCACCCGAAGAACATTTTCAAATATTACAAATCTTCGAAGGAAGAGAAGCCAAGAGGGAGATCTGAACCTGCAAGAGATCTGAACCTAATGTTCCCCAAATCAGACCCAAACTGAAACCCCAAACAAAAACAACACATATCCCTCTCCCCAAACAACATAAGAACCATCAACTCTTCTCAACAACATACCCCTATTTAAGCTCCCTTTCAATCTTCACTGCAAACCGACCGCCGTTGGAGAATACAAAATTAAAGCAACCATCATCAAATCCCTCATCACAAACACCATAAGCCAATCAAGACCTTAAACATCATAAACCAAGCAACTACCATCACAAACATTAGTAATGAGAACCCCCAAACAAACAAAATACGTACTTGCAAACATTAACAGCGGTGTTGGGAATAAGTTCCTCATAATTAACAATGAAATACTATGAAGAACTTACTTTGAAGACATACTGTGAAGAACTTAGTGAACTAAAAATCTTTGGAATACATTTCATGTACCCACCTTCAGACCACATTAACAACATATCAAACACCAACATCACCTTAAGTTGCTCCTCCTATTCAACCATCAAAGCTTCTAAACCCTAAAATCAAACCCATTGTAAAAGATTATCCTATGATTATTAGAAAACCCTATAATCGAATCATGAACCTCTTCAAAAATTACAACTTCAGAACAACTAAAATTGGGATTGAAATCTGTTTAACCACAAAAGCACAAAAATAACCCTAAATCCCAATTAGATTCAAACATTGAACTTGAACCTGTCTCCAATCAAACCTTGAAACCCTAGATCTCAATCGGTTTTCAATTAATTTTTTTAAGAATGATAACGAAACATGTGAAACATTGGATTGAAACACTCCATGGTTGCAACCAAATCTAAACCAAAACTCCATGATTAAAATCTTAAATTAGATCAAAAATGGCAAATAGAGGATCAAACCCTAGGAAGAACTGAAACTCTTACAGATCAATTTGATCGAAACCCTGAAGATCTGAGAAGGATCAAGTTCGGGTGAACATTATGGCAACATCTAGGGTTCTTCGGCGGAGATCAAAGAGAGAGACGACTGATTTGAGAAATGTGGTTTATTTTTTGGTTTTAATGGTGAGTCTAATTTACCCTCAAAACATTTGATTTGGTCTAGTGAGAGAAACTTCATCTCTACCACACAATTTCCTCGATTGGCAAATACAATGTTATTCAATGGTAAGATCTAGTGAGAGAGTAAATGGACGGTTGTCTTTATCCCAAGGCAAAATGTCTTTTTGTTTATCCCTTAACCAATGTTTAAAAAGGCAGAGGCGGTGAGTATTTGGTGAGGTAGAGGCAGTGTGAGGCGTAAGCCTCACGTTTTTTCTTAAAAAACTATCAAAACAATGTAGATTTAATACAAAAATTAAGAATAAGTAGACACATCCTATTTTTGTGTATGCAAATTAAGTAAATGAATGTATATGAATGTGGAGGCGAGATGAATAAGTAGGCATATCGCTTCCCATACTTGTCATTTGGTGCCTCAACATCAACGCAATACTTCTAACCCGAATCATTCCTTTCACTTTTTTTTTAGGTGGAACCATCTTCAATCAAAGCCTATGACTTAAGTAATTATACAAGCAACAACTTCAATAACGATTATCGAATATAAAAATTGAATAAACATAAACAAGTCATATCTTAACATATAGAGAAAAAAAATCACTAACATAAAGAAATCACTACCTTGAAAAATCTTTTGAATGTGTGATTTCTTTGAAGAAGATGAGAGATACTTGCAAAAGAAGAGGTAAGTATTCGACGGAATTCCGTTTCATTAAGATTTGAGCTCGCAAACCCATTTTTTGTGAGGAAGTGAAAACCTAGCTTTTTTCTCCAAAATCTCAAATTAAAAGAAGACTCGATGAATTGAGTCTTTAAACAAGACCCTCTTGGGTCGTTTTTGTAATTACAAGATACCCCATAGGGCAATTTGAAAAAAGAAAAGAATAAAAAGGTCTCAAAAGGTTAATTTTAACTTCTTATTTTCGTAAAATGGGAGGCGATGCCTTTGTATACGCCTCACATACGCCTCAGCCGCCTTCCACGCCTCACACAACGCCTCCCATTTTGCTTGGAAGGCGGCTCCTTGAGGTATTTTTGATGAAAAGCGGAAGGCGCGCACTGAGGCATTTTTTTAAACCATTCCCTTAACAAAGCTTGGCTGTCTTTTTGTTTATCAAAATACCCTGCAGGAAGCCGAGAAGAAATCGACCCTTAAGTGTAATTTTTTTCCCCTGCCATAGCTTCAACTTGTTATGAAGGTTGGGCTGTCTACGTCCTGTCCACCTATTCACTGTGATTCTTATTTGTTGTTACCTAAGGTAGAGAGTTGGATTACTTATATACAAGGATTATACACCGTTTAGCACGGTTAGAATGTAGTCTATTCGTAGTTGATCTCATGCATTGAATAATTTGGAAAACAGAAACTCTGTTAAGCAATTTCTTGGATTTTGTATTACGACGTATTTTACTTTATCTTAAAGGAGGAGTTATATCTTCCAGTTTGATTGAGGGTTTTCATTTAGTAACTTTTTCTTTGTGATTTTCCAGTTTGATGTGACATTTCCAGCTCTTGCATGTTCCCTTTTAAGCATTGATGCTATGGATATAAGTGGAGAGCAACACTATGATATAGTATGTCTCAAACCCATTTGACTTTTCACTATATCTGCATTACTATTTTCATCCTACTCAACCTGTGTTGTGGTGCTTGGTTGTAGAGACATGATATTATCAAGAAAAGAATAGACCACCTTGGCAATGTAATTGAATCAAAACCAGACTTGGCGCTCCTAAGGTGTGTATCTACTCATAATTTTGATATAAAAATTTCTAGAGATTATGGCCAAGTAAAATCTTACACGTAATCTTACATACACTCATATATATATATATATATGGACAACCTAAAGCGTCTACAAGATTTCGGATTTGTAATCCTTTTTCAATGTTGACAGAAACGTTGGAATGAATTTTTTGTTTTTGAGGATGATCTTCATCGTGAAGTTAGATGATTTTTGTGTGCCTAAAAGGGAATACACTTAATGGGATCTCATGAAGTGATTCACGATCTCTATGAGAAGTATAACTTGCATGCTTGTTCGAATAGTACTTTCACCCTTCTTCCAAAGGTGGAAGGTGCTGCGAATATGTGAATTTTCTTACATATGAGTAGCAGCTTTATATAATTATAGAAAAAGCGACCGTTTAAAATGAGATTTGTCTTTACTTTGGTCAGAGGAGAAGAGGAGGTGCTTTTTCCTTTGGTTCTAAATCATCGTCATCTCCTTCACATAATGTTAGTTGCTAATGAGAGTATTGGTTTAGCATCATTTCGGGTAAAGCATGTGTATTTGTAAAATAGAGAAGGAGAAGGTGTACAGACATGTAAGCTGGACTTTTTTTTCAAAATAAATGGAGGGGGCAGGCGGGGAAATGCACCCTGGCCTTTATCTTTGGTTATGGTAAATTTTCTCCAGCGAGTTATTTCAGGAGCACGAGAAGCTTATGACAAGGTGATTCCTCATATTTTTCTTATGTTTTATCATGGTCAGTGGTGTGTCCAGGAAATCAAGTCAGGGTGGGCACGGTAACAAGAGGATATGGGGGTCGGGGGCGATAGGCCCCGAATTTTTTTTAGAATGTCCTTCATCAGTACTTTTTCTTTGTAAAATCTCAAACTCTACCTTGTTGATCTATATCGACCATTGCTTTGTACAAATATCAACTTTGGAAAAATTATTAGAAAATTTGAAGTTGTGGATGATGATCTCAAATCATGGAATATATCCCAAAAGTTAACCTGGGATCTAGTATGGAGACTCACCAAATGAAGTATGGATGAAAAACTTTATATGAGAGAGGGATACTGGAAATGATTGAGAGGATAGAGATATGAGGAGTTCGAGGAGAGGGAGAGAGATTCTTATAAAGAGGAATTGTGTGGGAGGAGAAGTCAGAGAGAGGTTTGAAACAATGGCAATGTTATGGAGTTACAAAATTGACCCCAAAATAATATGTTATGGGTGGGAAAGACATGACAACCCTCGTAATTTTGAATTTGAGGGTGGGCAAGAAGCAATTTTGAAAGTAGGTAAGGAAGAAAAAAAACTTGCTTTAAAGATCAAACTCTTAAAGTTTCAGGGTGGTGGGTAGCTGCCCACCCTCACCTCTATGTGCGTCCGCTTGATCTTGGTAGCTGGGCTTTATGTATCATAATAAGCAGTTGAAATATAGTAAATATAGTGATGAAGGGTTTTGAGGTGCGAGAAGATCAAATGTTGATGACACATCTTCAATTTTCCTGCATATGATGGTTTTTAGAGGGTTTTGAAGTTGTAGTTGAGAATCGAATGCATTCTATGTTGTTTTGAGATGGTGTCGGTCTTTAGTATAAATTTGAACAAATGTAAGGTATTGGGTGCGGTTAAGGTACAAGATATTACTTGGTTTGCTAATAGGGTTGGGGCAAAATGTAACTATGAACTTACTAGGTCGTGTTGTTATTCAGATTATAGGTCTAAGGTAATCTCGGACCATTTCATTGACGTATTTGCAAGAAGACTAGTCAATAAAAAGACTAAGTACCTATTGAAAAAGGGGGAGGGTAAATCTTCTGAAGATTGCCTTCTTCAATTTGCTAATTATCTCTTTATTTTCATTACGAAAAAGTGCGCAGAATAACTCAGAGACTAGCATGAAAAGCTTTATTCGAAACGACTTAAAATAATATCAAACATCGGTCGATGGAGTAAAGTTTGTAGACCAAAAAGTGAAGGAGGGCGGGGTATTTAAAATTTGACACAGACAAATCAGGCTTTGTTAGGTAAGTTTTTAAGTGGTTTAGGATAATGTCCTTGATGATCAAGGATTATGGAAGGGAGTTATCTTAGGGTTTGGTGTGAGAGGTTTCAGGTAAGCAACAAGGGGGTGGTAAAGAGTTTTGGATGTTGAGCACGGCGTTAGGTTATGAATGTCAGAACAAGAATACATATTAGAATTGGTATGGGTAATAGTTTGCGGTTGTAAGGGCATTGCTGATTGCTTAGCTCTTCTTTTGACGAATACTACTTTTCAGTGTCCCATTTCAGATCACCATGAGCTCACTGTCCAAGAAATTTTGAGTATTTTTTATACATTTGTCACGTAATTTGGCCTTTCTGAGTAGTTCAAGTGTCACAAATTGGCTAAATTAACATATAAGTTTTTCCAATAAACTTGCTAGTTTTCGTACTCAGGGTAAGAGGGTAGTAGAGTTTTTGTGGATTATAACAAGGGGTGATTTTCTTTGAGATCATTATATAAGGCTCCTTGGATTCCACACTTATTTTTTTATTAGGTTTTTATGAGAGAGTTTGGATCTCTACACTCAAGGCCAAGGGGGTGTTTTTGCATGGACCGTCTTCTTAAATAAGACTTTGACCATTGGCAACTTACGTAAGCATAAGATTTAAGCTATAAGCGATTGTGCCATCTGTAAACAAGATGGGGAACCTTTGACCTCCTTTTTCTTTGTTGCTCCTTTGCCTGTGGAATTTTGATTGGATATGTTGTTAAAACTGCTCCAAGTTGGTTGCGTCCTGGTACCATAAAGATTCTCCTATCAAATTGAAACTTGACTAATCTATTCGACAAGGGTAGGGTTATGTGACAATCTCTCCTCTCTGTAGTTATGTGAGCATTTGTCTAGAAAGGAGTACGAGGAAATACAGAGGAAAAGGCAAAAAAGAAAAAAAGAAAGAGAGAAATGAGTAGTTTTGATAAAATCTCGCGTTTTAGTATAGTAAAGCGGCGGCTTTTGATGCGAAAGGGGTCTTCTTTTACTCTCTCTTGTGGGTAGGCGGAGCAATGTTATCTTAGGAGCTCTATGTTATTTCTTTTTTGGTGGCTTTTATTTCCTCACTTTTTTTCTTATCAATTTAATAACATAATGGTTATAAGTATAAAAAAAAAGGTGTTGAGTACTTGATCTTGAACATGATTATATTTGCTTAAAACAAGTTTTCACTGAATTTTCAAGGGAAGTGTCTGTAAACCAATACGACTACATTTTCCAGAATGTATTTACGAGTCTGGAGTATCATGCTTGTTTGCTAGTAATTTTATCGTCTTTGTTATCGTGTTTTATAGAAATGGTTGTTCTAGATATTAAGGTAGTCGTGCTCTATTCTGCTTCTATTTTCAAAATCATAAGACAGACAAATTTTGAGGAGTATGGATAAGATGGGGGAAGTTGGCCATATTGGTTTTTTTGAGTTTTTTTGATTCTTGTGCCTCATGTGTGAGGTTTCTTTTTTCTTCCTTGATTGGTTCTTGTGATTTTACTTTGTTAAACAAATGTTCTGGAATTTTTCTACTCATCATGATGTAGTTATAATTCGAACGTGCAAGTTTTAATGAGGTACACTCGGGGTTATGAAGTGGATTTTGATTCTTTAATGTCATCTTAATTAGTTTTGTATAACACAAGAAGGCAAGAAGGCTTAAGGAAAAATCACCGACACGAAAGCGAATATCTACTTATGAGATTGTAAAATTTCAATTAAACCCACAAATCCAAGAAGAGGATCTATTTCAACCCCTAAATTTTCATTCTTCATTGAAATAGGAGACCACCTCCGATGTCTAGGAGGCTCGGTTCGATTTTTTTCCACCCTTGAAAAGCATTTCTATTCCTCTCATACAGAATCCCCAAGTAATCACAAAGGACCAGCCTCTACACGATACTCCTTCACCAAGTGTTCAAACATTAAGCTGAGAAGTTGAACGCCCCACAAGTCTGAGCGAAATCCGATTAACTATATCCACGCCTGTCTAGAAAAGGCACCACAATGTAGGTCACACTACTACTTTAACATTCAATAATAATTGAGTATAATCCACCTTTTCACACTCGGTTTCATCCTCATTAATTATTAGACAAACACATTTTGACTATATTTCTGTCTTTGTTCTAATTCCTATTTGTTTGTTTTTTCAGATTGAGAAACCCTTACAGAGGCATGGTGGAAGGCTTGATCATAATGAGACTTATTGTGGCTCTTGTTATGGAGCGGAAGTGGTATATTCTCTTTTGGACAGTATTTTCCAAAATAATCTGCATACGGTCTGCTTTCCTAAATTGCGTACGGTCTGCTTTCCTAAATTAAACCAATGCCGTTTTAATGTTATATGCATGTAAAAGTGATAAATCACCTGGTTTGATAGGACGATCTAGATAGCTTAGATCATAGTATGACTCACATGCTTAAAAGGATTACTTGATGGATTCGATTTTATCGAAACCATTAACTGATCAAACTTATCAGTCAGTTAACTCAACTAGAAATTGTTAAGTAGAGCTATTCATTCCATCCTATAGAACTTGATTGAGGCATCTATGCTACTTTCTGTTTATGTACTCCTAATCATTTTGAGTGCGTCGTTTTAGCCAATTACAGAATCTACTCAAGGTATGCCACTAAGGAGTTAACTTGTTTTAATACTAGATTGACGTAAATTTCTTGAAAAATGTTGTGTGCGCATTTAACCATGAGACACTATCGTTAACTTTTTTATTATATTTTGTTTATTTGTCTTTCTGGTGGTTGGATGTGAAGTAGGAGCATTACTTATCTCATTCACTGTTGTCCAAACTTCGTTGTTGATTAATTTATGGTGGAGTTGATGGCCTGAAAGGGCTTAGAGTTAGTGAATGAGAGTGGAAAGAGGTGACTCTTTTCTAAATTCGAATGATTCTTTTGGGAATATTTGGATTTCTTCTGGCATTTCTATGTTCTTTTGACGTTAGTTTTTTAGTCTCCTGGCTGGCATGGGAAAGACCGAAAGAGTAAGATTTGTAGTGTAGCCTTACCTGAAGGATATCCTACAGCGGAGAGTTTAGGCTATTCCGTTGAATACTCTCTATGACGTATTTAGGATTTTTCTTGAATTCACTGTATATATCTAAATAACTGAGTGGGTATGGGGCAGCCTCTATAAGCATTTAAAATAAGCAAAGTATGCCAGGCAATAATTATAGGGCCTTTGGGGTGAATAGGGTCTCAAATTCTGTTGTATAAGCCTACTATATTTTGGAGGGAAAGAAATTGAAGAATATTTCAAGACAAACCACGCCTGCTACTTGCACTCTCAATGATTTTACCTTTGAAGTTGACCTCAAATGCTTGAAATGGAACAAAGTGTTGGAATAGTCACCAAATAGAGACGTAGTAATTAACTGGGATGTTGTGCTGCTACCGAAGTTGCCCAAGTCAATCACGTGGACTTCATGGATGCAAGTACTCAAAGAAGCACATAAATCTATCCTGAATTGTGATGCGAGTCTTACCCTTACTTGACTGCTGCTATGTTGGTGGTATGGTTCCAACTACTGATCCTCTTCTAGCTTTGAATGGTTATTCTCCTCTTGATGATGTCACTGTCATTCTCAAATTTTAATCTGTTTGGGTTAATAATATCCTTATACACATGACATAGAAGACTAGGAAATAATTTCAGAATGGAAATGTGCCATTGAAGTTGTTAAAGGGGGCTTCAAGTCTCCAGTATGTACTTAAGGTGAGGTTTTACTTAAGCCAATGTCTCTCTTAAGACATATATGTTCTGGGATGAGTGGAAGTGATTGCCTGATCATGATCAATTGATGAGTTTCTGAGTTTCTTGGAGAAATTTGTTACCGGTCGATCACAAATGAATCCCAAAGACACGCTTATCTTTAGAAGTTTGGACTACGTATGGTCAACCGCTTAATAGACCTAAGCTGTAAATTACTGTACAGAAGACTCTATTTGACCAGAAACATAGTAGAGTAGACATGAGCTTGGGCAACATAGTCGGCTATATGGCCTATGCTCTATTCTAATAAAGCTTGATTTATATAATTTTTGTCATCCGCTACAATTTCTTTTGAGGACTTATTTTCTCTTTTATAAGAAATCATTTCCATACCTTTAAACCTGACCGTCTCCTACCTACCATAAGTTGGTGATCAAAGATATTTTGGACGCTAAATGAAGAATATCGATACAGGTTCCACAAAGCAAGCAATAGGTGCACCTAGGCTTAAAATCTGTTCCGATTTATTTGAAGGCTATAATAGAAATATCCACGAATTGACCTTTTTTACCTTTTAGGCAGAAAATCAACAATATTAGAACTATCGGAATATCGATAAATATTGGGAAATATTGTTATATATTGAGGAAAAATCGGGAAAGAAATAAGATAGGAGAGGTCAAGCTTTGATTGAATCAGAGTGACTAAACAAAATATTCTTAAGATCTGAGATCAGCATTAAATCACTTTTAGCTGGAGATCTTTTTTGGATTAGCACTTATCGTTTCCTTCCTGTTCTTGGAGGAGATTAAGGAAGTTGTAAAACCCTTCTGGCTAAGTCAGGACAATACACCTTGGGAGAATGGAGTGAGATTTTTGGAGTAGAAAACGAAGAAGATGAAGAGCAAACACTTTTTTCCCTATTTTTATTTAGATCTTATATTTACTCTCTACTTTCTCTCCAGAGAAGTTGTCACAAGGTCCTCCGCAATCCGAGTCAGTTGTCTCCGCTTTTCAGTTGAATCAAGCTATCGCGAGCTTTATTATGTTCAATGCAGTTTTGATATCTTTCTAACTGGTCCCACGTGTTCAAGAAATATCTCCATATCCCTATATCATAAGTAGCCTGAGGGCAATTAGATAGCCATGCATAGTCCTCCATCTCCTACAATAGCTTCATTCACCTTGATCCTGTATAGTCCGCTTGTTCCAAACCCTCCACAAACACTGGTTATATTGCCCATGCAAATAAACTTTCATCTTCCTAAAATAACTTTTAAACACATTCATCACCTCTTTCCCAAATTTCCTTTCATTTTCAAAGGTAAATTTTCCCTGTCTACTACTCAGTGCCTCTTGAAGAAACTGCCTAATATTTTCCAGCTATTTTGCCACAAACGTCCCTAAATGGAGATGGAAGAGAGATAATATTCTTTGTTAGCTATTCTCTATACTGGTTAAGGCCTTAGTGTTCATTTCTACACAGTGACACAATGATCACATGCAAAAGTGCACTCAGTACAAACATCCTCTTGCCACTAACCTTGTATCGTCACATGTAGAAGAGTTCTTGTCATCGTGGACCTCTTCCGATTGATCATCCTCTTTCAATCAAAAGTGGGGCCAAACATGTATTGCCAATAACCTAATATATACTTTGATATAGCATAAAAGTTCACAATAACTGGTGTCCTAGTTTCAACACAAGACAGTCATTATGAGCACATATCGAATGTACCTGTTCAGAGTAGGTAGGTAAGATTCATCTTTGAAATATTAAGAAATTAGTAGGAAAGGGGTAATAGTTAGGCATTGTGGAACATACTTTTAAAAGTAATTAGTAAAGTACATTCAAAACTGTCATATGTTTTTTCCAGCTGAACAGACTTATAAAAGGAATTAATTATAATTTACCAAATGCTCTAAAGTTTTCGTAATTGTATAAAAATGCTGTAGGCCAGGATATAGCAATTTAAAACTAAGCAAATGGGCCTCAATACTTTTGTGGGACATGGCAAGAAAGTGATTCGTATTATAATGTGAGAAAAATTATATAAATTTGGTGTGGTAACACGTGTTTGTAGGCTGTCAACTATTGTTTTCCTACAGTACAAAAGCCAGTGAATTTTTTATACTATACCATGTCCAGACTCATGTTTTTTTTTTTTTTTTTGTTGCAGTTAGATGATGATTGCTGTAACTCGTGTGAAGAAGTTCGCCAACCATACAGAAAGAAAGGATGGGCCTTGAGTAATCCTGATTTTATCGATCAGGTCTGTTGTGATATTTTTGTTTGCTTTATCATTTTTCTTTCTCCAATGTTAAACATCCTCAAATGTCATGATATTCATGCGGAATCTTTACTCTACCAGATACCGATACGATAAATTTTTACTCTTACCAGATACCGATGCGATAAATTATAATCAAGGTACTGAAACGCGATTGCAATTGCAAGGGATGCAAAAAATGCCCCTCTAATGTTTTAAGCCACTAATGCACTGCACCTCCTTGCATTTTGTCGCAATTTGCAAGATGTGACCGCAATGCTTGAATTCTCCTAGATGCGGACCAAATTGCGATTTCCAAACTACTATAAAATACTTATCATGTACACGATAGAAATTGCGGTTATTACTTCTAATATTGCATATAATTAGTTATGTGACTATAGTAAGATAATTGCCATAGTTATTCCATTAATAATTAGTCTATAAGACAATCCTCTAGAAGTTCATTTGGCTGAAAGTATGGGAATCATTAGTCACTTCAGGTCTTCACAGCCGACTTTGCAAGTGGGAACCTCCCCAAGAGGGATGGGTAACTGGAACAAGACGGTACCTTTGGGCAGCAACCACAAGGGCATAGGGGGTATGCTAAGAGATGACAATGGGTCTCTTAATCAATTCTATCTTGGCGATTAAAGTTAGAGCCATTTTAATGGGGATACAAATGTGTACAGATATGGGGTTCAAAAAGATCCAATTGAGAGTGAATTCAAAGCTGGCTGTGAAGATAGTGAAGGTACCTTACAACCTACTTACAGAGTCAAACATGATGTAGCAAAGATCAGGAGCATCATAAGAGAGCTTGAGGAGGGGTTTAGCATTAAACACATCTTTAGAGAAACCAACAAAGTGGCAAGTCACCTAGCTGGTTTGGAAAATGCAATTAATTTTTCTTTATAGGGCCTTCCAATGAGCTCCTGGATAACTTGTTGTACCATGATGTATTGGAACCCTGTATACTAGATTGTTACTTTATCATGGTTTAATACAGGTACGGGTCTTGCCTTAACCCCAGCTTGCTTTCGCAAAAAAAAGTAAAGAAGGCAAGAATGAAGAAATATGTAAAATAGTAAAGACCACATGAAAACTAACTAGGACACATTGATTTTCATGCAACGTCAAAATAGATACAGAATGATTGCAAGATTACAAACATGGTCTTGGAAAAATATTTGCACTTCAAGTAGCAAATGAAGGAATATGAAACAGAGGAAAAAGGAAAGACAAAAAAAGAAACGAGCAGCCGAAATGAAATGAGAAACAAGGTGAGCGGGGACTGTAGAAATTGCGAATTAGAAGTGATTTAGAGGGTAACCTCATTAAATAGCGCTTAACCCTTATTAAATGGCGGCCTCCCCCTACTATGTCAATAGCTCCGTATTGAATAAAGCACCTAGGCCTTCTGAATAGGACCTGCCTAGCCACATTATTTAGTAAGGATATAGGCCTAGTAGAACAGGCTAAGCTACTAGGCCGAAGCGTGCTAAGCTACTAGACCTTATTTGTAGTTTCCAGCGTTATCAGCGACTATTGCCAACAGGTGCTATGAAGTAGTTAGTTAATGATAAATTATTAATAGAGAGTATGCCCTTATTGGTTGCAAAAAGCAGTTAGTAGCGGCCCGATGATGAATAACACTTTTGGTAGGTTTGTCTTAGTTTTAGTTTAGTCTGAACACCTTTCAGGCTCCTTTGCGGTAACCTCCAATCACTACTGTTAGTGACTTAATAGCGAGCTCTGAAGAAGCTACTACACCCAACTACTAATATGAATACTGACTACAGTATCCTTACCCTTGTAGCCCATATTAAATAGCGTGACTAGGTAGATCTACTATTTAATGAGAAGAAGGTGTGTTTGTAGGGCCATATGTTACTGCATCTAAGGAAAATTATGGGCATTGAGAGAAAGAAGAGGGGTTTTACTGGTGCTATTTCAATAGAACAAATACAAAGCGAAACATAAACAGGTTTCTGAGAGGGAGAGTGACAGACTCACTGTTATTACAAAACAAAGATCTTGTGAAAGAAGATGAGAGAGGGAGAATTGAGAGTTAGATAGGTGTAGAAGTATCTTGTTGGAATGTGTAAAGCTTACTACTGAAACAAGCCTATATCTTCTTTAATATTGTGATGTAAAGCAAAGTTATGGTTCTATATTCGTACATCAACTAACTAGTTCCTTTCAAAATGTACATGCACTTACGTTTAACTTATTTATGGTAAGAAAATATTGGTATTGATCTCTCTTGGCTAACACCTCAGGTCTCATTGACTGTGTTTACTTAAGGACACACTTCATGTAGTTATGGATAACACATACCTTTTTAAGTGTATATAGGTGTTGGGTCTCTCACTGGGTGAGGCACCCACCTAAGCCACCCTCTGATGAAAAACT
Organism: Kingdonia uniflora; assembly: GCA_014058105.1. NCBI lineage: Eukaryota > Viridiplantae > Streptophyta > Magnoliopsida > Ranunculales > Circaeasteraceae > Kingdonia > Kingdonia uniflora. Next base: position 451,866 of record JACGCM010001976.1, read on the forward strand.
GACATACAACTATATCATCTGATACCTTTCATCAAACTGATTATCTCATACTTCATCTAAAGGTCTCCATCTGTTGGTGATACCGATTAAATGCTATTTATTGTTTTTCTTCAGTGCAAGAGAGAGGGTTTCTTTCAAAAAATAAAGGAAGAAGATGGCGAAGGATGCAACATCCATGGATTTGTGGGGCCAATAAAGTTGCTGGAAACTTCCATTTTTCTCCTGGAAAAAGTTTCCCGCCTATCAAACTTTCAGCTTTTTGATTTACTGGCACTTCAAACAGAGAATTTCAATGTGAGGACCTCTCTCTCTCTCTCCCTCCTTTATTATTCTATTATAAGTACACTATTCATTAACCTCCTTCCTTTACATAACTGCAGATAAGTCACAAGATAAACAAATTATCTTTCGGCGAAAAGTTTCCGAGTATCATTAATCCACTTGATGGATAAGGTCATTAAATCGTCAAATTTTAAATTTGGCTGAGTGATAGGGTGGAAAGTGCTTTGCTACCTTTAGACCTTGTAAGTTCTGATTCACTTCAGAACTTGATCTAATTTCTCTTCGGTTATTGTTTTTGTTATGGGCCATTTGTCTTCGAAAAAATTGCTCTAATGTGTTTACTTTTGGTAATAAATTTCAGTGTTCAGTGGACTCAGGAAACATCTTGTGGGATGTACCAGTACTTCATTAAGGCGAATATTTCTGAATTGTTGTTTCGTACAATCTGATCAATACCTGCTGTTTTTGGCAAAATATATCCTATTCATGGCAGTTTAGCTAAATACTTTTTCAATCCTTTCTCTGGGTTCCTCAAAACTGCATGAGCACCTATTTGTTGGGAGACTCATTCTAACTTCTTGATATTGTCAAATAAGGAGTAATCTGCCATTGGTTGCTAGCTTGGTTCAAATAATTGGATACTAGTCACCTTCTACATAATTCCACGTAATTATTCAAATCAACTTCTATTAATCCATATTTCCACATAATTATTCAAACCAACTTCTTGATGAGTAGTAGCCGACTCTCGGATTTGAGACTATGGTCATGACTTTTTCTTTTGGTTCAGGTTGTCCCAACGACCTACACGGACATTAAAGGCCACAAAATTAGTTCTAACCAGGTAAAGAAATATCATGTGTCTAATAGCTTAGAATTGTCCTTTTCCTATTTCAATGATAAGTCAGATTGACTTTGAAAAATTTCCTGCAGTTTTCCGTGACTGAGCATTTCAGAGGTCCACAAGGTTATCCTCAACCCCCTCCTGGAGTATTTTTCTTCCATGATCTGTCTCCAATAAAGGTATTTGAATCCTAACCGTGTTAAGAATTATGGAATAATAATGGATGCCCTTATTAGAATAATCTTGCTTGTTACTTTTCATCTAATTTAAATTTGTATCATGCAATAAAAATAAGCATATAATTAAATAAAATAATTGGCAGTCCCCAAAATGATGGTTTTAGCCAACATGGAAATGAGTAATTTTTATTTTTTTGCTTCCAAGGATATCCATAAAGCATCCTTTACTAACTCCTTAACTATCTTCTGTAAAGCTAGCCAGCACGTTAAAACATATATTTTGTTTTAAAGGACATAAAAAAATGGCCTAAAATTCTCCTTCCAGAGTTGAAGCCTATACATTTTGTTTTAACTTTTAAGAGCTACAAGTTTCTATCATCCCTGAAATAAGCCAAAGCATACTGTAGCAAGCAATTTAGGTTGTGGACAATAGGATAATTATCGGAAATATCATGGACAGCGGTAATTTATTCATAGAAATTGTGACATTTAACACACAGAAAAGGTATATTTGCATATCGTGGTATATAAGGCAACAATAGCATTGTTAGTAAATTCATGTTACATGCTTCTTTCTTTGAGATGTGCACCATTCCCTTGAAAATCATATTTTCAAATAGACATGTACATTTCCTGCTCCATCTGAGCTGTACATCATAACTTTAAAAGTTTGAAGAACTATAGTTTCATAGGTCTTATTGATTTATGTTCATCATTTTTCCGTATCATTACTAGTTTCCCCTAATTCTTTATTCGAAGAGATAACATTTACGTGCGAGTTTTATTTTCTTCTCCCTTCAGTTATCAGCTGTTAATCGTATTAAACAATTTTGCAGGTGACTTACACTGAGGAAAATGTATCATTATTAGTCTGTTACACTTCCTGACGAATATTTGTGCTATTATTGGAGGTAAATCTACATTTTCCCTTTCCTAGTCCAGATCACTTACTCGTGAGTATTAAAATCTCTAGCTCCTTCGGATGTTATGGCGAGGCAGGGAACTAGTCCCAGAGTCTTTCCCTCTTTTTACCAAGGCAAAGGGCGACAAATCATTTAAAATTTATTAATCTTTTGTGTTTCAGGCATTTTCACAGTTTCTGGGATCATTGATACTTTTCTATACCACGGCCACCGTGCAATTAAAAAAAAGATGGAGATAGGGAAGTACGGTTGATCATGGAAAGAAGAACTCATTCCCTGATATGAAGATAACAAGAGGAATGGTGAATACTGAGAAAAACTTGCAGCAGATGGAGAAAGAAATTTGGGTCTTTTTACATTGTTTAACCACAAAAATCGAAAGAAGATTTTTTGCTCTCTTTTTGTACGTTTTCATGGATACCCTTTTATGTGTATTCTTCTATATAAGGCTAAGTTGAGGTTGCAGAAAGAGATCAATAAACTTCTAGTTCTATGGTGTGAAAATTGGACACTAGAAAATTACCGATTTTGAAGTTTCTAGCAATTATACGGCAACTAGCACTTTCCTTGGACTGTTCTCTGCTAAACCATCAGGTTATTGCAGTTTGTATTTAGTGTGTCAAAGGAAAAAAAAATCCCATCGTTTGTTTATACTCTTTCTGGCCCTGCTTGGCATGTATGTGATACCGCAAATACCTCCCTCATTTTCCTAGTGAAAATCTGTGGGAAAATGTACAAAAACAGGCTCTCTATGTGGAGGCTCTACTTCCACATTGTTCTCCAAATTTTTGTAGCCCGATCTTATTTACTGTTGTCAGTTCGGGATTACCAAAGCAAATTTCTTATTGCGATAGGGTCAGTCTCTTTATTTTTTAACGTCCTTTATTGCAAGACTATTCAACGAGAGGAGCTTAAGGCTGTGATGGATGACTCTAGTAGAAGCTTTATGTATGTTTAAGCATTTGAATGTATAAATTTTAATTTATTTGTTTTAAGAGCTTTATTTACATGAGTTACGATTAATTGAGTTTGTAGGAAAATGAGAACATACAAATCGTTTACGTTAAAAAAACACACAATGACGCCAAAATCCAATCTGAACCCTAGAAATCCTAATTGATTCTCGTTATCGATCTTGATTCGTGATGGATCTCCCTACACTTAGTTTAATTCAAGACATCATCAACAGAGAAATCAAACTACTAGGAAGTGAGGGTTTGAAGGAAAATCCACCTACTCTACTACAACAAATCCTGATAAACCCTAAGACAGCAACAATACCTCCATCACCGCTAATCACTTATGAATACGCTAACAGGAGGGATGACGATCATGTTCTGAATGGGATTCCACCCCCTCAGAGTAAAATTCCTGACGCCATCCAGGAATCGACTCCAAACCGAGTAATATGCCCTTGGGGCTTCATGGGGAAGGTTGCTAGGGAGGAGAACACAACTATTGCTATCCGGCCAGAACAAGAACTCAAGAGTAACCAGGTTATGGGGAGTGAAACCACCTCCCAATGTAAAATCCCTGTCCCAACTGGAGAAAAACACTAACCCACGTTTGTAGAAAAAGTTTGTGGAACAGTAACAGAGAGCAAGGAACCGACTGGGCTTATTGCAACTGGAAGAAGAGAAGACACATCCATAATCTCAATCCCTAGAGCTAAAATTTCGGATGATATATCGATTTATCAATACAGTCTCATTGGCCGACTGGACCTACAGAAGATTAAACTTACAACTGTGCAAGAATTCGCAAGAACGCACTGGAAAAAATTAAGGGTACATGCAAATTGATTCAAATTGGAAAGGGGTTCTTTATAATCAAATTGGAGTCCGAGGAGGACAAGATAAACATATGGAGTAGAGGGCCATGGATGATCGAACAAATGCCTATGAGACTTCTGCCTTGGAACCCATTTTTCTCGGTTGACAAACACTGTAACTCAACTGCTCTGATTTGGTGCAAGTTTTCGGGTCTGCCTATAGAAATGTGAAGCACATTATCGTGTCCCTTGGGAAGACTCTGGGTACTCCTATTCAGCTCGATCAATCTACAAAAAATTAGGATTACGGATATCATGCTAAAGTGCTAGTCAATATCGACCTGTCTAAGCCAATCCCAGACCATATACTACTTGAGGTTGAGGGCACTATCATCAAACAAGAAGTCATGCTTCATCGTGTCCCAAAATATTGCAATCACTACAAAAATGTTGGGCACACAATAGCCGAATGCAAGATAGTGCAGAGAGCATTTCGAGTAAATGAAACGGAACAAAACAAGACCAAGTCGAAGACAGCACAAGGAATCGCTAAGGGTAGCAGGGGCAACCAAAGCTTAATGATCCAAGAGAAGCAACCCCAGACCAAGGCAGTGGAAAGGACAAATACAGATCTATCAAGCAAACATACATACTTTCAGGAGACAATGGAAGAGAGTAGTACAACATCCCCACCCATCTACTTCCCAGGCATGCCAAGGCCGGCTAACCATATGCAACAACATGAAAAAATCCCTGAGAACGTTGATGGTCACGAACAAAAGGTAGCAACAAACAACCGTTGTCACCCATAGGGAACAACATTGCTAGTAGGGTAAACTAATTTGCAGCCCTAAGAGATGAGGAGGAAGATATAGAACATACATAATCGATACTGTCTGGGGAGGTGGATGATACAAGCAAAAATTCGATTCTCAAAGGAAGAGACGAGCAGCAGACGCAGCTATCTCAACATCACCAACATATGAGGAAGAGGCTAATACAGCAGACGCAGATAACGCAAAGAAACCAACAACTGATGAAAATTCTCTTGAGGGAGATGTTTATTTATATGCGATACACGAGGTCAGACAAAATCTAAACCCAACAAGTTGGGCTGATGAGGTGGAACAGGAAGAACAGGTGCAACTTAGCCCCAACCAAGTTTTGAAAATGGGTAAGGTGTACACCTTAGACCAAAAAATTATACGGTCTACCCGCAAATATTAATGAAGATTATTTTATGGAATTCCCGAGGGCTGGGGAGCAGAAAAATAACTTGATATCTCAGACAAACAATTCCACGAGCACATCCAGATATTGTGGGAATTGCTTAACCGAAAATATTTCTGTAAAGACTTTGTGCTGCCGGGATATGAAACCAAGATCATTACCAATGAACAAAATGCTGAAAAAGGCAACATATGGATACTTTGGATTAAAGGAAGTCTAGAACCTGAAGTTCTAGCTCTGTCGAAACAGCATATTACGGTGCAATACATGGGGAGCTGCTTCTCCTTTGTACATGTAGATTGCAACAAAATTAACAGGTTGGAGCTTTGGGTTAACCTCTCTAATTTTGCTACAACGAATGTAAAGCCTTGGATATGCATTGGAGACTTTAATGTGGTGCTGAGGACCTCTGAGAAAAGGGGGAGAAGACCACCCCCACTTAACGTAATAATTAATTTCAATAACTTTTTGGATTCAGCTTGACTTTCAGAGAGCCCCTCCTCTGGGCTTCAGTTTACCTGGTGCAATGCTCAAAGTGGAATTAACAGAACTCTGGTGGTTCTGGACAGATGTTTACATAATACAGAATGACAGGATACTTTCAGGGGGTGGTGAATGAAGGTCTTGCCTCGTACCCAATCCGATCACTCACTTATTATGGGTGAATGCTGCCATGTCCATAAGTCAAAAAACATCTTGTTCCGATACTAATAGTTATTGGGAGAAGAACCTAGTTTTGATGCCCTGGAAGCACATAGTAGGGGACAACTGATGAACGCTGCTCCACTTTTTTCTCTTATGTTGAAGCTACGACACCTTAAAGCTGACATTAAGATGTGAAGACAGAACTTCGTCACCCACCAAAAAAGCAAAACGCGACTAGAGAGGGAGGTTCTGCAACTCCAAATCCAATTGGAAGACGATATCACCAATGACCTAATAGCAAAGAGATACCTTGCCCAAACCAAATTACTAAACAGATGGGAGGACACTGACGAGGTGTACTTGAGGCAAATATTAAGGATTAAATGGCTTCAAGCGGAAGACAGAAACACAAAATACTTTCACGCAACTACAATGCCCAGGAACGTCAAGGCTCTTATCGCAAAAATTAAAGACGACACGGGAACATACATTACAAGCCAACCCCGCATCCAGGAACACATTGTCAAATACTACACTTCCAAATTCTCTGCAACAGACACTTAGAACTGCCCATCAATGTTTGAACAGCTCCCCTAGCAAGTGTCAGCGGAAGAAAATACGCATCTTACAACTGTCCCCACTGATGAAGAGATCCAGGCAGCAATATTCTCTATGGACAACAACAACGCCCCTGGTCCAAACGGATTCTCTGGAGCCTTTTATCGCAAATACTGGGATACGCTGAGTGCGGATATTTACTTGGGGGTATTCTCCTTTTTTGTGATGGAATGATCCCTCTGACATTCAACTATAACATCATTGTCTTGATCCCAAAAATCATAAACCCGCCATCGATTAAGCACTACATGTCGATATGTCTTAGTAACTTTATGTTTAAAGTTATTACAAAAATTCTAGCTACGAGGTTATCTCCAATTGTTGACAGATGCATTTTAAGAGACCAAAGTACATTTATCAAGAACCGCAATATACATAACAACATTTGCATGGCGTCTGAAATGGTGAATGAAATGAAAATCAAGAGAAAGAATGGCAATGTGGCTCTCAAGATTGATATCAGTCAAGCATATTATACTCTAAGTTGGAAAAGTGTTAGTGTACCTCAAGAAGTTGGGAAAACCTAGTGATGGCACCCCCGGTGGTGACTGCGGATCCAAACCATGGTACAGGGAAGCAAGAATAGCCACTACTAGAAAATGGACCAACAGCCACGGCCTATATTGGTTTTAGCCACAACACCAGCAGTAGCTAAATGCCACAAACCTTACCGTGGCCAAACCCCAAAATTTGTGGCTAAAGACATATAACTATTTCTTTTTGGTGGCTTTAATTCTTGTTCGTAGCCAAACCGTGGCCAATTAACTTCAAAAATGCGGGATCCAAAATTCGATTTCCCTCTAAACTCTCTCTTCCCACTTTAGTTGTAAGGTTTGAGCCGTATCTTCAATCATATCTCTCTCTCCGAATTTCTCCCAAATTACTTTCCCTAATTTCTCCTAAAATTCTTCGATCATATCTCTCTCTCCGAATCTCCAATCTCGTAGAGGTAAGATTTAATTTCTGATTAAAGCCATGACATCTCTCTCTGTGGGGGAAACTACCTAATCAACCAAGCTCAGGTTTGATTTTGAAAGATTTAGTTATTTTTGATGTTGGGTTGCTTTTGTTTTATTTGATTTTGATGATTGGGTGAAATTAGAGAAAGCATTACACCTGGGACTGTTTTAATTGTGCTTGCTGGGAGGTTTAAGGGGAAGGGAGTTGTATTTTTTAAGCAACTTTCATCAGGTATTAATGGTATCCTTGCTTTCATAAGAGGAAGGGAGTTGTATTTTAGCTGTATCCTTGCTTTCCTGCATATACACATCATTATCAACCAATCCTATTAGCATCATGGCGTGATTATCACGTATAAATGATTTTGGAGGATAATATTAGTCAGCGTAATAATATGTAGAATGGGGGATATATATAATATACCATAATTGGGTCATAGTTTGAAGGATTCCAACTTGTGCTTGCAAGTAATTGACATACTTGAATTAGGATAAAAGAGATCAAATCACTGTACTTTTATTATGCTACAACATAAAGTAATTACCCAGAGATCAAAATTGGCCAAAACGTTTAGGAGGACTATGGTTATTGGGATCGGTGTAGTAGTCGTAGTACATGTAATTCTTTCGTACCCATGCCAACTTTTATACCTCCCTAAGTGTAAGTTTTTGGTCGATCCATTTAGGTTTGTAAGAGGCTGAACAAGGGGTAGTTAAGCCTATCCCAGACCACACACATCCATCAATATTAAAGTTGGGAAATAATGCAGTGAAAGGCGCTAGCTTCCAGTCTACCTTGATGCGCCCACCTGTCGTGGCCTAATCACTTCCATCCCATAATGTCGAGTACACATTCATTGGTTGTTCACTTGGAAATGGAACCTTTGTTTTTCCTGTTTCATATACCCTAATGGGTATGGCTGTCAATGGACCGGATCGGGGCAGGATCATGGTCGATCCTGACCTGATCCGTTAAGGAATACAACGATCCTGACCCGATCCGTGATCCTAAAGGATTACTAATTTTGCGATCCTGACCCGATCTTTAAGGATCTCGGTGATCCTTACCCGACCTGATCCGATCCGTTAAGCTTTGATTTTTGGCAAACAACATATAAGTTGAGAATGAGTACAAACAAAAAGATGTATTATATTTGCAATTTTGCATATATTATATCCATGTAAAATATAGAGTTAGAGACTCATTTTGTACATAACCAAAATCTATGAGCTCTTAAAACATTGTAACAAATTCACAGGACTTCAAAATCTTGAGCATCCATATGACTTCAAAATGTGAAGCATGAGCATCCATAGGACTTCAAAATGTAGAGCATCAGAGCATTCATTGGACTTCAAAATCATGTAACCTATTTGTTAATAAAATCAAGTTGATAGTTATAGGATGAAGTTGGGGCGTTATGAGAATTGAGATTGAGAGTTGAGAGATGAGATCCCTAGTTTGGTGACTACTAATCTATCATCTATGAATCATAATTTCATATTACTTAAAGTCTTAAATACCCTTAACGGATCGGGTCAGGGTGAATCCTAACCCGATCCGCCAACTAAAGGGTAGGATCATTAACGGATCGGGTCGTGGAGGATCAATTTTTTTTCCGATCCTGATCCATTGTTAACGGATCGGACCGGATCGGATACCGGGTCAAATCCTACCCATTGACAGCCCTACTAATGGGTATGTCATTGTGGAAGACCGAAATTTTTTTGTTGAAAGAGGAGATCAGAATGTCAGTCCTCCTGAAATGCGGCCGTGTTTTTTGGAATTTATGAATATATCCAACTTTGATACTATTGTTGAAAATGAGGCGGAAAAAGGTGTTAGCCTTTCAACTAAGGAGATAACATTTTCCCTTACATTAACTGAATCCCAGAGGAAAATGTATGTGACATTTGTTAGAAGTCAGCCACTTTCACGACTTGCTGCACAACACATGGTAGCGATGAATGTCTTGACAAAAATATGTGACAACCCTTTCTTATTGATGAAAGAAGAAGGCCGTCGCATATTGAACACTATGGGTGGCATTTATGTCACTGTGGCGGAAAAATTTGCCATGAATATTGTTGAAGAAAGTGAAGGTCAAGATGCTGAAAGGATGTTTGAAGATTTATCATGCAAGATATCATTTATCATGCTTGTATCGGAAAGCTTAATTTTGAAGGGTCGCAACATATTGATACTTTCTCATAGAGCGAAAATGCTGAGCTTTGTACAAAATGCACTATTGTCCAGAGGCTACAATGTGTTATGGATTGAGAATTCCACAAATATTTATGAAGAAGCACAAATCATGCTAATGAAAACTTCTCACAACAGAGGTCTTGGTCACGCTCTAAGCAAAGTTGACCGCGTTATTGTGGTTGATGGAGCATGGGACCGGAGAACTACAGAAGTTCCAGATTTCAACTATCCAATTCATATGAGGGACAGGAAAGATACCTTTGTTTATCGGTTGATCTCTTCCAGCACCATTGAGCAACATATGTACAACATGCAGGTATACAAAGGTGGTTTGCTTGAGCCTAAAGAGCAAACCCCATACTCTAAAGAAGCGGTTCTGAAAAGACTAATTGATTTCTCTGGAGAAGGAGTAGATAATCAGGAAACAAAGATCATATTCAGGGATGACACCTCGACGCGGTTTCTTGAGTCGATAGGTGTAGCAGGAGTTAGCTGTCATAGTTGGTGGGCCGAAAAAACAAACGACAAGAAAGATAAAGGCGGGGAAGGACAAAATGCCAGATAACCAAACAGCATTGGATTTTAAAGAATTATTGGAAACTGCATTCAAAAACCTGTACAGATTTCAGAAAACTTGACTGTTAACTATAGATGTTTGGAACCTTTTTGGTTAAGATGTTGATATGCTGTAACGTGTGTTAGCATGTTTTTTTTTTTTTGGCTAAAGGGGTTAACAGGCTGAAAATAAAAATAAAAAATGGGTATGTCGTTCGCATAAAAACTACAAGAGAATAGTAATATTTCTCATTAGTGCCAAGATCATTCCTTTAGGAGATCCTTTTAAAAAAAAAAACAGAATACGAAAGAGTATAGAGGATGCTTCTCATAGTACAAAATTATATGCAACACAAGAAAGGAAAATTTCATAACAAGAGAACCATCAGGAATAAATAGTAAGGCAACTTCATTTCATTGCCTGAATAGTTAATACAAGCAATAATGCGAGCTTATTCACACACTAATTTAATATTTCATGTAGAATTGATTTCGAGCAGACAATGATATCTTCGTCTTGCATTGGCATAAAATGCACAGAGGGTCGGCCAACAATTTTCCAAGCGAATCCGCATTTACCAACATCGTTGACCTCATTTTCATAATCATAGTTAACTTGATAGATAGAAAGAGCCTCATTGAAGATTTATTCTCGACTTCGAGGACTTTCCTCAAACTCCGCAACACCATATAATATCTGTTTATATTTCTGTATAACTCTGTTCGCAGCCTCATGTTTTTTTTCCTGATCAAGTTCCAGGGCGTGTTTCATTTCAGTTCTGTACTGGTCATAATGACCCTTCCATAACAAGCAGGATTCTTCAACTTCTTCATTGAAACATGGAAGTTTCCATACTTCTTTTGACTGTAGCTCCAATGACTGGAAAGACTCCACCTTATCATGAATTTGTCCCAAAACAAATTTGGAGTTATAATTATTCCACTTTTAGCATTGTGAGCTATTTGCAAAATAGAGATCTTTCGACCTTACCAGTCCTCTTTTCCACTGTAGGTCTAGCTCAAAACTTCAAGTGCTACATCTTACTCTTTAAAGATTTGAAAAACGTAAGATTTGCATTCAGGTTTTGCTTGAATTAGGTCAGACTTATGACTTCCATCCAAGACTTGACAATTTTAGTTTGATCGAAACAATATGTAATATGTAGCCAATGGTATAATTATATTTTTATATGGCCTAAACTATTATATACAATAGGCTGGTTTTACTTTGTGAGCTTAGTTGGGACTCTGATTTTTCAGTAGACATTAGATACTCCACTTAAGCTGGTTCTTTTACTGCTATTGCTAATGCCGGCTTGTTTCTAGTTTCTTTGTCTTTTCCCCTTCTTATCATGCATCTTCTTACTATTTCCCTTTCTTTTATAGAAGAAAACAAAGGCACGGGAAACTCTTGTGTGTTTTTGTTGCGCAATATATACTTTGAAAGCTCGTTCCATGGATAAGAGTTGGATAAACCTTCGACATCCTGACGCGGGATTTATAAAAGGCATGTACGCCTTTATAGATTTTGCACGGAATCACCTTCCTGATACTGGAACCATTATATGTCCATGTAAGTACTGCAGAAACAAAATGATTCCGATTTCTTATGACGATGTTATTATACATTTAGTCAGAGATGGATTCACAGAAACCTACACTACAAGAAAAAACACCTACAATAACGTTCATAAACCGCTATTAATTACCTACCATAGCATTTTTCGAACGCTCTATTCTCCCATGCTATCCTTTCTACCATTACATTTTTCCGAATGTCATTAAAATAATAGCATTTGATAAATGCCATAGTTGACTACATATAATAGCATTCGAAAACCGTTATTATAACCTACCATAGCATTTTTCAAACGCTATATTCTCCCATGCTATCCTTTTTACAATAGCGTTTTTCCGAACGCCATTAAATAATAGCATTTGATGAATGCCATAGTTGACTACATATAATAACATTCGAAAACCGCTATTATAACCTACCATAGCATTTTTCGACCGCTATGTTATGTGATGCTATCATTTTTACAATAGCGTTTTTACGCATGCTATGAAAGCATAGCATTTTAAGAATGCTATTGTAAACTTTTTAATAGCAATCAAAAAACGTTATGGAAAGGTTACAATAACATTTTTCATATGCCATAATATGCAATACTATCCTTTTTATAATATTTTCCATTTTACAGGTATTTATGCTATAATAATCAAGGGGATCCAGATGGATTCGAACCATCATCTTCTCAAACTATGAGTGCTCTTACCGATTTAAGCTATAGATCCATCAACATACAAGTACAACTCATTCATATAAATATTTAACCTTGTAGAAGATAGCTAATAACTATTTTAATGAAGACCTTTGCTTAACATGAATAATTGAAATTGGCAGGATCTTCACAAGTAACAGGAAAGAATATTGGTAAGAGGGGTCCCCATCTAATCAAAAATGGCGAGTAAACCCAACTAACCTGTTGCATTCGTACTTGTTATCCCCGTCAAGTATTTCTGTAGCCGTAAATCTCCCAAGTGCCTCTTCAAGAGTTCCAATGTCCCCCTGAATCTCAACAGTAAGATCCATCATCCTTTCATGCCTATCAGATTTTCCCTTGCACTTCATGCATTTGATCTACAATTTAAAATGTCACTCTTATACAGTTACATATCGGTAAGGCGGTAACTAAATCTTACTTAGTGGGAGTAAAAAGAGAAAAATTGGATAGGTAATTTGATAATCTTATGTGTAAGAATGTGGCACAATCTTATAAGAAAATTAAGTACCTTAGAGCGGATATAACCACCAAATATCAAGCCTACAAGAGTTGTTTCTTCTGCCCAAGGGTCTTTTGCATTTACCCCAGCTTCCCTTAGGCATACTGATTACATGGTGTCATTAACATACCTATCAACATCAAGAACTATTTTTTTTAAGTCTCTATTCTCCGCTCTGAGGCGTCATTATTACAGATAAACATACAGTAACAGAAAAGTAAAAAGAAAGAGTTCATCTAAATATCTCTGTACTAGTTGAAAGCTAAAGTTTATTGCCTCAAAAATTCATGGGCATCTTCTTGTCTTCCATTACCAAGATGACTCCCAATACTTTGTAGGTGAGATAGTATTCTAATAGGGGACAGTTGATATATTCCTTCCTTTACTTTTAGAATTAATCCCTCAAATTCACAAGTGAAACACCAATCTTTCTTTGAGCCTAAGTTAAAACAACAATAAAGGGTTCCAAGAGAGTTCATCAATATAAATCAAAGAAACTAAATAAGTTAAGAATCCGGAAATATGACTAAGCGAGGAAACCTACATGCTTTAGAATGAAGCCCTTGAAGAAGATAAACAGTAAGAACTCGGGTAAATGTCAGGCACTGCAAAATAACATTGGCATAACAGCTGCAGAAGAATAAATAGAACTAAATCCTATTAGACTTGATGCTGACCATGTAATCTCTTTAACTTTACTGGAGAAAAAACCAAAGAGTTTGGTCTGAAGAAACAAAAATGCCTATAATATCATTATCAGACCAACCTGCTAACATTTGTGTAAATTTTTACTGGAGAAAAAACCAAAGAGTTTGGTCTGAAAAAAATCCAATAGCACTTCAAAATTTAGCCTGAAAATTATTAAGTTTATAGCCATTGTATATTACAATGGGAAGCTGTCCCAGGATAAAAAAAAATGTCTTCCCAAACATAATTTATTAAACCCAGTGCAGAAGATAATATATTCAAGTAGTGAAACATAATTTCAGCTCATACAGAGTAGTATCTCTCGGGCTGCTTAGGGAGAATGTTTCATTTACTTCAGATTCTCACATAGAGACTGATAAGCTGTACTGCAACGCTTGAAATTCTCTTCCGTTGTTACCTGTGAATTTGATGTATCAAAAAGTTAGTCTGTTTCAAAGAATGACAGACTAAAAGAATATAAATCCTACTCATTTAACGATGAAAAGATCATAATGTTTTTCATTTCAGTAATATCTAAACATCAAAAGAATCTAGTTTAATACATTAAAATAAACATAATTGTAATCTATGAGATACGTGCCACAACGTTTTAAATATAAGATATGTCAAATAGATATTGTAAAATACTACAAAAATTCTAATTTTCTTTGGAATCATGGATAAGAAGTTTGTTTTCAAATAGATATTCACGATTCAACGTTGGGATCCTACTCTTTTCTATCATTTTGATGAAATTGATGCAGCCCTAGATCCCCAGAACAGGACAACTATTGGACATGATTCGCTGCTTGGCAGACTCGGAAAATACTCAATTTATAAAAAAAAATTATCCAGTTGCGGACCAGATTTATGGGGTGACACATAAAAATAGGGTGAGCAGAGTGGACTTTATTCAGAGGAAAGACCCTTTGAGTTTATTAAGCATGATAAAACTAAGAATGCCGAGTAAGGTGTTCCAAAAAAGTTCATTGAAAAATTGAGTTTAGCGTAAAGAACAGTCCATTGAGATATGATAACATAGTATGGTGTTTTTTATTGGCCTATAAAATGTGTTCAGTGTTAGTTGTTGTTCAAAAACTGAAAATCCTGAGAAAAACACTAAAGACCTGGAAGGTCAAAGTTTATGGAGATACAACTAAGAAAATAGAAGTAGCCAGAGCCAATCTCCAATATATTCAAGACAAAATTTAGAATTGTATGCTTATCAATGAAGAAATGCTTATTCAGGAAAAGGACCAGAAGGGGGTGTACTGAACAATCTCCTTTATCAGGATGAGATAATAATCAGGCAGAGGTCACGGTCAGACAAGTTGGCTTTGGGTGACTCAAATTCCAAATATTTCCATCAATCAATGAAAGAGAGGGTTAACATAAATTGGATTAACCATATACAATGCCAGAATGGCAATATTGCTGACACACCTAAAAGTATTCAACAAGAAGCTGCTGAACGAATCTAACAATACTGGTGATTCTTTTCAAACATCAAAGAAGACTACGAGTCAAGCTGATGATCTTATAAAAGAATTTACTGCAGAGGAAATCAGGCTCATGTTATTTAATGAAAAGGATGATAAGGCTCCAGGTGTGGATGGTTTTAACGTTTTCTTCTATAAAACATGTTGGGAAGTAGTTGGCAAAGGTCACAAACGCAATTTAAAGTTTCTTCAAGCAATCCAGAATGTTGGGAAAGGTAAACATTACTATCCTTTAACTTCTCCCTAAAATCCCCAATCCTACAAGCTTTACAGAATTCAGGCCCATTTCATTGTGCACTGTATTGCATAATTTCACTACAAAGCTAATGGCGCTTAGAATGAAGATCTACTTGGGGAATATTATTGATTCAAGTCAATATGCTATTATTAAGGGCAGACAGATACAAGATAACATCATCTTGACGCATGAGCTAGCAAGAAGATTTGAGAGAAAAACTTGTCCAAAGAAGGTGATTTTTAAAGTAGATATCCACAAAGCTTTTGATAACGCTAAATAGAACTACCTTTTTACTGTGATGGACAAGATGGGGTTTCCTGGAAGATTTTTGGATTGGGCCAAGTTGTCTGTCACCACAACAAAATTCATGATTGATATAAATGGAACAATTAGGGGATTCTTTTCCAGCTATAGGGGTGTGCGACAGAGGGACACATTATCACCATATCTATTTACAATTACCATGCAACCTCTATCACAGATGTTTAACCAAGCTACTATTGCTGGAGAGCTGAAAGTTTTTCCAAGTTGTCAAAATTTGTGCATATCTCATCTGCTTTTTGCAGATGACCTTCTGTTTTGTCTCAAGCCTAATAAAATAGAGGTAGCTGATAAGAGTATTCAGATATTAGAGAAGTTTGACCTTTTATCAGGGTTGAGAAGTAATGTTGCCAAAAGTTATGTATTTTTTACTTGTTCTACAACAATGGAGACTAGAGATACAATTTGTAGGATCCTTAAATTCAGAGAGGAAAACTTTACCAGTTAAAGTACTTAGGACATCTCTTTGTTGGCATTTAAACTATCAGGCAAGGAGTGCGCTCCTCTAATAAACAAGATCTAGAAAAGAATCCTAAACTGGAAGCATAGATTCCTTTTTTTGGAGGCAGAGTTGAACTCATAAGAAGTGCTGCAATCCTTCTCAGTTAATTAGTTAACTGGAGGGGTGTTTTGGCCTTCCAAAATCTTTAACCATTCATGGGCCTTGGCAGTTTAACTACATCATGTCTCAAGCCAATTTCAAAAACCAACCTGCTAACATAATACATCGCACCATACACTGCTATCAGCCCCCAAAATTGGTGGTCAAGTATTGAAGTGGTGAACAAACAAACACACTAACTTTAGCCATGAATAATGTTTTTTTCCCTGATGCTCATTATACATAAGAAAAGCTCCCCTTGTCTCCAATAAAAAAAGTTACCAACATAAATGGTTCAGGCATAACAACAAACACTTCCTACCCACAAATGCATATCTAAGCTTTACTTCCAATTCTCCATTAAAACACTAAATCCATCCTACTTTAGTTAACCTATCAGCTCTAAGTTTAATTCCTCCATAAAAAACGCACTCCGTAGAAAAACCTAATCATATCTCCTAATTAAGGTTTACTCAACACACAAAAAATCCAAAATCACAAAAGATCCCATAAAAACTTTAAAGTGTGGACTAAGGTTTTCCTTACCTAGAACCGGTACGTGAAGACTTGGTAACGACCTTCATCTTGTCCTTGTTTGTAGCTGTACTTTTCCCTACCAATAGCCCCTTCCCTCCTTTCCCTGCAATTGATTCTCACTTCAAACGAAAACCCACAACTCAAAATCGATCTTCAAAACCTTAACTACAAAAGAGAAAAAGAGGGGTATCCTAGAGCAGTTGATTGATTTTGACTTCAAACAAAAACCCACAAATCAAAATCGATCTTCGAAACCTAAACTACAAAAGAGAGAGAGAGGTACCTAGGGCAGTTGATTGATTCGAAGGAGAAAGGAGAAGTTGAAAAAAAAGGTAGAAAGGAGAAGTTGAAAAAAAGAGGGAGAAAAGGAGCTAGATTTTTGTTTTAAAAAATTAAACAAAAACTATATCGCGTACATGACTGCGAAAATATGTGCTACCATAGCATTTATTTTAGGAAAGCTATTGATGCATGTTTATAATAGCATACGATAAAAATGCTATAATTTTTGGGCTATTGTAGGTAGTTTTTCTTGTAGTGCTATAAGGTTTGGTATGCGCACGGCAAAAAAGAAATTCATGAAGATATTGAGCATGTAGAATTGTTTGAGCAACACCAAAATGAGATATTCATGGATGACTCGGGTAATAATATAGGTAACCCAGTAATTCCAGACAATGGTGATATGGTAAATTCAATTTTAGAAGGTAGGGTGGCTAACGTATCGAGTGAATATCAAGAACCAAGTGAAGATGACTCTACTGCAGAGCTTAAGAAAAATGTGTTAGAGGCCATGACAGCATTATATCCTGGATGTGAAGGATTTACTGTGTTAACTTTCATCATAAAATTATACAAGTTGAGGGTTAATCACAATTGGTCTGCAACCAGTTTTACAGATCTCCTAAAGTTATTTCAAGAAGTACTACTAGCAGGAAACAAAACCCCGACCAATAGCTATCGTGCTAGTAAGATAATATCTCAAGTTGGCCTTAATTTTGAAAATATCGATGCTTGTCCTAATGATTGCATTTTATACTGGAGAGAAAATACTTTGAAGACCAATTGTCCGACATGTGGTACCTCTAGATATAAAGAAGGCACAAAAGTTTCTTCTAAGGTAATGTGGTATTTTCCAATAACACCGAGGCTGCAAAGGATGTATAGGTATGATTTTTTTTTGGTTATAGTTTTATTTATTAAAATTAATCAATTAGGTCTAATACTAAAATTGTAATACATATAATTTGTGTCTTCCCCCCTCTTTTGTAGTGTACCACGGGTGACAAAAGACTTAACTTGGCATTCAACTGGAAGATTACCAGATGAAAAAATGCGGCATCCTGTAGATTCTATAACATAGAAGGCCTTAGATAAAAAGTACAAAGATTTCTCCGCTGAAAAACAGAATCTTCGATTAGGGCTAGCAACAGATGGTGTTTGTCCGTTTGGTATGTTTGGGTCGCCACATAGTTGCTGGCCTGTCATGTGTGTGACATACAATCTCCCTCCAAATTTATGCATGAAACCACAGTTCATAATGTTGAGCTTGCTAATACCCGGTCCCCGAAAACCAGGAAATGACATCAATGTGTACCTGTAACCATTAGTTGCTGAATTAAAACAATTGTGGAAAGAAGGGTTTATGACATATGATGCATTCACATGTAAAAAGTTTCACATGCGTGCAATATTGTTATGGACAATCCACAATTTTCCTGCATATGGAAATATCTCCGGTTGTAAGACAAATGGAGAATTCTCCTGCCCATGTTGCGGTCTGAATAAAGTTTCCATGTGGCTTTACTATGGGAAGAAAAATGCGTATCCTAAACATAGAAGATGGTTGCCAAATACTGATGAGGCTAAAAAGGACACTAAGGCCAGTACCTTTGATAAAACAGAAGAACTTAGAGAGCCACCTTCTCGTTTGCTTGGGAAAGATGTAGAAAAAATGACTTCTAAGTTGGATGTAAAATGGGGGAAAGCACAACCTAGAGTAAAAGAAAAGAAAAAGGATATAGCACTAGGTGAAGCTGATGAGTTTGATCCTGCAACATGCTTTTCTATGCGATCCATATTTTTTGATCTTGACTACTGGGTGGATATCCATATTCGTAACAATTTAGATGTCATGCACATCGAGAAGAATGATTGCGAGATTTTACTTGCACTTATGATGAATTCAAACAAATCGAAGGACGGCCCTAATGCACGTAGGGATTTAAAGCGATTGAAAATCAAAAAGAATTTGTGGCTAAAAACTCATAATGGGAAGGAAGTTATGCCGCCGGGTCGGTTTTGGTTACGGAAGGATGAGAAAAAAATATTCTTACAAACTTTCAAAGAGCCGTGTTCCGCTCGGTTTTAGTAGTAATTGGAAAAATATTGTTTCAAGAGATAACATGGAGTTGAAGGGCATGAAATCCCACAATTACCATGTCTTGATGCAACATTTACTTCCTATTTTGCTTCAACATGCCTCTAGAGATAGGAAAGAAATCCGTGATATAATCAGAAGCTTTTCAAACTTCTACAATGCATTTTGTTCAAAAACAATTGATGTTGACACGCTTACGAAACTCGATGCGGGTATGAGAAGAACTTTATGTAAAGTTGAGAAGAGTTTTCCTCCATCTATATTTGTTGTGATGATGCATTTGCCCATCCACTTTGCTTATGAGGCCCGTGTGAATGGACCTCTTGCATTTTGAATGATGTGGGCATTTGAAATTTATTTTTAAACTATTCAAACTTCTATTTTTATATATAAATAAAAATTGTGCTATAATTGTTTATATTTTTAAAAGGCGAATGAAGACATTCAAAGATGATGTCATGAACAAAGCCCGCCCCGAAGGCTGTATTGCGCATGCATATCTTTTACAAGAAACTTTAACATATTGCACTGAGTATAAAGGTCTGGAAAATTCAAACATCCTAACAAAATTGGAGAAGTCTTTGGATGGTTCTCTTTCCACTCCTCCCGATCTACTCAATACTGTCGACTATAATGAAAATGATGATGAGGGCAGACCAGTTGGCTCCAGCCAAGAGTTTATCATAAAATGTATTGAATACGAACAAGCTCGCATGTGGTTGTAGTACGGGGTAATTATGAGAATGTCGAAGGGGAGGACCCTTATAGGTTACAGCATAAGGTTTACAACCCAAGTGAGTTGGTTATCGAAGATTTTTTTGACATACTGATTGAATTAGACTGATAAACATATTTTTGTTTGTTCTGCAGGTCCTAGTGTCCGAACTTGGACGAATCCGAGGAATTATATTGGCGAGTTGATCAATTTAGACGAGGAGTGGGTAAACAATGTGTTCGGGAAGCTAGGAATCAAAAAGAAGAGGCAAAAGAAGATAGATTATCTGCTTTGAAATGTTCCTCTTACTCTGAAGCCATCAAGGAAGAGGGGAGGCGAAGGTGCTTCAAGGGAGGTCTAAGTAATGGAGAAAGTAAAATTGATGAGGAAGGTAAGTTATGTTCTGAAGGGGCAGCAGGCGCTGAAGTAGGCGGCACCAGTGCCCGAAGTTGTTCGAGATGCGTCTAAACAGGCATCAAAATAAGCATCGACGCAGGCTAAGAAAGGGAAAGGCAAGGTATTTCCAGAATCTCCAAAGGTACAGTAGCCGAAGGTACAACACAAAAGGTGCAAGGCGCTGGGGAGGATGATGCGGAGGATGTGGACGAGGCATTAACAGAAGCCAAACTGGAGGAGTATGCGCGAGCCACAGCTGCTTCGATGGCAACACTATGTGACACTAACCCTGATGGGACTGGGAAACAAATGAACAAGAATATGCATCAGGTAGCTGTCTTTTAAAATTCTGTGATTTTTTTAACTTGCACCATACTTCAAGAGATACTGAATGCTCAATTACTCTAGCAGTCGCAGGCTTTCATCAAGGCCCAAAAGGTAATAATGAAGCAATTGGAGCAGGTGGTTGACAGTCTAGAGCTTGTTGGAGGGACCGAAGCATTGCTGGTGTCTGAAATTTAAGTTTTACAGTGAGATCAGTTGACTATCAGGGCAGAGTGTGATAGGAGACTCGAAGCTCAACGTTACAACCATATGCAGATGCTGCAGGCGAAGCTTGCTGAGAAGGATAAAGGGATATAAGAGCAGAGGGAGACCTTTTAAGGGTAGTTCGATGATGAATGTGAGACTACTGTCAGGCTGAAGATATTTATAAAAAATTTGGGGTATGATCCCAAAACTTTGAAGCGCCTGCCCATAGCCAATGATCCTGTTGCTAAAGATATTATACAAACATAAGGTATAGAAGTAGATATTGTTGGTGTAGCTGTGGGAGGTGGTCTGGAGACTCCTACATGGGAAGAAACTGTAGCTAGAACTGTAACAGATGTGGTCGCGGAAGCTGCTGGATCGAACCCTTTGACTGAGGGTATTGGAGCTGCTGGCACTAAAGAACCTGTAGAAGGGAGTGGTGTGGCCACTCCTATATGAGGTATTGTGTTGGATGTGATAAACTATTTTTTTATCTTTCTGTTGTGTTGTAATATTTTGAGTGGTGGTATTTGAACGATGGTTAACTTACTTTGGATTTGACTGTGAACTTGTGATTGGATTGAATTGTTGATGTATGCTGAGCTTGATGTGAATTGATTTGTTGATTTGTGTTAAACTTGATTCGCTGATATATGTTGTACTGAAACTTCTTGTATGTAGGGGAGTTGATATTCTTGTATACTTGTGTCTGCATACGCTGGCAGTTTAGAATGCTTGTAGAAGTATCGAGCCTTGCAGAGCTTCGATGACGTTTTTCGACTATTGATTGAGAGATGGAATGAGTACTTTGGTGAAACCAGGAAATTTATAGGACTTCGAAGGTGTAAGCCTAGTCGAAGCAAAACGTGATCGCCCCCAATGCATTCCCGAGGGTCCCGTCTATCGACCATTCGCGCCCCTCGAGTTTGCTCAAAATTAGAGACTTAAAAAACATTAAGGTCGCCCCCAAGTATTAGTCGGGTCGAAAGGTTGACATGATACTTAGGTGAGACCAAGAAATTTACTAGACTTCGAAGGTCTGAGCCTAAACGAGGCAGAACATGTTCGCCCCCAATGCATTCCCGAGAGTCCGGTCTGTTGACCATTCGTACCCCTCGAGTTTGCTCAAAATTGGAGACTTGAAAAACTTCAAGGTCCCCCCCAAGTATCAGTCAGGTCGAAGGGTTGACATGATACTTAGGTGAAGCCAAGAAATTTACTGGACTTCAAAGGTCTTAGCCTAAACGAAGCAGAACATGTTTACCCACAATGCATTCCCGAGGGTCCGGTCTGTCGACCATTCGTGCCCCTCAAGTTTGCTCGAAATTTAAGACTTGAAAAACTTCAAGGTTGCCCCCAAGTATCAGTCGGGTCTAAGGGTTGACATGATATTTGGGCTTGATCCTGAAATTTACTGTAAGGCAGGAGACGAAGTACAGAGAAAAAAATATGTTCATTAATTATATTGTGTTTATATGATTAGAACAAGGTGGAGGTCGTGGCCTGTTGTATGATACTAACTGCATGGTGTTCCAAGGATTGGGTAGGGGCTCTTCATCTTCTGTCATCAAGTAATATAAACCTTTGTCGGTTTTATCATACACGACATAAGGTCCTTCCCAGGACTTGGCTAGCTTGCCGGCATTGCGAGGCTTTGAAGAGTGTAAAACACGTCTAAGTACAAGGTCTCCAATATTGAAATTGTGTGGTCAAACTCTTTTGTTGTATGACTTCTGGAGGAAGAGATGATAACGGCCGAGGTTAGCGATGGTTTAGTCTCTGGTTTCATCGATCCATAGCATATTGCATCCGAGTTTGAACTCATTATCTTCGTCTAGGAGGTTAAGATCTCTTGTGGGTACTTCAAATTGATTAGAGAGCACAACTTTGATATTATAGGCTAGAAGGAAAGGTATACAACCCATTGCCTTTCTTGATGTTGTTCGATAGGCCCAGAGGACATGTTGTAATTCCTGAACCCATCATCCTTTCTTCGTATCGACTCGCTTCTTAAGACCGTCAACGATGGTTTTATTGATTGCATCGACCTAACCATTCCCTTGGGGGTAGTAAGGTGTTGAGAGAGAAATGATGATACTGTACTTCTTGAGGAAATTTTTGACTTTGTTCCCAATAAATTGTGGACTATTATCGTACCGAATCATGTGAGGGCAGCCAAAGCGTGTGATGATATTTTCCTATAAAAATTTGATGACTTCTTCTCGGGTTCGACATAAAGGCACAGCTTCGACCCATTTAGTAAAGTAATCTGTTGCAACAAGAATATTTTCCTGGCTACCCGATGCATTGGGAAAGGGACCTATGAGATTAATGGCCCAGCGTTTGAATGGCCAGGAAACTTGACTGTGATGGAGGTCTTGCAAAGGGTTGTGGATGTCGTAGGTGTGACGCTGACATTTTTCACATTGTTTGGCGTACTCTTCAGCTTGTTTCTTCATATTGGGCCAAATTAAAACTTGGGAGACAGCTCGTAGGGCCATAGATCGACCCGCGGTATGAGCACCGCAAGTACCTTCGTGGAGTTTAGTAAGAATTGTAGAGGCTTCGTTTTGAGATATGCATCTGAGGAGGGCACCGTTTGGGGATTTACGACGTAATTCGCCTTTAGGAATGATATATCTGCGGCAGTTCTCTAATAGTGACCGTTTGGCTTTGGGATCGTCTGGGAGGGTAGAACTATTGAAGTAAGCAAGAAATGGTGTTCTCCAGTCGTCTGGATCGAGACTCTCGCCCCCAGTATTGATGGCATTGACTTCCATCTTGCCGATACTTGAGCGTTTGAGTACTTCGATATGAAGGGTTCGTGATTCGGACTGGCCTAACATAGCTGCTATGTAGGCGAGGGCATCTGCATGTCTATTTTCACCTCGAGGGTAATGTGTAATGGAGGATTTTTCTGGAAAATGGTCCATGCGCTGGCGAACAAGAGCAACATACTCAGCCATGCGATTGTTAGCTTGATTTTTATCAGGGTATTGCCTCTACACCAGCTGGAAATCGATGAAAACTGCCAGTTTTGGGATGCCAAGATTGAGTGCAAGGTCGAGGCCATGGATCAAGGCTTCATACTCAGCCTCGTTGTTAGAACATTCAAAGTTTAATTTGACTGTCATTTCAATTCGATCATTGGTGGGTGTAACCAGGACGATACCGACCCCCGAACCGTTAGGTCTAGCAGATCCATCTGTGAAGAGATGTCAGCCTGTGCTAGGGTTCCACGGGTCGACTTGTTCAGGCTGGTCCTTTGGTAGGTCATCCTTGTATTCTTCCCAGTTGACATCTTCAACCGGGAAGTATGCAAGAAAATCGGTGGCTGATTGCCCTTTTTGTGATATTTGCTTTTAGAATGTAATGTCATGTTCACCGAGATAAACGGACCACTGTTAAACTCGTCTAGATTTATCTTTATTGTTGAGTACTTCTTGAAGGTGATAACTTGTGATAACACGGATTGGATGAGTTTAAAAATATGGCTTGAGTTTTTGAGAGGTATAAACGAGGGTGAGGAGCAATCGCTCAAGTTTTGTGTTTTAAGTTTCTGCAGGTGTCAGAGTTTTGCTGATAAAATATACAGGTTTCTCGATATTGAATTCGAGTCGAATGTGGACTGAACTGATAGAAGTGTCAGTGACTGCGAGGTATAAAGAAAGCATTTCACCTTCGATAGGAGTACTGATGATGGGTGGTCGTCCAAGGTATGCTTTAAGTTCGAGGAAGACATGTTCACAGTCGGGTGTCCAGTTGATTTCAGGGTTATTTATTTTTTTGGCCTTGTAGGCGCCTTGGTCACGTAAGAGAGAGAAGAACCAAGCATAGCGGTTTGAAGATCTCAAAATAAAATGGTTGAGGGCTGCTATCTTGCTAGCCACCTTTTGGACATCTTTTTTGGCTTGGGGGAAAGGTATATCGATGAGGGCTCGAATATGAGTAGGGTCGATCTCGATACTTCATTTGCTGATGAGGTGGCCTAAGAATTTGCCAGACGAAATGCTAAACTGGCATTTGTCTGGGTTAAGCTTCACATTGTATGTTTGAAGTATCCAAAAGGCTTCAGTTAGGTCCTGGATGTGGGTCTGTTTTTGGAGGCTCTTGCATAACATGTCGTCGATGTAAACTTCGACCGACTTGCCAAGCAAGGGTTTAAACATGGTTGTGACAAGGCGTTGCTAAGTGGCACCCGTATTTTTGAGGCCGAAGGGCATAACGTTAAATAGTAAAGGCCTTATTCAGTTATAAAAGAAGTTTTAAGTTGATCTTCAGGGATGAGGGGTACCTGATTGTAACCCGTAGCCGTATCCATCATTGATAGTTGCTCATGCCCAACAGTGGCATCCAGGAGTACTGAGATGATCGAGAGGGGGAAGCTGTCCTTCAGTGTATGTTTGTTGAGGTCTGTGAAGTCGACACAGATTTTGATCATGCCGTTCTTTTTAGAAACTGCAACAATATTGGATATCCAGTCAGCGTACTTTACTTCTCTGATGAAACCCGCGGCTATGAGCTTGTCGACCTCGAGGTTTATGGCTTCTCGAAGTTGTGGGGCCAATGTCTGCTTCTTCTGTTTGACTGCTATTGAGTGAGGGATGAGGTCGAGGCGGTGACATGCTAAACTGGGGTCGACACCGGGCATCTCCTGAAACGCCTATGCAAAGATGTCTTTGTTTGCTTGAAGGAAATCTATGAGTTCGAGGTACTCAGCCTCATCTAGAAAGGTACCAATGAACGTTCCTCGACCATGACCATTAATTTCAATATAGACAGTGGGTTTAATGGGTAAAATGGCAGATGTCGAAGGTATGGAGATTGATGGAGACATTGATTGCTATGGTTGTTTGACAAGTTTTCAGGTCAATCTCCGGGTGCTCACATGAACGGGCGAGGCGTTAGGAACCCTTTAAGTTCCATGTACCATAGGGGGTAGTAAAACGAAGGGTCTGATGGTAAGTCGATGGTATGGCGTGCATGGCATGGTGCCAATCGTACCCAAGGATACCAAGGTACTCGGATTTCTTGTCGATGACAAGAAAGTTGGTTTGAAGTGTAACTAGGCCGG
This sequence comes from Kingdonia uniflora, assembly GCA_014058105.1. Taxonomy (NCBI): domain Eukaryota; kingdom Viridiplantae; phylum Streptophyta; class Magnoliopsida; order Ranunculales; family Circaeasteraceae; genus Kingdonia; species Kingdonia uniflora. The sequence continues at coordinate 477,844 of JACGCM010001976.1, forward strand.
TAGTAACTGGAAGACTAATTCGACCAACGGGGACTTCAGTAGCCCTATTAAAACCTTTTAGTTCGACATTGGCGGCTATGATGAGGTATATTCTGTTCATGGCTTGCACGGTTTGAAGAAAAAGTACATTAGTTGCACTTCCCGTATCGATAAGCATGGTGTGGAGGACAAGGTGTTCAACCTTAATCATGATGACTAAAGGGTCGGAGTGAGAGAAACGAACATGCGATGTATCACAATCGATGAAAGAAATACCTTCGGGTCGAGGGTATTTTCTTGATTATGGCAGGAGGGCGGGAAACTTCTTCTGGTAAGTGAATTTATAGCATTTTTCGACACGCTTGCGCTTGCTTTTAGAACGGCCGCTATCGATATTATTTACCCTGATGAAATGAACTTGGTAGATGTGTACCTCTGCTGGGTCGTAACAGGGGTGGGTTGAGGTTTGAGGTACGACCCTTAGAGGTAGCTAGGGAGGTTGGCAACATACTGATGTAGATGACCGGCCTTGAGGATTATCTCGAGAGAGCGCTGTAGAGCGAAGCACTTGTTGGTGTGGTGGCAGTTATACTTATGATTGGCGCAGTAAGGTTACCTTGCTTGACCTGGATGGGGAAAGGGGTACGCCATATTGGGTTCGCCTGGATCTGTAGTTGAAGGGTGCTGATAGGAACAGTAAGCTTGGGTAGGACCAACTTCGGTCGTTTCTTGCGGGTGTCGGTGGTATTGTTGTCAATGTGGGGACGTTTGCGGCTCGCAGTCTTCTGTGAGAAGGGAGCGATCATGGGTGCGGGAGTAGAAGGTTGGCCCTATCGAGGTTTATTCTGAACAGGGTTCGAAGCTTTCCACTGGCAATTTGACTCGCGGAGGCACTCGAGGTCGATATATCCTCAACATCTCCTCGAGGGATTTAGGTTTATGGAGTACCAGGTACTTTTTAACGTTGTTGTTATCCAGCAAAGCATTGGAAAAGACAAGCACAACGTTCACGCAGTCAAGGTTTTCGACCTTGCTTGACTCATTGAGGAACTTCTTTATGAAGGCATCGAGGGTTTCACTATTAGATTTTTGGAAGTTGAAGAGGGCATCGACTCAGACCTCTCGATCTTTGTTGAAGGCAAATTGGGCGATGAAAAGGCTAGACAATTGCTCGAAGCTTCAGATCGAGCCACTAGGAAGGTTATGATACTATCTGAAAGGGCTGTCTGTGAGGTTGGTGAGAAAATTTTGACACATCAGGTGGACAGCCGTGGAAAAATTATGGTGTTTTGGAATTTAATGATGTGGGATTGAGGGTCGGTGTTGTGATATTTGCTTATTTTGGGGGCACAGAAGTATGGAGGCACCTCGATAGGAACAGTTTGGGGAAGAGTGGTTGTATAACCGACTCTATGAGTTCGGTGTGGGGCATGCACTGGTACGGATAACAGGGTAGATTTTATAGTCGAGGTCCTGCTGTTAAAAATATGCAGGATGAGGGGGCGATCGATGGGGTCGAGGGTGGTGAGGCCGAATGGACGGTGTATGCTCGGTACTACACTCCCCGAGACGGTCTCGAGCAGGGTGGCAGTTGAAGCGTCTGGCGGTGCGAAGGGTGGAATCAGATGAATCCTCCGTGGGGTGGATGCCGAGATGGATGGAGCTAGTAGGGGGAATAGTGGGGGGAGCATCCTCGGCTCCAAGATGGACCGAGGGAACTTTGAGATGGGGTAGGGGGCCCAGTTGGTCACGGGCAGACACATGCGACGGGGCGGGCGCTCGAGATGGCAGACAGACACCATAAGGCTGAGATCGTTGTAGCTCGCGAACTGTGTTCTGCAGGTCGTCGAAGGCATGATGTTGTCTATCTGCGTCATCCAAACGACGCTGCCATTCGGCTTCGACCTCTTGACGGCGCTCTTCGAGCTCCTGGTTTAGTTGGGTCATGTGTCGCTCCTCAGCCTGAGCGAACTGTTGAGTAAGGAGAGCGAGTTGGGCGGCCACTCCATCGGTAGACTTGCCGGCATAGGTAGATGGGTAGATGTAGAGCGGATGGTGGGGGCCATTTAAAGTGGTTAGAAGGATTGAGAAAAGGGGAAAAGCAAGAAAAAATAGCAGAGGAAGAAATGGTAGGGTGGGAACCCACAGATGACGCCAAATGTAGGGGCCTAACTTCGCTTGAAGGGGATGTTGACTCTTACACCATCGATTTATCTTCAATCAAAGGGATCAAGCATACGATCAGTAGTAATGTGACTAAACTAACGCCAATATACTTGCGTAAAGGCCTAGAATGGGACTCTCCACGACCTCTAATGAGGATTTTTAAGAGTATTGATATTACTGTCGAGTAGTTGAAGTTTCGAGTACAAGGTTATTACAGGGTATTCAAAGGTAATCTTCAAGGTCTGAGGGAAGAGATTGTGCAACCTCTCCAAAGTCCCCTCTCCCTCTTATTTATAGAACATAGGAAGGGTTGAGTCACCATGGGAGGTCAATTTATAGATGTACCCTCGGGAATAACTACCTTGTACCCGGAGTCAGCTCTGACGCTGTGACTATCGGTTCTGAAACTGTAGCCGTCGTCCTGATGTTGTGGCTTGTTGGTTCTAACACCGTCGTCGTTGCTTCTGACACTGTAGTTGTTGAGCGGCGTACTCTACCGTTCTGTGTGGTGAGCTGGCCATCTGACATGTTTACCTTCGACCAGGTACGATCATGGCCAAAGCATGTTCGTGGTCGAGTGTCCGTATAATCTTGGAGTGCTTGATTACCGGTTTATTAAGCTTCGAGTGATCAGGTAAGCTTCGATGTAGCCTTCGAGTATTCGGCTGGAACTAGGAGGCTGCGAGTAGGCTACTACATCAATGTTGCTAGTGCAAAGACTAACCAAAGTCTAAAAAATATTTGTGTGTACACCTCTCTACAACATACGCATCGCATACGAGCCTACATATGCATCTAACTTAATGAGGTCTAGACTCACGGGTCAACATACCTAGGAGGCCCTATGAAGGAGTTTCCAAAAATATTGGGTCTCCTCAAAATAGGAGATAAAGACTAGAAGTAGAAGGATAGTTCAAAGAGACCTATTATATCTAAACTTCCCAAAAATAGGAGATATTATCTTACTAAAAATTATCCTTTATTCTAAAAATACTAATTAAAATATTAATAAAATAAATCCGAAAATGGCCTAATAATTAAAAAAAAGGGTTTCTCGAAACACTTAAAATGCAATTTATAGGACAATTTTGAATCAAATCATATGATCTATGATGAATATATTGCTAAAAAACTATAGTAAACATGGAATTTTTTTGCATATTCAACATATTATAGGGTAAAAAATAGTAAAACCCTAGGACATACAAGAATTAGATCTATCATGTAAACCTAAATTACACATAGCAAGATTTAACATGGTGTAGCCCTAACATGCATCAAATTTTAACAAAATCTAACCACATGCATATTAATAATGGTATTAGCATGAAAAATTGTAGAGAACAATGATAAAATCTACTAAAACATACCAAATACCAGATCTAAGCATGAAAAACATAGTAGAGATGACTAGAAAAAACATGCATAATAGTAAATCTAGATTATTAACCTTGAAATAAGAGAAGTTAGGGTTACCTTAGTCCAAAGCTATGAATAACAAGAGATTACTGCCCAATATAAGCTCCAATATCACCAAGAATTTGTGCTCAAAGGAAGAAAAAACGTGCTTGATAACATGTAATTGTCTATAATACTTAGCCAATATAGAAAGAAGTAGAGAGATTTTATTAAGGCTCCAAAATGCCAAATATCATAAGCTTCATTAGGAACATAATACGGGAGTCTCCCTATATTTATAGTGGAGACTCATAGGTCTCTCTTTCTCCCTAAATCGAACCATAAGGGGTATAGCCCGATGGTGACCCAGGCCACTCCATCGTGGGGGGCCCACCAAATACCGTGGCCTATAACACACCCTTTTTATTTGGGTAATATATCCACTTTCCTCGTACTTAAATATGCACCTAATCATATGAGATATTAAAATGAGTTTCCCGATTAAACGACCGATTTAAATTATCATATTTTCTTTAGAAAATGATTTGTTTCTCCTTATTGTCATCAATATGTCATTTATTTCACATTTTTTTCTTATTCATGTTTTGAACTATATTCACATGAATTGTTTGATTTTTTTTTTATTTTAGCAATTTTTTCAATTAATTAAAAATAAATTATAAGCATAAAATTGATTAATTTTGTTAATAACTATTTTTAATAATCAATTCCAAATGACAATTATATCCTTATTATCAAATGACCATAAGGAATGTCTTAGAATAGGCATAGTGAAAAAAATAAAGATATTGCAAAGTCTTTTCGTCAGTCATTGCCTTCTTCTTCTTCTTCTTCTTCTTCTTCTTCTTCTTTCTTCTTCTCCACCCTTATATTTCTTTCTTCCTTCCAATCTCTCCTCCTTTCTTCTCCATCTCCAATATCTTCTCCTTTCCTCACTTCTCCATCTCAAATCTCTTCTCCATCCCAGTGCATTCTAATGGGACTGAAATTGGCTTTAAACCAGGTTGATGGAGATAAGACTTGCACTGCATCCCATTCCAGTTAGATTATAAACCTTTATGTCATCCCTCATCTTGTAATGGTTTATGATCCTTGTTGGCAAAGATGGTGTTGAAGAAAACAATGAGACATTAACAACATGTATATCGATCTCTGATGGAGAAATTCTAGATTTGGATAATAGGCTATCAAGATAGTTGTAAAAGAATTCTTCTACCTCCGTGAGTGCGTCCGCTATGGTGCATAATTATCTCAGGAAAACTTCTATGGATGATGCATTTTTTGAACTATACGATAATGATAATGTCAATGGGGCACCTCCTGCTCAAATGAATAACGATGCACTACATGTTGAGGGTGTATGTAGAGATTATGAACAAGCTTACATGTGGACCTTGCGAGAGGAGATTGCAAACGAAATTAGTCAAATACAAATTTGAGTTCTTTTCAATTAGATAGAAGGCAAGAAATTTTGGTTTGAAGATTATTTTAATGGATATTATTTTAATTAACTGATGCTGGAAAAATTTACTTGAATTTAAATGCGATTATGGAAATGCATGATCTTCAAAAAATAAATAACGGAGTAATTTTGACAATTTGACAGTTTTAAGATATTTCAGACTTCAAATTCATCAATAAAACAAATAGATTTTTTTATATTTCAGCTTCAACATTCAGACGCTAGATTCATAAATCAGAATAAGTAATCAAAAATCATAATATGTAATCAAAAATCAAAATAAGTAATCAGAATCATAAAAAAGCAAAAAAAAAACCAAAAAAAAACCAAACAAACAACCCCTAAGTATACGAGAGAATAAGAGATAACCTTTTATTAAGATGAACTTCCAAGTTACAGAGAATACAATCAAGAGATATATATATACAAGGGAGGTTACAACAAGTCTATAAAACTCTCCCATAACCCTAGGTTTAATGAATTGGGTTAGGAGTCCAATGGGGACAACCAAGTCTCTAAAACTCTCCCATAGCCTTAGGTTTAATAGATTGGGTTAGGAGTCCAATGGGACAACCAAATAGGGCAGGCAATTTAACCTGCCCCGCCCTTAATGAGGCAGGTTTGGTATGACTATAGCGGGTATGGGGCGGGTTTGGTAAAAAAAATACCCCATTTATTTATTGAGGCGGGTCTGGTTTTAGGCCTAAATAAACGGGGGCCCGTCACCCGACCCAGTTATAGATAATATGACGTGAATACCCTTTGGAGAGTTCAACCTAATTCCTTTCCTCCTCTCTTACTTTACTTCATTTATTTTAGCCTCCATCATCAGTGATCTGTGATCAATCTATACTAAATTCATTTCCATTTGAATCATTTCAATCGTATAACATACTCCAAATTCAAGGTTACGAAGATTGAAAGTTTATCATTAGGAAGTTTACGATCTATGATCATGAAGATTGGAACAATAATTAAGTCTGCGATCTGTGATCAGTCTTAATCATTTCATAATTCAACCTCTTCATCATTGTGAAGTTTACGAAGATTGGATAGATTAGGAAGTTTGTAAATTGCGATCTGTGATCAGTCTTAATTTGCGATCTGTGATAACCTTCATTTCAAACTAATCATTGGGAAGTTTACGAAGATTGTATAGATTACCAACTGTTTCAGGAAGTCTATGAAGCTTGGAACAACGTTTACAAATTAGAGAGATCATTAATCGATTCAGGTAACTCCTCCAACAATTTAGAACCTTGAGCTTCAAGGTGCCTCATATTGACGAGTTTCCTAATCCCATTAGGAAGTTTTCGAAGCTTGAAACACCAATTAAGTCTCAACGTTTTCAACCTTAATTCTAATTTGATCCATTTCAAGTAATTGATAAGATACGAATATAACCATTGCAGTGTAGCACATTCTATGATGCTTGTTCTTACTTCAATGTATCACATTGTATGATCTTTTATTTAGTTTGCTCATATTTACTTTGGAATTTGTTCTCACTTTCATAGGTAAAATATGTCCGGAAGTAAAGGAAGTATCCAAAGTATGTTTGGTAAGAAAGAATCTACTCCTATTTGAGGTTAATGATAATACCAGCGGACCCGTTGCAAATAATTCCCAAACCCCCGCAATCGAGACACAAACACAATCAAGTGGAACTCCAGTCATTGATCTGGATTTGGTACAACCTAGAAAAAGGAAGTGTACATCTGTGGTATGGAATCACTTCAAAAAGAAATGTGTAAATGGGATAATGAAAGTTGAATGTAACCATTGCAGTAAGTTATTAGCAGGGGATACTAATGTTGGAACGCCACATTTACATGATCATATAAAAAGATGTTTTGGGTCTACTCAAAAGGGCATTAGGCAGTCAATGGTGAGTCCTTCTCAGATGAGTGATGGTAGTGTTGTGGTGAATACTTACAGATTTGATCAATAATATGCGAGGACCGCACTTGCAAAAATGATTATTCTTCACGAGTATCCATTTGTTATTGTTGAACACCATGGATTTGAATATTGACTGTAGGAATCAATTTGCATAACGGCTAGCTCTTGAGAAGGTGTTGGCACAGGGTATCTCTTCATGTCTTAAAGGTATTCTTTTTCTAGTTGTTATTGTTATAGACAAATAGTAATAGATAATTCATTAAGGTATAGCTTTTTCTTTCTTCTATTGATGGGTTTTCGATACATAATACTTCATCAAGTTAGCGCAAGAACATAAATTTAGGCAGAAAGAGATGTAACAAAGAATCTTCATTAAAAACCTCGCAAACATCCACTCAAAATAATTTACACCTCATCATACTTAAATCTGACCATCATTTTAATAGAAGCCGAGGGGGGAAAAGGAAACATAAAGAAAACCAAAGATAGAGAATTGTCCATAAGTGCCTCGCTGCAATCATAAATTAATTAGGTACTGGCCTTGAATAGGATGGCTTTGATGATGATTTGGTAGTAAACAGCAGTGAGTGCAAACTCCGACAAAAAGGGGGGTATAGCCTTTCTTTTCCTTTTCTATGTTTCTGTTTTTTAAGGAAATATGTTCCCACCAGAACTGCAAACTCACCTGCAGCCAGTTCAGTTGCCACTTCCTTCGTAGATCTGCCGAATTAAGATGTATCAGACAGGAAGTAAATCGGCATGGATATCATAGACAAAAGCTATCTGAAAGCCAAAGGATGGTGAATATTGGACGCTACGCCCTGTTTTGGCACGCTTAGTATTGAAAGGAGATACACTCCCACTTGCTCGGGGACTTTCTTCTCTAAAATTGGAATTAAGCAGAGCTAGTTCCCGCAACTGTTGCCTCTTGTAAAAATCCTGCGACTCATCCTACAGGAAGGAAAAAAATATTGGGGTGAGGCCATTGGTAGAGGTGACTAAAGATATATATATCAAGGTAAACATAAAAATGGTGTAGCTAAATATTTAGGCATGTTGACATGCACATCACAATGACCTGGACATATACTCTGGGGATATAGAATAACTAGCAGTATGGGGAGTTTGTTGAAAGAAACCCCGAGCAACAAAACAGCATATACTGATAACCAGTGAAACTTGTATTGATAACCAGTGAAACTTAGTGGCCTGCATCATCGTCTTTCAGTTATTTTTTGTTGAGATTTGTGGAAAAAAAATGTAAATGCTAGCGAGAACTAATCAATTTCGTTGGTCTGCCTGACAATTGTTTGTTGTTGATCAGCTAGTCGACTCATTGTTGAATGGTAGGAGAATTGTTTACTGTGTGAGATTGAGTGAAAGGTCTAGAGAGAACTAGGGCTTTGGCACCTCTTGGATTGCTTCATAGATCTGAATCAAGTAATGATCATTTCAGTTGTGATTCTTTCCCTTTCTTGGAGGTTGCCCTTGTAGTTTTTCAGTTACTTGAACATATGATATTTGCTAGTCGTTAAATTACCATGGAAAAGAAGAACATCATAACTTACTTCTTCAGTTTAAATAAACATATGATATTTGCTCTTGTAGCCTATACTTTGATACACCGAAAAATGTTACCGATCACAAATATAGACTTAGAAGTGAAATGAGTATCTTCTTCTAAAAAAAACATGAAAATAGAAGCACTTGAAATGCTGTATATCTTATTTACTAACACTTTTAACTTTGAACCGGAGAAACCTAGCACTGTATCTAGAAGAAACAGTTCTGCAAATCCCACGGACAGACTTTGTTACCCTGACGATAATTTGTGTTTCTAAACTAGACAAGCAGCAATGAAGTGAAAAGATAAAGAACCTCCATATATTTATCACACCCACAACTCAAAAGACATTATCTTTCTGAAATATAACTCAAAAGTCTAATACAAGCCTCCAAATCAACAAAGTCTTAACATCTCTGGAACAAATATCATTAATCTTCAGTTATACACGACCATCTAATATCACTGAAAAAAACAAAACAAAACAGAGACAAATAAACCTGTAGACACGACTTCAGGACTATTTAATTTACATTCCTCGGCCTCTCGGGATGCTAATGAGTGAGAAGCTACTCCAGTATCAGCAGCATCCTTGGGGTCTGGCGATGGTTCACCTACTAACATCATCTCTGCCATTTTCTCTCTGAATAACCAGAGTTTACGGTGTTAGAAAAAAAAAAACCTATGGCAATTTAACATATTGAAAATATAAGAGTGGTTATTATCATATTATGTTTGCAGCATCCAATATGTGACATATGATAATTTAATGCTATTGGATAACTGTATTTTAATGCTACTTTAAATAAACTCGTGGAAATTTTCTTAATGTAACCATTGATTTTGTCATAAAAGAAACATGAAGCACTCCAACTTATCTTTTACTAGGTTATAAGTCTGTGCTACGCACGGATGCGTTAGTTTATATTGATTGATAAATACAGAGTTTGTGTAGTATTTGGCTAATGCATTTCGGTTTTTACTAATTTTCAACACTAATGTTTTAATAGAAGTGCCGTAATCCCAAACCCACATATACCATTACCGTTCACCAACTTATATGTTACCAATGTAAGCAATGACTTATGACACTCATTGGTGAAGACTCAATCTAGGCAAATTCTCAAGTCATGGTCCCTGGCCAATACTTTGATCTCCTTTAGTTGTCAACGACCCTAGAGAGTAAATTGTATATTAGTTCATTTGAAATAGGCTCATACGAACTTGTCACAGACATCGAAATGAAGTTTATTGTGTTTGTTTAGGGGTACAACTTTTTCTGCCTCATACTGGCGAGATAAGCCAAATCCTTAATCCTTAGGCGATTCAAATTTAAATAAAATAAAACTTTGTTATTACAAATATTTTGAAAAATAATACAAAAACCACAGTACATAACTTAGTGAAACTCTAACATTTATTTTGTTGAAGAGTGCAAATTAAATAGTACGACGAATTTTATTAAAACTAATCGAATTAAACAACGGTTCGACATCTCATCATAAAGTCAACTCAATTTTGTAGATGTTCTAATAGTCATCATTGAAATGCACCCTCGTTGCAGCAGTTGATGATAAGTCGTAAGTACCTGAAGAAGAAAAATGTTAGGTTCATTTAAAATACATTTTTTTTGTAATTAAAATTATTTACTTAATTTACCTAAATATTGTTGTACGGTCGTCAAAGTCACTGTGACAATAGTTTGACCCACTTCTTTTCAACTAAAGATGGGCATGCGGTCTACTATAGCACCTCTTAGTTTTACTTTTAGTAAAACGCCCATAAATATTTGAAAAACAGATATAACCATATTATTAAATATTTTGAAATAACATAAATTTATAATTTGATTTGAATTTGGCTAACCTTTCATTTTTTTTATAGATATGATTAGTTTCTTTACTTTTTCACCATATGCATTCGTAAAATAAGTGATGTTCGGCCAAAAGTTTAATGTTCCTTGCACATCTAGAAATTGAAAATATAGATTGTTAGAACAAACTTAGGAAAAAAAATAATTTTATAAAGTTGGGCTGTAGTGAATACCTGTTAGAATTGCATTATCATTATTCCGTTCATGAACGTCCTCAAAATCGATTAACGCGAACGTTTGCTTTGGAAAATTCTTTGATTCATGGGCTAATTTGGACATTGTTGCCCAGTAGAAAATTAATTGGTAAATATGGTTGATTGGACGATATAAAATAAGATCTCGATCCAAAAGCTCTACGACACTGAACTTGTAGAAGTAATAAACTCGTCTTTCTTTTAATTTTGTCCTAAACTTGAGCAATTGGTTGGATGGTATTCATGCATGAATTTGTTTTCCCTGAAAAACAAATTATCAAAGAAACAAATATTATGAAATAATAAAATTAATAAGAGAACAAAACTTTTACCGACCTTTTCATCCATCACGATCATATCAATACTTTTGATTTCGTTTTTATGTTTATAGACAACGACGTGCCATAATTGGACTATCAAAACTTTAATTTTCCAACATATTCTTTCGTGGTGAAGTTCAGCAATAGAAGAACACTGTACATAATTCATAACCTTATTGGATCTGCAAGAAAATGTATGAACAAGTGATTTTTTCGTTTTTGAGAGGAAAAATGTTAAACGTGGAATAATATTGCACTTGGAATTGAGAGATAATGAATTCAAAGTTTTTTGTTAGAATAAATCTTACATTTTCTAGAAAATGAGATTAATAACCATTGAAATGTTAACTATACAGAAAAAGGAACAAAAACAAAAACAAGAAACAAAACTAACATATAAATCACAAAAACAAAGTTGGAAGGAACCAAAATGGCTTACATACCAAGAGAGGAGATTTTGGAAATTGTATAGAGATAAGATGAAATATGTTAGCTAATGATATACATATTTATATAGAGATAAGATAATGAATAAGATTTAAGAGTATGAGTTACAAATATTAATCTTCAATAATTATGGAGGTTATGGGAAGTTATGGGGGCAATATATTAATTATGGAAGTTATGGGAAGTTTTGGAGGTTATGTAGTAATGTCCATTCAAGTACACAGAAGCCAAACTCTTTTAAAAAAAATTGGCCCTTATGTAATGATGTCCATTTGAAAGAAAGAGCTATGACCGTTTACATCTCTTTTCTCTTTGTCAGACAGAATATTTTTGTAGTTAATTCCTAACTACTCATATATTTTTAATTGGAAAAGACATTAATAGTCAAAAGGATATTTCAGGATATTTCAGGAGTACTCATATTTCAGTCACAGAAGTGTAACTGAAGATAGTAGTTGCATGGACGTTTCCTTTACTCACTATTTGAAGGTTAATTCAAGAATAACACCCTGCATGAGTTGTGTATAGTATAGGTAACCGGCAACTTATGAGCTTCTCTGGTCTAGGGATTAGGCTGAAATGTCATAGAATCTACCTTTTATAGATCTGAATGTTCTAGCCCTAATTCAAGTTATGTCTAGAGTAAGGATTTACTATCTAGTATAAAAAAAAACCCAAAAGGTATGTTCAATATCATCAATTGACTATATATATAAACTGTGAGAATTGTGAGTCTTTTTCTCTAGCGGAAACTGTGAGTTTGGAACTGATAACAGGATGCAGATATAGGCAAGAAAAGTGTCTCAAAAATTAGATTAATTGAGTGAAAATAAAGAACTGAAAACAAATACTATAAGCTATTGCCAACAAAAACATATCTCAAGAAACATACCTTACTATAAGCTATTGCCAACAAAAACATATCTCAAGAAACATGCCTTACTATAGTTAATTGAATTCAATATTTCTCAAAGCAGTTCCTTCTGTCATACCCAAATCAAAGATACTTGTTTAAGGAGACAGCAAAGGAAAACAAACTGATATGAACAAAGAAAGAAACATGCAGCACACCTTACAGAGCTTGAAAAACAACCACCAGCAAATACAAAATGTGTTTTACTCCAAGTTTCCTGGTACCAATCCACTGGAAATAGGAGCACGCGGAGAGATAAGGCTTGGAGTGAATATTCTTGTATGGAATATACTCGGAACACCTGATATATCAATAGTGCGAAGCTTCTTCATCTTGAGACAGCAAAGAGCCAGCTTGATATTTATCTTTTCCTCTCTCTTATTGTTCGTGTGACTGTGACATAACTGAAATAAGAAATTAAAATTAGTCAACACAAAAGCTGAACCCATTATGAAGTTTAAAGATCAAAAAAACACACATAATGAATAGCTACATGTCCTAGTTTCTTACCTGAAGCAAAAGCGTCTCATTACCCCAGAGACCTCAACGCATTCCATTCCTTGCATGTTGCTGAACCAATCTACAATCTATACCCCTTCAGAATTGCAAATCCGCTACATCCCTGCACATAATAACACAACAATCAAGAGCTAAAAGAGGTGAGAAGATTTTGTATTCACTAATGTCAACATTGATAAATGTGGGTTGAGTGGAAGCTATAACAACTTATCATACTTATCCTAATTTATGAACATCGATTAACTCTCTTCAATGTTTATATATACTGAACAACCTTTTAATTTTACAACTATGACGGAGAACATCTAATCAGTAATATTGCATATCGTGAAATATTGTATAAGGCCAAAAGAGGTTCAACATACATCCATTGAAGACTCAAACCTACCACTCGAGAATCGATATGCATAATAGTACTATAAATAAACACTTCCATTCATAATTATATTTTACCAACAATGAATAAGTCCTTAATGACAAATACACTCATGGCCGAGACACCTTTGGAATTAATTAATGCTTCTTCAGAAAGTAAAAACATTTTAAGGAAAAAAATGAATGGGAACTAAAGTTAGAGTAATTAAGAGGAAACAGATATCGTCAAAGAACTGGATTGAAATAAGTTCAATAAGGACATATAATACTCCAAAATTCACATAAGCTTTCCTTAACTTTGATGTACCTCTCAGTTTTCCAAGTTCTTCAGCAGATGGTGATATGAAGTTACAGCCATAAAGGCATGTGCTATAACCACCAAAGTATTCATTATCTGAGTTTGTCACTTCCGGAAGTCCGCCAACTTTTATGAGAGTGTAGTCCTCATCTAGCAAGAAATAAAAGAACTTCTATTACAAAACAAAATAAGTTCACCATTATCTCGGAGAAGAATAGGCTGAACATCACAAACATATGAATTTACCCTAGAATTCATTATCTGAGTTTGTCCTTACATATGTTGATGTTTGAGGATAATCTCGATGAGGATGAGACCATCCTTGTAAATGAAATGTTCATTGGGATACTTCAGACGGTGTCAAATACGCTTAGGATATGTAACAAAGAATGTTAATTCAATTTCACACTTTAAGTTAAATAACATTAAATAGACAGTAAACATTTTAATCGTCTATATCTGCGGAGGATGATCTTCCCCATCATGACGACAATCTTTACTTACAACTGATTATAATTTCTCCATATAAATGACAATGTAGTAATGAGAGGGGAAGAAGTACGTAAGAGATCACATATTTTTACCTCAAAGAATTGCTCCATAGACCGCAGTAATCTTGATCTTGATTCAAACTCGCCCTTCCTTGGGCAGTGATAGATCTCCTGGGTCGAACATTTCATCATAATTTTTTCCCGCTGCCCCATTTTCAAACCTGTCTGAGTGGCCTAAAATAGATCAGAAAGTTAAAAAGTAAGTCCAACATTATAATAGAATACTCATAAAATGAACTAATGAGGGGAAGAAAACCAAAAAAATGAAGAAAAGTCAAGTCTTATACCTGAAGAGGAAGCAGGTCTGTGAGCAGTACTCTTCACTGTCCTATACATCTACAGAAAAATTTGCCACAGTTTCAACAATGGTGCATTTCAAACTCGCCCTTCCTTGTGGCAGTGATAGATCTCCTGGGTCGAACATTTCATCATAAATTTTTCCCGCTGCTCCATTTTCAAACCCGTCTGAGTGGCCTAAAATAGATCAGAAAGTTAAAAAGTAAGTCCAACATTATAATAGAATACTCATAAAATGAACTAATGAGGGGAAGAAAACCAAAAAAATGAAGAAAAGTCAGTCTTATACCTGAAGAGGAAGCAGGTCTGTGAGCAGTAGTACTCTTCACTGTCCTATACATCTACAGCAAAATGTGCTACAATTTCAACAATAGTGCATTGTGTATAAATACACAAATACATATATGCTCATAAATTGTATACATGAGTACAGCCATGAGAAAGGGATCATTTGTTTACGGATTGTGTTATGGGCCTTATGACAGAAGCTCTGTGGACCATTATTCTTAACGAATGTAGGTTGTTTGTAGTTTAGCCATAAATCCCTATATAACTACAATAATAACAATAATAGTAATAATAAAAAGAATGTTCAAAAATGTATAACATGAATAATATTGTTTTACAGAGATAATCCTATTGTGATGGGATTCTTGCGTATACTATATCTCATACAGTTTTTTATAGGCTATATTTCATACAGATTTTTATGTTGTGCATGTAGATCGAGTTGTAACTGACATAGCTTAGACTTTGGTAGGAGTAATTGTGATGATATGAAATCCTCATAAACAAATCTTTTATCATGAGGGGTAAGACCAAGTATTCAGAATAGAACGATGTTGTAAGATTAGGGTAGAAACTCGGTACTACTCTCGAAAGTTAGCCATTAATTTCCAATTGATGGGATTGATTTAAAGCAAAAATTGGGTGAACGATTCTTCTAAAGGTTCATTAATCATTCGAGATCATGGTTTCCCTGATTGATTTTTTTATTGGGTATTCTTACACCTACAGAAGAATATTTATGCATGAGATAGTTGGATTAATTACCTGAACTTTGAATTAGGTCTTTGTTTGTCGAAACCCTTCATCTAGTACCAAAGAAGAGAGGAATTCAGGTGGTGAGAAAGAGTACATGATATCCAAGAGGACTCACTTGTTGAGTGTTTGGATAAGTCATACTCATCATGAGCTTAGAAACTTCATATATATCCCTTAAATCCACTGTCTTCGAAGTCTCATTATTCCCCTAGCAAGGGCTATATAATTCCCAAGACACAACTTCTCCACCCAAACAAACTACCAATAGAACATCGTGTTGAGAATCCGAGTTAGCTACTCTCTTCCTCTCGTCAAGAACGATTACGCGGAAACACCAATATAAGAGAATAAACAAGAATCAAGCAAGAACAATAAGACGTACAAAAGTTCCAGAGGATGGAAGTGGAAAATCCTTTCGGATAAAAAACCACTCCCGAGCAATTCACTATGTAAATCAAACAGGTTACAATGATCTCTCAAAGCTTTCTCAAAGCTTAATGATGGAGTCTCTCAAACCTTAAAGCTTCTCTAAGATTAAACTCTCACAAGATGATTGATACAATAACCTAACACCCCTTTATATAATAAAGGGCTCACACCAAGATTAGAAACTTCTAATTTACGTGGGTACAGATCTCGAGGCAAACTCCTACGTCTCACAATCAAACTTCTAAACCGGAGGGAACTTCTAAAAAAATGTTAAATGCCAATCTCGTTCGAACGAGTCACAAAGTCGTTCGAACGACTTTGTCCTTCTGGGCCAAATTCCAGCAAGCTTGACTCTTCGTTCGAACAGACAACAATATCGTTCGAACGAATCTAACCAGTTTCCAGTCTTGAAAAAACATAGCTTCGAGTTCATACCTTAACAATCTCCTACTTGAAATCGAACCTATTGTAGCCCATCTCCAGATCTTCAAAAAATGAATTGCTCAGTACCCGGATCTTCAACCTTGAAGACCCACAGAAGTTGTACATGTTGTCAACTTCTGAAAAGTCACCACCTTCGTAAACATATCGGTCGGATTCACATCAGTATGAATCTTCACGAGCTTCAGCACACTGTCCTTGAGGAGCGAGCGAATATAGTGATATCGAATATCAATATGCTTGGTCCTAGAGTGAAAAGCTGAGTTCTTCGTTAAGTGTATAGCGCTTTGACTATCACTATATAACATAGGAGAACGTTGTTCCCGACCGAGCTCTTTCATCAACCCTTTTAGCCAAACCATATCCTTGCATGCTTCTGTAGCCGCAACATATTCTGCCTCCGTCGTAGACAAAGCTACAATCTTCTGTAGCCTAGAAACCCATGTAACCGCACCGCTTCCCAATGTAAAAACGAAGCCACTAGTACTCTTCTGCCTATCAATGTTTCCCGCCATATCAGAATCAACAAAACCTTGTAAGCATATCTGAGAACCCCCATAACACAATGCCATGTCTTGAGTCCCCTTTAGATACCTAAGCATCCATTTCACAGCTCTCCAATGTTCTTGGCCTGGATTACTCATATACCTACTCACAACTCCCACTACTTGAGCAATGTCCAGTCACGTACAAATCATAGCGTACATTAGGCTACCAACCGCGGACTGATAAGGAACCTTCCTCATATCATCACGATCCTTCTGCGCCATCGGACAATAATCCTTTGATAACTTGAAGTGACCTCCCAATGGTGTACTAACGACCTTAGCACCATCCATGTTAAACCGCTTGAGTACCTTGCCGATGTACTCAGCTTGAGATAGCTTCAGCTCTCGCCGTTTTCTATCCCTTGTAATACTCATACCAAAAACTTGTTTTGCAGCACCCAAGTCCTTCGTAGAAAACTCCCGGAATAATTGTTCTTTCAACTTAACAATTTCTTCCATGTCAGCACTTGCTACCAACATATCATCTACATACAGAAGTAGAATGATATATAAGTTCCCCGTCTTCTTGATAAAACAACTGTAATCCGCATTGCTCTTCGAATAACCATTTCTGGACATGAATTGTTCGAACTTCAAATACCACTGTCTCGACCCTTGTATCAAACCATATAAGCTCTTCGTGAGCCTACACACGTGATCTTCCTTCCCCTTGACTAAATATCCTTCCAGCTGCTTCATATATATTTCTTCATGAAAATTGCCGTGAAGAAAAGCTGTCTTAACATCTAATTGCTCAAGATGCAAGTCTTCAACAACAACTATATTTATCACAACCTGAATAGTAGACATCTTCACCACAGGAGCAAAAATCTCACCGAAATCAATGCCCTCTTTCTGCTGAAAGCCCTTCACCACAAGTCTGGCCTTAAATCTTCTTAAACCATCAGATTCCTACTTTAGTCTGTATACCCACTTGTTGTGTAATTCTCTCTTCCCCTTCGGTAACCGAACTAAATCCCAAGTTCGATTAACTGACAATGACTGCATCTCATCATCCATAGCAAGCTCCCACTTGCTCTTGGCTTCCACATCTAAAGCCTCCTTGTAACTTTCAGGTTCACCACCATCTGTAAGTAACAAGTGATTTAAAAAATTTACGTACCTTGCCAGAATTCTCGTAACTCTCGGCTCTTTTTGAAGTGCTATTGGAATGTCTAGAACATTAGGTTCCTCGTTCTGATCCGGTGCATCAGACTCAACAACGACTTCTTCATTATCCTCTCGAGAGGGTTCATCATCTTCAATGTCGACACTTCCCTCTTTTTCACCTCGAATCCTTTTCACAGGTACTTTGAAATCTTTATATAAGACTTCCTCATTGAATGTAACATTACGGCTCCAGATAATTTTTCGATTCTTCGCATCCCAAAACCGGTACCCAAACTCATCACCACCGTATCCAATAAAAATGCACTTCGTCGACTTTGCATCTAACTTGGTCCGTGTATCTGAATTATCAAGCACATATGAGATACAACCGAAAATACGCAAGTGATTAAGGTTTACCTCTTTAATGATCCATGCTTCTTCAGGAATTCCAAACTCCAAAGCCGTCGAAGGCCCTCTATTAATCAAGTACGTCACCGTACTAACCGCATCGGCCCAAAAACACTTTGGCAATCCAACGTTGAGTCTCATACTCCTCGCTCTTTCGTTTATTGTTCGGTTCATGCGTTCTGCAACACCATTTTGTTACGGTGTTCCGGGAATAGTTTTATGTCTCCTAATCCCGTTTGATGCGCAAAAGTCTTCAAACTCGTCACTACAGTATTCGCCCCCATTTTCTGATTTGAGACACTTCAGTTTCAACCCGGTTTCATTTTCAACTAGAGTCTTTCACCTATTGAATTTATCGAGCACATCTGACTTGTTCTTCACGAAGTAGACCCACAGTTTACGAGTAACATCGTCGATAAAAGTAACATAGTAATGAGAACCACCAAGAGAAGACACCTTGGTTGGCCACCAAACATCCGTATGTACAAGATCCAGCTTTTCGGGTTTCCTTGATCTTTGAGATAATTTGAAACTGACCTTCTGCTTCACAAGAACACATTCTTCACAAAACTTGAGATCAATCTCAGCAAGACCCTCTAGCTTTCCCTTTGTTACCATTATCTTCATCCCCTTTTCACTCATGTGACTGAGCCGTTTGTGCCAGGTACTTGTATCAATCCCTGGGGTAGCTGTACAAATAGTGGAAATTATATTTTGCGTTGTATACAATGTTTCCTGTCGTAAGCCTCGAGCTACCAACATAACTCCCTTTGTAACCTTCCAGAAGGTTGCGCCAAAGGTACACTCGTATCCGGCATTATCCGCCAATTTGCTAATCGATATAAGGTTACGCCCCAGTTTAGGTACAAGTCACACATTCTGTAAAACCAATGTTCCCCCTGAAGGCAACAACACCTAACATTTCCCTTTCCAGTAATATTGCGTGCACTTTTATCTACAAGAAAGACCGTACCGAAGTCGCCTTTAACAATATTGGTAAGAAAACCTACGTTCGCAGTAGCATGGAAGGGAGCGCCCGAATCAACAATCCTAGATTCATTAACATCGCCACACGATAGTAGTAGAACCTCGTCGTAACTAACCTCCTCAGTAAGGTTCATTGTATCTTTCTCTTCATCATCAATCTTCTTAGAAGAAGAAGAGTTGCAATCTCTCCTGAAGTGACCCTTCTTTCCAAAAGTCCAACACGCACCGGGCGGCTTAGACTTCCCTCTTGACTGTGATCGACCCCTTCAAAATTTCGGCCCCTTTCTGTACGACCTCCATCTTTCCTCGACGCTCAACATACTGCCGTTTGAACTCGAAGAGGGTTCAGATGTTTTACGCCTATTCTCTTTACTCATAATCAACGAGACTATAGTGTCAAATTTGATGTCTTCCTTCCCAGATGAGTTGCTCACTGCTGTAATAAATCTGTCCCAGCTTTCTGGCATCTGCCCTAGAAGAGCCCACGCTCTCACCTCTTCGGTAAAAGTGATTTTCACGGATTCCAGTTGAGCATGTATGGTATTGAACTCACTGATATGAGCTTGCACACTACCATTGTCCTTCATCTTCAAAGTAAACAAGCGTCGTAAAAGATGCACCTTGTTTTCCTCGGACGGTTCCGAGTACATAGCGGACAACGTCTCCATCAATCCTTTCGTCGTCGTAACTTTGGAGATCATGTGTAGAATTTGAGATGATAGCGCTAACCTAACGGTTCTAAGCGCTTTGCGATCCAATCGCGTTCACTTAGCTTTATCAAAATCTACTGGCTTCATCTCAGCTCCACCCAGCGGTAGATCAAGATCCTTCTGATAAAGGTAATCTTCTATCTGCATCTTCCACACTCCAAAATTAGAGCCATTGAACTTCGTAATTTTCAGCTTCTCCTGATCGACCATCGTTTTTCACCACAAAGCTTCTCCTGATCGACCATCGTTTTTCACCACAACAAGCCCTAAACGCTCGCTCTGATACCAATTGTTGAGAATCTGAGTTAGCTACTCTCTTCCTCTCGTCAAGAACGATTACGCGGAAACACCAATATAAGAGAATAAATAAGAATCAAGCAAGAATAATAAGACACACAAAAGTTCTAGATGATGGAAGTGGAAAATCCTTTCGGATAAAAAACCACTCCCGAGCAATTCACTATGTAAATCAAACAGGTTACAATGATCTCTCAAAGCTTTCTCAAAGCTTAATGATGGAGTCTCTCAAACCTTAAAGCTTCTCTAAGATTAAACTCTCACAAGATGATTGATACAATAACCTAACACCCCTTTATATAATAGAGGGCTCACACCAAGATTAGAAACTTCTAATTTACGTGGGTACAGATCTCAAGGCAAACTCTTACGTCTCACAATTAAACTTCTAAACCGAAGGGAACTTCTAAAAAAATGTTAAACGCCAATCTCGTTCGAACGAGTCACAAAGTCGTTCGAACGACTTTGTCCTTCTGGGCCAAATTCTAGCAAGCTTGACTCTTCGTTCGAACGGACAACAATATCGTTCGAACGAATCTAACCAGTTTCAGTCTTGACAAAACATAGCTTCGAGTTCATACCTTAACACATCGAGCTAAGTACATTCTTCTACTTGCCAAATGAAGATGGAATAATATTAGTCTAAACATAAAGTTTCTGTAATAATTTGCATGACGGTTAAAAAAAAATCAAACCATCAAAGCAAGGGTAAATAACTAATTTGTTATCGACGTATATTCATATTAACAACACTATATAGTCCATAGATAACAAATTTTAGAAACTGAAACTTCTATAAATAGTAGTTGAAAAAAACATATTCAGCGGACGGATGCACAGGTACTGGTTGTTTTCTTCAGAAGCAATAAATATTCAATCAAAGGTACTCCAGTGATGGCTGCAAAATAGTCAACATGGATTTTTGGGAATTTTTGTAGGCAATGATTGAATGAGTACCATGTAATTAGTAATTACCAAAACAGTAAATAACTGCTTGACTTGCCTCAAGCAAATAAAAAATGGTTTCCTTCACTTATAATTTGCATTCATAAGCTTGATTTAGAACGATGAAACCCAAAATGCAAAATGCTGAGTTCAAATCCTC
The DNA here is from genome assembly GCA_014058105.1 of Kingdonia uniflora. Lineage (NCBI taxonomy): Eukaryota > Viridiplantae > Streptophyta > Magnoliopsida > Ranunculales > Circaeasteraceae > Kingdonia > Kingdonia uniflora. The sequence continues at coordinate 499,202 of JACGCM010001976.1, forward strand.
AATTATGATATCTTAGTTCATGTTTATTGAATAAAAAAAAGAGCTCAAGTAAAAACATAATTCGATTAAAATATTTGCTACTCACATGTCCTTGAAGATTCCCAGATTGTTCCCAATTGATTGTGTGAATAGCCAAAACCTTGAGAAACCCCGACTTATACGGCTCTAGAAGGAAATCGTTTAATACAAATGTTGGAAAAAAATCAATGGGTGAATTAAAACAAACATAAAACACTGAATATCAAATCAAATAGATTTACCACAATAATTTATTCAAACAACAAATTTAAATCAGAAGAGCAAAGAGCGAAGAGAGCGAGAATTTCAATTTCTCCATTGTTGAATTTACTTACCAATAAAATATGAGATCAATCTTCAGAAGGAAATACAGGCTGAATGAGAGAAATTTAGTGTTGTATTTCAACGTCTTCCATCAATAAGTTTGATGAAGATGGGGTTTAGAAACGAAGAGGTTGAGGCAAAGAGAAACGGTATACAGGAGATGAGAGATAGAGAGGAGTGCGTTTGACGATAATATAGTTAAGAAGATGAAACAGGTGAGGAGATTTTTTTAACGTACACATCGATTTGCAACACCACCTATGATAAACATCCCACGCGGGACAAACGGGACAAACGTTGCCACGTAGGACAAAACTGAGATTTATAATATAGATTTTTGTTTCTTATATGCAGATGAAAAGAAGCATGAAGTACTCCAACTTTGCATAGGCACAGGGGTTTGTGGGAGTAGCTTGGCATTTCATCTCGTTGCGGGAGAAATGCTAACAATCTATAACGATGTAAATGATAAATCTCTATTGTTTTGAGTTGTGAGGAACATTGAAGATACTCTATATTTTATTATGATGTTAAGCAATAGCTTTAAGACTTAATTATGTTAATTTTTGTGAGAAACATGAAGTTTTTCCTAGTTTTGACTTATAATTATTCAATGTTTGCATTCTCTTATATATGTTTCATGTTTGTTAGCTTTTTGTGTGTGTGTGTGTGCACTATGCACCTGATTTAGTTTTTTTTTTTTTTTTTTTGTACTAGTGATTTAGTTTTTTTTTTTGTAAAATTTTATAAATGGGGCGGGTTTGGGGATCCCACTTAGGATAAACGGGTGTTAAATAGGCGATGGGGCAGGTTTGGTATAGGCAAATTTAAACGGGGTAGGTTTGGGTATTCCCCATTTAAATTAAATGGTAATGGGGCGGATTTGGGGGTATGGTAATTTGGCGGGTACGGATGGTATTACTCCACCCGCCCCAAATCCGATCCGATCCATTGCCACCCGTACAACCAAACCCAATTCAAACCCAGTTCAAACCCCCACCTAGCGCCAAGTAAACGCAACCTTTTCGTTCTCTCTCCAAATAAAAACTTAATTGGCTCTCTTATCTCATACGAACACTAATTTATACAATCCCAACTTTTCCCTTTTGATTTTTCCCTATTTGAGCTGAGAAGGATGTCGAGTTGTGGCAGTGCTGGATTCCCTCAGAGACGATCTGATCGTACACCTAGTGGCGAATCACCACATTTCGAAGATCAGGTTCGCTTAATTTCGTTTTTTTTTTGGTAATTTAAGTTATGTTGTTATAATCTGAGATTGATTTGCGGGGTTTTTAGTATTATTTGAGTTGATGGTGTGAACTAATGTGGGGTTTTGTTGCTGTTAAGTTGGATTTATGTGGGGTTTTCAGTCTCATTAGAACTGTAAAACATTTTGAGCGTTTAAAATTGGGACCCTTTAAGCATATTAGGGAATTAGACATCATTTTTGTTTCATTAGTTGTAGCTAGTTTTGTTTGATTTTTTTTTTCTTTTAGTAAATGAAGGCTAATAGATTCCAATATGGGGTGATTATCACACAGTTTTCTAGCTACTTTACTTTGGTAGTGCAAGATGTTTGCCTCCGGGCTTGAGATATAAGGCTAGCCTTCAAGCTTGAGGACGATGTTAAGCCCTTTGGTTCGAAATGTAATAATCAAACTTCACAAGTACATACTTGATCCCAAGTGGGTATTTATTATGTAGGTAACCCGCTTGGCCAGGACAAGATTTTCAGTTAACACACAGAAAACTATCTATTCTTACCTACTTTTGTTTATCTTCGTTTTAAACAACTTCTCCATCTTTACTCCATCATACTAAACAAATAACTCACATAAGAGACTAATAGAGGCAATCAGTTATCATTAACATATCTATATAATTTCATTATGTGTTTCATGATCTTTTTAGTGGAGTGTTTTAGTCTTTAGATAATATTGGCTATGTTAGTGATCACTGATTGCCTTGCAAGTCTCTAATAACTAATATGCCTGAACAACAGGATAGGTCTCCAAAACCGGCTTCGGGTCCTCCTGGTAAAAACAGTGTTGGATACACTCCAAGAGGATGGGATTGTACACATCCCAATCGCGAATCACCAAATTTCTAAGATTAGGTTCGCATAGTTTCGTTTTTTAGCTATATTATGATCTGAGATGGATTTGTGTTTATTATAAAGCTAGTTTGAGCTATGAAGCATTGTGAATGTTTACAATTGGAGGGTTGATGATCCTTTTCGTTTCATTAGTATAAGCTTGGTAATGGGTCATGATAAGCTCTTGGTGTTTAGTGATGTGGGGTCATGCTGCATGTTTAGTTAGGTTTATTGGGGTTTTCAGTCTCACTAGAGCTGTAAAACCATGTGAATGTTTACAATTTGGCCCCCTTTTGGTTTTAGAAAAGCATCTATATGGGTCTAGGTAACATTGACACGGGTACGTGTGTCGGTGCCCGACACGGCGGATGCAAAATAAGTGAAAACGCGGACACGACCTTATACCAAAGAAGATAGTATCATTCTTCATGTTTCCTGTACCGTGTCTTATTATATGTGAATGTATTATGAATATATAAAATTAGGCTATTGACTTATGGGTTAATTTACGACTAATAACAAGCATAAAACAATGATAGTAGTTAGTATGGTTGAATAACATGTTTAAGAAGTGAAAATTTTCTAAAAGCTGTCAAAAAGTTCACGATCCAAGCAAGAAGTGTTTGTTGGAGTGTCCACACGAGTGTCGGTGTGTTCGAGTGTCCGACACGTTTGGACACGACTTTTTTTTGGAGTATGGAGTGTCCATATTACATAGATAGGGGTTAATGATCATTTGTGTTTCATTAGTCTATGTATGTTTATGGTTATGTTTCATTTGTGTAACTACCCATCTCATTTCCACACAGTAAAAACTATCTACTTAAGATAGCAACAATGTTCTCCTCACCATCATGTTGAAACGTGAGGTAACTACCTTCTCTTGTATATGTGTATGTAATTCATGTAAACAATAAAGGAAGATATAACTTTGAGTTCTCTTTCTCACTCTCATTTAAGTATAATCTCCTACATGGTATCAAAGAGAGGTTAGGCTTAAGCCTTGTAATCAATTCTCAACACTTCCTTCTACTTTTTTTTTCTCACAATGACAATCTTTTTCTCTTTCCTACCATCAGTTAAAAATTGAGCATCCCTTGAAGTTACTAAATCCAATTATCTTGTATAGAAACCATGCATTATGGTGTATCTGCATGGTCAAAAACTCACTGGACACATCGATGGATCAATTTTACGTTTCTTCCTTTTCAATATTAGTTTTTTTGCCCGATCTATTTTTCTTGAGGAAAAAAGAAACATTTTCCTCCAAGCAATCATTGGCCGGTTCACATTATTTAATGTATATATATATTTTCTAATGGAAGATAAAATGATGCATTATCAAAACAAAAGGGATAAAAATTGTAAGCATTCACATAGTTTTACAGCTCTAATGAGACAGAAAAACACCCACAAATCTAACTAAACATGTAACAACAACAAAACCCCGAATCACTAAGCAACATTATGAGCATTTCATGACCCATGACCCATTAACAGGCTTTGTACTAATGAAACAAAAACGACCATTAACCCTCAATTTAAAATATTCACAGGGTTTTACAACTCAAATTTGACCAAAAATAAACCATCAATTATAACAACAGAACTAAAATTACACATACAAAAAACGAAATTATATTTACATGATCTTTGAAATGTGGTGATTCACGACTAGGTGTACGATCACATCGCCTCGAAGTGAATTCAGCACTCGACATCCTTCTCGGTTCAAAGAGGGCAAATCAAAAAGGGAAAGCTGGAATTGTACGAATTAGGGTTCGTAAGTGAGAATAAGAGAGAGAGAGAGAGCGAGTTAGGGTTTTGTTTTGAAGAGAAAACGAGGTTATGTAATCTTGATTATGAAAACGTTGGGAATGAAAATGAATTAATTGCGTTTACTTGTTTCCCGAGCTTTCTGTTTCTTAGAAAACAGAGATAAAGACTATCTCCAAAAGTTTAGAGCATCATATATATACATCCCTAAAAGCATTTCCTAATGTGCCTCACTAACTTGGATTCCATGGTGCCACATAGAATTTTTGAGCTCCAACTGCATCTCACTGACTTGGATTTTCTACTCAAAAAGCAAGGTTTAGTCATGCCTTTTTACATCATGATTGGGCGCCTGAGTGTTGGGCGTATGTTTGTTTTATAATCGGATGCCTAAGCTTTGGGCACCAATTGAATTGGGCGCCCAAATTATTACAAAAAAATTCAAAAAAAATAAAACAAGCGCCCCAACCCTGTTAAAAAAATCAAGTAAGGTATTGTTGCAAGAAATAGAACCTCAGTAACTTGGATTTGGTTTTTTTTCAACCAAGTCAGTGAGGCACTTTAGGAGATGTTCTAAGGGTGTATTTATAAGATGCTCTAAACTTTTGGAGTCTTTTATCTCTGTTTTCTAAGAAACAGAAAGCTCAAGGAACAAGTAAAAGCAATTAATTCATTTTCATTCCTTCTATTCCTCGCGTTTTCATAATCGAGATTACATAACCTTTCATTTTCTATCTAAAACAAAACCCTAACTCGCTCTCTCACTTACGGACCCTAATTCGTGCAATTCCAACTTTTCTCTTTTGAATTTGCCCTCTTTGAGCCGAGAAGGATGTCGAGTGCTGGATTCACTTCGAGGTGATGTGATCGTACACCTCCTAGTCGTGAATCACCACATTTCAAAGATCAAGTAAACATAATTTTGTTTTTTGTATGTATAATTTTAGTTCTGTTGTTATGATTGGTGGTTTATTTTTGATCAAATTTGAGTTGTAAAACCTTGTGAATGTTTTAAATTGAGGGTTAATGGCCGTTTTTGTTTTATTAGTACAAAGCCTGTTAATGGGTCATGGAATGCTCATAAAGTTTCTTAGTGATTCAGGATTTTGTTGTTGTTGCATGTTTAGTTGGATTTGTAGGTGTTTTTTTGTCTCATTAGAGCTGTAAAACTATGTGAATGCCTACGATTTTTTATCCCTTTTGTTTTGATAACGCATCATTTTATCTTCCATTAGTCTAAGCCAGTTAATAGGTTGTGAAGGTGTATGGTGATGTGGGATTTTGTTGATGTTTAGTCCTGCACTGGGTTTTCCTTTTTGTTTGAACCATTATGGGTTTTGTTGTGGAAGATTTCATTTTTTCTTCTTCTAGGAGATTTAAAAGTGGTAATTTATTTTTCATTTGGAACGTGGAATTTGCAGAAAAAAAAGGTAATCGAAGCCCCATAAATTTTATCCCTTGGGTTTGGTTTGGGAGGAAAATTAAGTCATTTTTTGTTGTTCTCTCGTGGAAGCTTATTTTGCCTTAGCTTTTCTTCCTATCCATCATTAGTCTTGAGATCTCTTTCTTGAAGGAGAAAAAATACTTCCCTCCAAAATAATTTTTGTCTATTACACTCCATTTAATTTATATGTTTTTACTAGTGACATAAAACCTTAAACAATAAGCTTTTTTGTGAGTTAATCATTATCTATGGACTAAAAAAATCTAAAAAAGGGGTATTCTAGAAATGAATTTTTTTGACATAAGGAATCTAGAGAGGACATTTTTTCGCTGAGGTAATTTTAAAAGATAAAGTATATAGTGAGAAACTTTGGGTTGGGAGTTGGGAGATTGGGAGTTAACAAGAACAAATCTAGAAACAAAAGGTCTTGTTATCGATTGCGGCTATTTCAGGGCGACTAATGTCTTGGCATCTTCGCAATTTCCCCCCTTTTCCTTTTGTTACTTCGTTTGCGTGTTTGTTGTATTGTGCTACCGGTAGTAGTTAACTATTTATAAATTTGAATCTATTAGTGGATGGCCACTTATTCATTTTGTTGCCAATATTTTTATTTTTTTTATTTTTTTTGAAGGCAAGCTGGGGGCTAACCCCCATGAAGTTGAACAAAATATATTTACAAGGTGGAGACAACTCCCCACCCCTACATCCAGGTATTGGGGGAGAGTATGTATACCTAACTATACAATCAGTTGCACTATAGGTAACGACATTTTATTTTAAGAAAATAAAGCGTGTCCGATACCCTGACGTTCGGACACTTGGACACTCGGGCACACGTGTCCAACTTTATTTACAAGGTATTTTTATATTTTCTGCCGTTTCCGGTACCCCGTACCCGTGTCAGACATCGACACCCGTATCTGTGTTGTTGTTTACCTTGGTTGCACTCTCTCATAGACTGTTCCTATAGATCCCAGTGCGCACGATGGTCTTAAAATCCTGGACAAATGAGCTGGTAGTGATCTTGTTGAAAATTCTGCTGTCGCGTGTGTCCCTGCTAGGTAATCTGCAGCCCTGTTGGTCTCCCTATATATAGTATTGATCTCATGGTCTTGAAACCTGCCAAGGAGTTCCAAAATCCTAGAAACAATTTGCTTAGCATCCCAAGTAGGTATTGCTGCTCTTGTAAAGTAAAAAATCCCTGCTTGGAACTTGTAGTAATGCAAACTTTCCCAACAGTAGTAGAAAGAGCAAGTTCCAAGCCCATCTCCACAGCCCTAAGCTTCATGATGGTAATGGAGTCAGAGTTGTAGCAGCTACCAGCTGTGGGAGTAAGGAGTATATCCATGTAGTCTCTTATGATAGCTCCCCAGCTCCTTTCATAATTTTTCATAGAACCATCAGTGGCAAGGGTATAGAAAGGGGGGAGAGCAGGCTCTCATTTACATCTAATAGGAATTTCAATGTTTCTGTGAAGGTTCCAACTGTTAAGAAATTGCCTAGACTGGGGAGTATCAATTATAGGGTGATCTCATTGTAGGAATTGGTGTGTAACTAACTAATAGATTCTTGTCTCAGTTTAATCTGCACTTGTTTCAATTTGTTCTCTTTTGCAACTTCATTGTTCATTTTCTTGCCTTTGATGGGTTTTACATATCAACAACAGGGGAAACCTTCGCCAGCGAGGGATGTGAGCTCTTGTACTTCAGCAAAGCCTGACCTCATACAGAATGTGCATTATTTTGATATCTGCCGAGACAAAAGTGCACCAGTTGTGAAGCTAAAACCTTCTTTACTTGAAAAGAATAGAGAAAAACGACAGGAAGTTGAGCGTCGAAAGGGTAGTTCCCATCGTTTTCTCCAAACTGGGATGGTTCTTCTGGAGAATCACATCATTCGCAGTGATCAGGTTCATGCGTACTTCCTTTAACCTTTCGTAGAATTTTCTTCAGAGAATCATATAGCTTAAGACCTTCAATACTTGCCAAAAATCACCTTTGATATATTTAATAATCAGGAACCGACTGCTTTATTTATGGCTACCCTTTTATAATATACGCGTGGAACCTCCATTATGAAATTATTTATTAGTAGAACCACAAAACTATTCTTGAAGAATACAGTGTGTCTTTTCAAAATCTGGAAATGCCTTATGAGCTACAATATGTGTGTGTTTCATTAGTTGAAATTGGAAAATATAATACTAGGTTTAAAGTGCAAAGTGTCTTTCTTCGCCTTTCTCGATTTTGTCTTCTATTTTTCATGTTAAACCTAAGTTCTTACATTTAATATCCTCTACCAGTTAATATGTGCTTTTGCAAAGGGACATATTAAATTATAGAGATATTACTACATTGGAAATGATGCTCAATGTCTGCAAAATTGGAATCTCAATTTTGTATGACGAATTTTATTTTATTTTGGCAGTACAGCTCCCCTGCAGTCCCTATTCCGTTTTTCCTCTGCTGCCAGGATGGCGAGGGGAGCTTTGTTGACCAATCGTAATTTTTGTTGCTTAACATGAGTTCTAAACAACGAATAAAAATGGCTTACCGTCAGTTAAAGTAACTAAAGTCTCCCTCCCCGACCTTACTCTAGAATACAAAGGGGTTATCTCATCCTGACAGGATTTACACTTTTTTGGCATAATTTGTCTGGCAGTAGCTGTCTTCATTAATTGATGATATATGTAATTAATCTTGGTTCTTAAATTATATTGTTTTTTTTCTTATCATCAAGTATAACAAATTTAGAGTTATCTTTCTTGCATTTTTATTGAATGCTATTATGGTTTTTCTGCTCTTAGATCAAAATTGTGAAAAAATGTCGAGAACTTGGTATTGGACTTGGAGGGTTTTATATTCCTGGTTATGATAGTGGATCGAAATTGCAACTACGCATGATGTGTCTTGGTAAGAACTGGGAGCCACAGTCAAAAGAGTATGTGGATGTACGATCAGTGGACGGTGCAAAAGCGCCAATAATTCCAGAAGAATTTAAAAAGTTGGCTGAAGAGGCAATCCAATATTCTCATGAACTACTAATCAAGGAAAAATATAAAATAGAGAACGTGAAAGAAATTCTTCCTCTGATGCATCCTGATATCTGTATTGTTAATTTCTACACACAGTCTGGGAAACTTGGTCTCCATCAGGTTTGTTATCTAACTTCTTGCACTGTACCAAAGTCTATTAGAGCATTTACAACCTCTGTGAAGAAGTTTGGCATTTTATTAAGCTGAGGAGCCAAAACCCAAAAAATAGTTTATAACTGCCAATGTAGCTTGGATTTATGCTTTGCCACTCATCCTGAATCTGAATTTCGAACAGCCTAATGAGAGTTACATCTTACTGTGGATGGATATTATAACCCATTGAAACACAGTTTAAATAGCTGTTGTGAACCAAATTGTTATTTGTAATTAGTAGTACTCTTAAAGGGGCAGTAGTATTTTTTCTTAGCGAGTATACCATAACTTCATGGAGTTACTCCCAATGAATGTTAGATCCATCTGATCTGTCAGTACGGTGTGGGCCTTACTCCAAAACACTTTTTTAGTCTTTTTCATCTTGTCGTGGATGGCTGACATGTTTGCGATTAATTTAGCAAATGATAATCTTTTTTTTGTTTAAAGCGAAAAGTAAATTTTATTAACGAATAACAAAGATATGTAGCAGAAAATGAAACGGCTCAAACATGAGGGAAAACAGGTATCATATAGGATCATGGCCTTAAATATCATATACCCAAAAAAGCTTCTTAACAATTCTTAAGTGGGCACTTGACAAAATCTGAAGTTGGGATTACGTAATAGAGTAATAGAGTCTTGCGGCAGAAAAGATATGAAAAAAAACTAGGTTCTACAGTGCATGCAGTGGCCACAGGATCCACATAGATAGTCATAATGGTCAGCTTGTCTGCAGTCGACTTCCCTCCCTGAAGATGCTAGAGATCTCGCATATGAAGCGTACTTAGAGCATCTGTAGTCGACTCCTCAAATATTAGTCACCAAATTTGGTTTTATTGGCTAGTAAAAGTCAAATTATTATTTTTCCCTACATTAGACTTCTCAAAAAGTACTCTTCAAATGCCACATGTCAAATTTTTCATAAAATCCTTAATTTTTTGGTAGATTTTATTTTAGTTTTAACAAATTTTGATTTCCACGTAAGCATTAAATTTGGTTTGAGGAGTGGAAAAAGAAGTCAAATTTGATGACTATAGGCAATTTGACTTTAATTTGGAGAGTCGGATGTATGTGTTTTATAGGGATTTGGCTCTTCAAATTTGCCTTAAGCCAATATAGAGAGTCGACTACAGATGTTCTTAGAATCCTCAATTTTATTTTATTTTTTTCAAGTTCTGTTTTGATTTAAGGACTCATGATGTGTTAATTGCTCCTGCATTTAAATTTATTTGTTAGAGAACATTTGTTTCAGCTGTTTCTTAAGTTGAAGTTTCCTTGTATCTCGCAGGACCGAGATGAGAGCCCCGAGAGCCTTCACAAAAGATTACCAGTTGTTTCCTTTTCCATTGGTGATGATGCAGAATTCTTGTATGGAGATGATAGAGATGTTGATAAGGCCAAAAAAGTCACTTTAAAGTCCGGGGATGTGCTAATATTTGGTGGTGAGTCTAGACATATATTTCATGGCGTATCGTCCATAATTCCGAACTCAGCTCCGAAGTATCTGTCTGATGATGCTAATCTCCGTCCTGGCCGCATCAATCTGACTTTCAGACAGTATTGAAGCTGCATTCACAATTACTTATTTACTTGGAATTTGCTTCTTGTTAATATGTATGTATGACACTGTTTTTGGCAAACATCAAACGTGGTTCTTCTTGTTGTTGGTTACCAGATTGACTTACTTTTGTTGTGGGAGTGGACTGAGTGTTGTCCGTGGCTATGATGTGTGTTATATAAGTAAACGCTAACTTTGTATGTACTGGATTATTCGGTTAATGTTATTCCATTTTTATAGATCGAAGTTGATGTTTTATGCATTCGGTCCTGTAAGTGCGCCATTTATATTGATAGGGTTATACTTATCATTTTTATTCTTCTGACCTCATGTCACCCTAGCTCTCATCATTCTATCAAGTTTTATCTCTCTGATCAAAGTGTAAATGTTTGTCATTTGGTCCAAAAAAATGGTACTATTATGTTTCTCTTGATCTAACATTTACCATGCACTTGTATTTCGAATATGTCAGTTGCCAAATTTGCTTCACATAACTCAAACAAGAAGACAGAATCGAAAGGGAAGTTGGTCTTGCCCCAAAGGGTTTGAATTCACGACACCCCCTTTTGGGGTGCTATAAACCACCCTATATCATTAGTGGTGATCCAGTAACAGCTCTGTGATAGCTGATGGACAAAATTACATAGTTTAGTTCATAGACGACGGACAAACGGGGACATCGTGTGGCTTCTCTGGCCGTCTGAAAATAAACTGTACCACAGGAGATCGATCTCCAAAGTGATGTTTTTCGTCCAAAATTTCCCAAAATCTTAAGTGTTCAATTCGTTGAAATATTATTTTCCTGGACAAATTTTCTCCTCTAGGTGTGTTTGGCAGCCAAAAAAAATGAGAAACCAAGTGAAAAAAGAAAAACTTTAAAGATTTTTTTTTCTTGTTTTAGGTGTTTGGTAAACCATTTCAAAGTGTTAAGGTAAAAAGATGGGATAGATGAGAAACATGGTTTCTTAATGAGAAATTCAGGGCCAACCTTAAGGCTTAGGGGGCCATAGGCGAGGTCCAAAAATAAGCCCCCTTACCGGGGGAAAAAAAATTGGGAGTACATATTTGTTTTGCTTGTACAAAAATTGTAAACAAGTTGAAGATTTGAACCCTTAACCTTGTGATAAGGTCTTATCATCTTACACCATTCAAATTTACATGAAAAATCGGGGGCCATGTGAATTGATTTCTGGAGAAAATAAAATAAATTTTGGGTGTTAGGTAACCTTATCCTTATTAGATATCTAATGCTAGTAGAATTCTTTAGATAAGTAAGAGGGTTGAGCAACAAAGTAGGGGTGACTTGGTGAGACAAGTATTCTTCTTTTCTGCATCAAATTACAAAAAGGAAAATAAAAAAATGCACAAGCGTGTGATTCACAATGGTAAACTATCATACTCAACTTTTAATTTCCAAAATACCCATACAGAAATACTTCAAAGACCTCATTCCTCATGTACCAACAAAGTAGCTTCTCTTATAAACCGAGGGCAAAGTCGTCAAAGTATTCTTCTTTTCAACCAACTCCAAAACAAAGGAACAAAACCAACTGATTTCCTTCTCTCAACTGTTCTCAAGGGTTGTGGAAACCTTGAAGCTTTACAGCAAGGAAAGCAAATCCATTGTATGATACTGAAACATGGGTTCAATGTAGATATGATTGTGATGACATCCCTTGTTGATATGTACTCAAAGTGTACCTGTATCGAAGAGAGTCGCAGAGTGTTCGATGAAATGACCGACAAAGATGTAATAGCAATGAACACCATGGTTTCAGGATTGTGTCGATGTGGGCTGACGATGGAGGCAATGGGGTTGTTCCGAAACATGTCAAATAGAGATATTGGGTCTTGGAATTCGTTGATTTCTGGCCTAGTGCGGAATTCTGAGGGTGTGGGTGCTCTTGTTTTGTTTCGAGAAATGCAAGTAGAGGGGGTGAAAGCGAATTTTTTGACTATGGTTAGTGTACTTTCGGTTTGTGCGGATTTAGCGGCATTGGTTAATGGGAAACAAGTTCATGGGATGGTGATTATACATGGGTTTGAGATGTATAGGCCCATTGGAAATGCGACATTAGATATGTATGCGAAATGTGGATGCATGGATGAGGCTTCTTTATGTTTCGGAAACATTGTATCAAAAAATGTAATTTCTTGGACATCTCTGATAATAGGTTTTGGTAAAAATGGGCTCGGAGATGAAGCTTTGAAGGCGTTTGGTCAGATGGAAATGAAGGGAGTCGTACCAAATAAAATCACATTCTTGGGTGTACTCTATGCGTGTAGTCATGCAGGACTAGTGCAAGAAGGATTGAAACATTTTAACATTATGATTAATACTTATTGTTTCACACCTATGATGGAACATTACACATGCATGGTTGATTTACTTGCGCGATCTGGTTATCTTGAGCAAGCACTTGAATTCATAGAGAAAAAAATGCCAGTCAAACCAGATGCAAAGCTCCTTACAGCTCTTCTTAGCTCATGTTACTTTCACAAGAATGTAGAGCTAGCAAAAAGTGTTGGGAAGAGACTTCTTGAATTGGAGCCTAGAGAAGCAGGAGCTTACATGCTTTTATCTAATTTTTATGGTCAAATGGGAGATTTGGAAGGTGTGGCGCAAGTTAGAAGGTCGATGATGGATAGGGGAATAAGAAAAGAAAAGGCTTGTACTTGGATTGAGATAGATAGAAGAGTCCATGCCTTTGAATCAGGAGATAAATCACATCCTCTTCATAGATACATCCATAACTACTTGGAGGTTCTAATCAGAAAAATGAAGGCTAATGGGTATGTGCCCGACACAAGCTTGGTTGTGCAGAATGTTGATGAACAAACAAAAGAGGAAATGCTTCTTGGGCACAGTGAGAAACTTGCCATTGGACTTGGCCTTATTTGCACATCTCCTGGGGCTCGAATCACAATCGTCAAGAATCTTCGAGTTTGCGTAGATTGTCATTCAGCAACCATGCTTATTTCAAAGATCGAAGGGAGAGAGATTGTAGCTAGGGATTTAAACAGGTTTCACCGATTCAAAGATGGGGTATGTTCTTGTGGCAACCATTGGTGAGATACACAAAGCTCAAAATCAAACGTTTATTTAGGAGTATATAATACAGTTCAAATACATTTGAAGGATAGAAGAAGCATACATACATATTTAATGCCAAAATTGATTTACATGAGATCAGAAAAAGTATCATATCCTTCCACCAACCATACTTTGACCAGGCATCCCGGAAAAGTTAGGGGAAGGATTGTTTGTCGCTTTTAGTCCTCCACTCACATTGCCAAGAACATTAAGGCCATCAAACAGTTTGTATGGAGGGACATACACTTTTTGTCCAGTTACAGATGATCCATTTATTGCTGTTGATGTGAATGGGTTATGGTTCTGAATTGGTGTAGATGCTTGCATTTGCATGGGGATTTGGAAAGGAGAAGCATTTGTGTTATTCAGAAGCATGTGTGGTTTCATATTGGATAAGGGACTCTGACCGTAATTAGGAGTGGGGGACGTCCATTGTGAGGGAGGGTAGTAGCTAGACTGTGGAAGTTGTAGTTGGAGATGGTTTTGGGGTTGAGCTTGAGCCCATGGGGCAACGTAACTGTTGTACGTTATCTGTGTCTGGCTTTCAGGATAAGTGTAGGCTGCATAAGGATTCATGGGTTGGTCAAAAGGTGATGGTAGGGTTTGAGGGGAGTCAGGTGAAACTGAAGTTGTTGACAAGGTAATGCTGAGGAGGTCAATCATATCCTTTTCTTCATTGATGGTATTTACTAGCACAGGTGGGCTGGGTAGAGCCAATGCGTTGCTAGGGACTTGGGTTGTGTCAGCTAACAGGGCCAATCCGTCAACACCCTCACTAATTTCGAAAGAGTCGCTTTCAGGAGTGATGGGCTTCTTACTGTTACACCTGCATCTGTGGTTACAATACTTGTTTACTGCCTCACACTCCCTATTATTTTGCCAAATTGCGAGATATTTTGACTTTTGATTCCCACTATATGATCAAAAATAGATTTTCACCCTAAAAATGTTCAATTGGAAGTGCCATAAATGGTGCATGGGATAGGCATGAGATTGTAAGTCCAAAGTTGAACACTATAAGGGTGTAACTCTAGTTTCAATCATCTAGTGGTAATCAAAGTCAAACTATTCCTCTTCTCACAAGGGTAATCCCCATATCTAAAAATCTACTAAGCTCAAAAGTAAACTGGTTTTGAGATTTTAGTAACCTGTGAGCTAACTGGGTCTGATTATCATCCTTTTCTTCTTCCTCTTCGAATTGGCTATTTATGAAAGAAGTTATAGCAGCAGAGGAGCTACTATTTGATCTGGGGCTGACATCTTTCACTTCAGGTTGTTTGGAGCTGGCATCTCTTACTTCAGTTGGTCTGGGGCTGGTATCTCTTTCTTCAACTGGGAAGGGCATGCCAGAGGCAACTGCATCATGTTTCATAAGAAGAGAATGTAGCCGATCATTTATTACAAGACCCTGACGAAGGAGCTCTTCATCCCTAGTTCAAAAATGGAATATGATGCAGAGATCTGTCTTAATATCTGATTGCAGCAGAAGAATCCTTACAATTATCTCAAAATCACAGCATGTCCTCTAAAGCATTGGATAGACTCAGGTGAGTCTTTACACTCTTGGAATACTATTGAAATGATCCTTATGGTAGTTTTGATTATTAAACACAATTATCTTTATTTGTTAATTAGCAAAATAATGATATTTGGCTTGTCTGTTTTACTTAAATGACCCAACTTTTAAAACTAACTAGTGGTGATAAAGTGACTGGAATTAAACAGTAACCATGAGAAACATGATGAACCTGAATGGCAGATAGCTGTTGGTATTCTCTATTAAAATGTAAAAGACAGGTACATTTATCCATTTAATATTGCTTAAAAAAAAATAAAAACTTCGTAGCTATCAACTTATCGTAATAAACATCACACCGCTAAGAATCTTTCTCTGAAATATTTTGGTGGTGTTGTCTTGCATTGCATAAATAACTTTATTATTTTTATTCGTTTTTATTTACTGCTAACCAGAGTTATATGAGGTCATGATCTTTATTCATTTAACTTTGTTACAAGGTCATGAAATGAAACTAAGTTAGGATTTATCTTATTGGTCTCGCACTTACAGTGCATGTGCACATTTGGTGTGCGGTGACACTATTCCGTGTAGGCAATAAAACTTGAGAGTTCTTCTAATCTAGGTATGATTTTATTGTCCATATAAGATGGATTATAGGATAATCTATTCAACAAAATCTAGGACGAGATTCAACTTTGAAAAGAAAAATGGTAAGTTACGTTAGATTCATCTAAAGGTAGATTATAATTATAAAGCTAAAGCTTCTTATCCAACATAACTATTTTGTAGAAGTCCTTTCAACTTTCCCAGATGTAACTCATACTACAGAGGAAATTCTGATGAGCATGGAAAGAGTACAAACCCTGATGAAGTTAGCAAATCCATAAGCTTTTTCTGGTAGGAGTGACACTGGTTGACAAGATCTACTATCAGTTCATCTTTAATTGCCTGCAAAGACATTAGGGTCTTAAAGAAATTGAAATTATAACCCTTTTCTATAATAGGAGAAGTCACTAGGAGTATGATCGGCGAGGTGGAGAAAAGTACAGTAAAAATATTATTCATGTGGTTACTTCAACGCGGTAATAATAGGGATGTGTTTTATTAATTCTAAGGAACCCAAGGTTAAAAAAGATTCCCTCTTCTCTTGTCCCTCCATTCTTTCGATGTCTAAACCCTCTCTTGGTTTCTCATAAAATTCAGCATTTCGCGACCCTTGACAATTTACTACTTAGAAGGTTAGGGCTTAGACAAAAACTACATGAAAATACCACACTGCCACACTGTTTACCAACAGATGCATTCCATCAATAAAATAGTTTGGGAGTTTGTTATTTCTCTACTCATATTTTACCGGGATAGAATAGTGCCTCAGACCTCTTTGTCTTTCAGTTTCACAGCTTTCAACATCTCTGTTAAGAGCTCCATAACAGTACGAATTGCATCCATGCTTGAAAGACTGGAAATATTAGATCAAGGCATTCAAATATATCAAAAGTGATATAAAACCATGGGGTTTTCAGAAATAGCGTCGGACCACGAATCTTTGACCAAAAGAACTAAAAGCCTCACCTTAAAGTTTCTATCTCAGAAACCGTGGGTTCTGCAGTCCTTCTTGGGGTATTTGTGAGTACTCCATTGCCTGATGGAGATTGTTTCTGAGATGGTTGTCTAGCCGGAGGTGTAATTATTGGAACTACATCTCGTGAACTTTGAGGGAATTCTACTCCAGCCGCCTGTTTTAATCAAGGTTAACAGTTATCCAATAAATCACATAAATGATCACTAAAGGATAAGAATAGGAAGTGTTTAATTTATCTGTTTACCCTTAGTTCTGCATAAAACCAATAATACATCGGAAAACTTCCATCAGGCCCACCAAATGCTCTTTGCCATGACTCTAGAAGTACCATAACTTTATTCTTGACGTTCACATCCATCTGCGGAAACCGAATGGAAGTCAATACAATACGTCTTAAAATAAATGATACGAAAAAATTTCGGAATCAATACCATTCTGAATACTATTTAAAACTCTCCTACATTGTTAGATTATTTTGGAAAAAAACAGATTGGAAAAGTAAATAGGCCAGATAATAAATGAAAAACATGAGCCAGATTATAACTTAACCGTCTTGAAATAACTCAAAACGTAAAAATCTTTCATGGAAATAGTTCTTTATGAGATACTAACCGTCTTCCGTATAATCTTCACCATCTCTGTTAACATACATCGTTCAGCAATATGATAGTGCAAGTAGTCACCACAATTCTTCATCATTGTCTCCAAAAGCTGAAAAAGTTAATAGGAAACAATAATAAGATGAAAATCACTAGAAACTGTAATACTGAAAAGAAAGTGTAATACTTTTAATTTGTGGCTTCCTTATGCCTTGTGATAAGGGCGTGAGATTGCATAAACACACCCTTACCATGGTAAATAGAAAAACCACGCTGTTCAAGGTGTACATACCGTTAAAGCGAGAAGTTGAACTTTGGGGTTCTTGTGCTGCATTCTTTTCTTCACAGCTTTAACATAATCTTTTGCTACCCTGATCAATTCAATGTCGTTAATGACAGATTATTATAAACACTTAAAACAAATTACAATTGGTTAGCAGGCTACAGCTGGCCTAACTGCAAAGGTCTCTAGGAATTGTTACGAGAGAATCAAGATTGAATCCCATCGGAACCAGTTAAGGTCTCCTGTATCCTTAACAAATGTATAAGGCTAGGTAGGGATCATCGCAGAAAGAAAAATGTGGCGGGTTGCTCAAATTAAAAGACTAACAAGAATAATTTTGTAAACATTGTAACTTGTAATTGTCTTATGTTCTTTGTATTGGTACCAGTTATATCTCTGGATCGTATCACAGATACCAATGTTGGCAGCCCAATCAGGAGAAACAAGAAGGTGGTTCGTGGCCTTCTCAACTCTATCCGTAACTGGGTTATACATTTTAATATCTGATTCTATCTTTTCACTGAAGAAGAAGAATTTGAAATCTGGTAATTGTGAACCACAATGACTGAAACAAATACACTTTTAAATTGATTTATTTCCTATTCTTAGCATTTCAGATCCATGTTTATAGTGCAGTTTTTGGGTTTTGGTTCCTTGCATCTATTTTGAAAACTAAATATTATGTTTGGATGGGACCAAGTAGGTGAATTGATGTCCACGGAACTTGAGACTTGGAGGGCCAGTTTTATCTCCATGAAACTAGGATTTACAAGGATCATAGCTTCTCACTCCTGGAACCACAAACACATCTTTTTCCCCTTGGAATGCTGTTCTAACGGTAACACGACAGCGTGGTGATGTTAAATGTGTAGCACTTTATAAGTAAACTAGCACTGGGTTTAATTCTAGGAGAAGTCACAGGAGGACATATGCTTACGTTAGCAGATTGGGTTTTTAGTTGAAATCTCCATGTGCACGTTAGCCCTGCTTACCCAGAGATTTAATCTGAGTCGTCCATCCTGTGCTGATCTGAAGGCTGTGATTCAAAGCTTCTACAAGCAGATTTTGGATTTAGCCGCCCTGAAGACAAGGCACTCTTAGATAAGAGAGATAGTGAAAATAACCCCTCCAGTGTTCAAAGGAAAGGGATGTAGCAAAGGGGGTTGATTTAGAGGGTAGCCTTAATGTGGATTCAGATGTTGAAGACTCCACTACTCCTTTACCTATTATCACAGGTTCTAGTGACACCTCTCAACAACAGGTTATTGGGGTCCCCATCTGTCAGAGGCAAGTACAAAGCTGTAATGGAAATGGTAAATGCCTTACTAA
Source organism: Kingdonia uniflora (assembly GCA_014058105.1). NCBI lineage: Eukaryota > Viridiplantae > Streptophyta > Magnoliopsida > Ranunculales > Circaeasteraceae > Kingdonia > Kingdonia uniflora. Next base: position 518,010 of record JACGCM010001976.1, read on the forward strand.
ATGCTTGTCAGTGAGTAGTGATAGTGTTGATCATACAAACTGTTTGCATAGGTGTCTGAATTATGAAGAGTATAACTCGTACTCCATACCTTATGTGTCTCCTTTGGATGTTGCAAATGAGGAAAGTGAAGTTAATAGAGAAGAAGGTATACTTGCTCTCCCTAGCAGTATCATTGTATCTAATACTAACCCTAGTGTAAAAGAGATTAGCACTCTACCTAATGATCAAGGTTTGGTACCTGAGGGAGCAAGCATTAGCAGAGTTGTTATCCCCCCCAATATCTCTGAGGCTTTGGAAAATGGAGAAAGGACTGCCCTCCCTAATGGAGAAGTAGTGGAACCAGAGGGTATAGGGTGTAAAGATCAAACAATCACTACACCTATTTCTGAGGGTGTGAAGACTAAAACTACAGCTAAACCCACTCCTCATAAGAGTTGGGCATCTTTATTATCAGCCCCAGCAACTACTAGAGGAAAAACAAAATTTATGAATGTTCCACCTGATATTATTGATGGGAATGTGGTTATTAAAATCAGACCTGAAGAATTTAGTGAGAGCAGGAAGTTCAGTGAACAGTACCTGGTTGGGAGCTTTGTGGGAAGGAGACTCGCTTATCCTTTTGTTAAGGAGTCATTAACAATAATGTGGGGTCTTAAAAATGACTTTGAGATGACGTTACAAGGAATGAATATGTTTTTCTTTAAATTCTCTTGTGTTGAGGATAGAGAGAAGGTTTTGGAGACTGGGGTGCAGCATATAGCTAGTAGAACTTTTCTAATTAGAGAATGGAGACTATTCATTGAGATGAAACCTATTAACTTTGATACTTTACCTATTTGGGTCAATATTAGAAACATTCCACATCACATGAGGTCAGTGGAAGGACTACAAAGAATTGCTAGTCCTCTTGGTAGGCCATTACATACTGACAGATACACTGAGGATAATTTAACTAGCTCTTCTTATGCTACCATATGCATCTAGGTACCAGCAAGCTGTGGCTGGCCTTCAAGCATACCAGTTTTATATAAGGAGAACAAAGTTGCAAATGTTCAAATCGAGTATTCTTGGAGACCTCTTAAATGCTCACATTGCACTATCTTTGGACATACAGATGATACTTGTGAAATGAAATACTGAAAAGAAGAGTCCCAAACATCAACCAAAGGAAGCACCAATAAGTGGCACTGAGAAGAATAAACAACACGTGGATGAAGATGGTTTCATTATTCCAAGTGCTAAGAAAACCTCCAAGCCTTCTCAAGCTCAAATGAACAAATAGGCAGCCCTTGTCTTAGAGGGGGGTGGTGATCCAAGAGGATCTGAGTTATTTTTAGGCTTTTTGGAAAGTCTATTTGAACAGACTTTTAGTCTGTTCGAATACACCCCTTTTGTATTCGAATAGACTTCTTTTCCTATTCGAATAAGTGTCTGAGTAGCTTATTCGAATAGACTTCATGTCTGTTCGAATACACTTTTTTTGTTCAAACTTATTCGAATAGAGGCGCGATTCAGTGGAGAACATTGTGATTGGGAACCAATAGGTGGTCCCCACCAATGCTGTGAATAGGTTGAGTGAAGTGTGGGGTCAATTGGGAGATATCGTGCCTGACAATTCTGTGAGCGATGAAATTGTTTGGAACATTACCACCTCAGGAAAGTATGGCCTTACGGAAACTTTTGAAAACCTTAGAACTGTAAAACTAACACCTATGGTTTGGTTTACTAACAATGTTCCTAAACATAGTTTCATTACCTGGTTGGCCTTTGAGAAGTGTTGAAAACCCAGGATAAGCTTATGATTTTGCCTGTATATTCTGTCCTTTCTTGGTTTTTAGGCTCTCTCATCCCTTGTTTGTAAGGGTTATTAGTTGTCCCCACCCTGTAATTACCTCTTTTGTTTGCTATCTCATGGGAGTTTGCCCTCCTAGCTTGCCTTCCAAAAAAAAAACGTGTAGCACTTTATGCATATAAGTTGTTTTTGAAAACTCCGCAAACTATTGAGGAACATTAAGAGCTTTAGAAGAGTGGCAGCGTCTTGCACAGATATTGCCAAGAGCGTGAAACATTAGCATTGCAAAATGGCGGGTTGGACAGGGTGCTTCAGGACATAGTATGAATCCTACAGCAGTTACATTGTGCTTTTGATCTCGTCTTGAAGGGATTTTACACCATAAGAGTAGAGATATCGTAAAGATTTTCTCATTGCATTCACTACATAATGGGTAATGTAGATATTGGATGCTGCAGAAAATTCTTATGTCAGGCTCATAGCCAGCCGCCAGATTATCCACCATAATCTAAATCACACAACCATAGGGACGCTTTAAGCATACTTCTTCATGCCCATCATCTTCTAAAGATTGTTAAATTTTATGATGCATCAAACATTTTCTGTAACAAACATTGACAATCAAATTAGTTTTTTCAAACTCATCGAAGAAATATCTGCAAAACATTGATACACGGTTGCCGTGAACGTATTTTTTCCCAACAGTAGGCCTTGTGCAGTGTTTTTCTTGTGCATCTGCATTCACCATTAATCAACTATTAGGAATACTATTGTTAGAAAAGCATTAAGTTGGTCTTAAAATTATTCTTACTTGGGCAATGATAGTATTTGAATCTCCATGGTAAATCACACATGACCTATCCAACCAGCTGCCTTTGACCTTGAAATCACACATGACCTATACATAATAATCTTTTCACACTCAAGATGCTTAATCCTTAACGAAAACATAAAAGTAACACATATAAACGTAACCTGGGATTTACCCCAAAGCCAGTGCCAAGTAGCGGTAGTAAGGCAATTATAGTAAAACAAGACTATAAGAGTAATATTAAATGAGACCTTTTCTTTCATGGAGATAGGCATTCCTGTGACATCATATAAGATTCGCCGATTGTGCAAGGTTAACAATTGGCCTTTGGTCTTAAAAACGATGCGCCCATTGATGTCTGTAACCTTAAAATTACCACCTGTTACATTCATAACTTTTCTGATGATCATGAGATCGACCACAATACTCTGGGCTAATAACTACGACTGTCTTACTTGGAGGGGAAGGGCTTGGTTGACCAATTGGATAGTTTGAGGAAAGATTAGATACTGGCGGATAGCTGGATTGACTCACTGGGTAGCTTGAGCCAGGGCTAGTCAAGTGCGGCGGGTAGCTTAGTTGCCCTACTGGATAGTTTGATACTGGGTTGGTGGACTGCGGAGGGTATCTGGGTTCATGCGCTGGATAGTTTGAGCCATGGTTATCAATGCTTAGGAGCTTTGTTCACTGCCTGGTACTTTGAACTAGGGTTAGTAAATGTTGGCGAGCTTTCTTTACTCCCTGAGTAGTTTGAGCCAGACTGCGGTGTATAGTTCAGCGAGTGAGTTGACTGTGGCTGATAGTTCGAGTCAGTGTTAGTTAGCTGTGGCGAATAGCTGGGTTAACCCACTGGATAGCTCAAGTCGCGGTTAGTAAACTGTGGCGGGCAGCGGGGTTGACCCACACTGGATTGTCAAGTCGTAATTTAACTGTGACGAGTTGCTGGGCCGACCCACGGAATGGAATGATCGGTTAAATGAAGATGCTCTATTCCAAAATAGAGGTCAGTTGACGGTGAAGAGGTAGGCTTTGAGACTGAATTATTTCCAGGAGGATACAAGGGCTGATTCATGGGAAGATAGTTTGCAAAGTTTTGGTGGTTATCTATGAGAGAAGAAGTTTATCTAGCTAGAGAGTGATATCTGCAGAGAAAAATATCTAGAGAGAAAGAGAGAATGAGAGATATCTTAAGCTGTAGAGAGAGATGGGCTGTGGACATTCAAAACTGCAAATATCCTGCTCCGGTAGCAAGTAGAAGGAACCAAACTTCGTGCTCCCACCCTTTTTTTTGTCCAAACATTTTTTTTTCTTTCTAATTCGATTTCTAATCTTTCTACTTCTCACTTCTCGCACTTACGTAATACATCGAACAACTGATTTGTATTCCAAACTCTGGGGAGTCACAAAGAAATGGAACTAGGAAAAATTTTAGGCTAAACTTGGGGAGCATTGCAAACCAGTCTGTTACTTAGTTTAAAATGGGACTGTATATAACAGTGAAATAGGGCCTTGTGGAACACAGAAAGAGGGACCTGTAGGGACCTGCCCTTCGAGCTTATATTATATCGAACTAACAAATTGCCAGACTCAAGCAAAACCTGGAAGTCATACACTCTGTCGATGTTGACACCTGGATATAGAAGAATAAGTCAAGAACACCTGCCCCCACGAACTGGCAGTTATATGAACGATCTCCAGAAACTTCGCCACTTTTCCCCCAATCCAGGAGAACGTGCTGCCACCCACTAACTAATGAGGAAATCTATAAATAAGACGGAGGTGATAGAAGACAAGGACGAGATTTTGGAGATAGAAATTACACAGTAAAAAATATTCTAGAGCGCTTATATTTTGTAACTTGTAATATTCGAGCAATAAAGTGATTATTGTTGAGAGATAATCAATCTAGAGCAATATAACACTACTATATTGTATGAACAAAAGGAGAGAGAGAAAGAGGGATTTCTTATTGACTCATCATCTTGTGCTCTACATAATAATATATATATATATATATATATATATATATATATATATATATATAACTCTACAACATAAGTTACCTAATCTACTCAAACTCTCCCCATAACCCTATCGGGCCTGTTAGGAGTTCGTATAAGACACCCCAATCCTGTTCGGTTCCTAGCTTGGGCTTGGACCCAACTCCTAACACTCCCCCTTAGGGTGTTCCATACTAGGACGACTTGCCTCATTAAAACCTCTGCCTTGCAAAACCCCCTTGGGCAAAAAGTTGTACAGGGAAAGAGTACAATCATATATGTTTTGTATGGTTTGTGGACGCGTATACGTTGCCTCATCAAAACCTCTAGCCAGTAAAACCTCCTAGGATAAAAACTGCGTTATTAGGAAAAAAATAGTACAACACGCATGTGTCCACGTCAGGATGGGACTACTCCCCCTGACGTCGATCTCCCTGAGATGTATCTCCCTGAGAGATTGATAAGTAAAACTTCTGCATGTCGATTCCGTGTACTAGTTGCTTGAACATAAGTTGCGCAAGAGTCTTCGTGCATGGATTTGCAAAGGTGTCTTCTGAAATATCTTCAACAACGCCAATCTCATTCGTATTTTATAATTCGTAAGGTTGGAATGGCTTCTGTGAAATATACTTCGTTCTGTCGCCATTGATAAATCACCTTTGACTTGAATGATGCAAGTTGAATTGTCTTCATACATAGTCGATATTTTATATTTGATAAAACACGCCACAACTTCGGTTGATGAGATGTGTCTTGGAGCGCAACTATCATTCTCTGCCAGCTTCATAAAGTGTAAGAATCTTCGTGGTTCGAGGTGTAGCTATCGCCGTCTGCTTCATCGATCTCCAAGAATCTTTATGTATCCCCGTACATAAATACATAATCTATTTGACAATGGCCTCTATGTGGGTCTGAGAAGTATTATGTATCGGTGTACTCTATACTTTTACCGTTTACCATTTCGAGTAGAACAGACCCTAGTCTTTTATACCGATCAGATACCTCAGAATGTGCCTGATCTCAATCCAGTGCCTTTGGGTAGGAACAGAACTATGGCAAGCCAAACAGTTCATTGTGAATGAGTCATTGGGTCTAGTATACCCAACTAACAATAGCAAAACACCTCCTAGCTATGGCATCATAGCCTTAGGAGTTTCTCCCCCCATTAGGATGGTGGAAGATGCCGTTGTCCACACTCAAGCGCTGGACGCGCAATAAACGACTTAACACCGTATGCTACATCCATATCGAAGTGTTAGATAACTCTTTCGATATATATATTGCTTGGTGTATGAGTGTCACTATCAAGATGTTCGATCTGCAAATTGAGACACTCTTGATTTCCCATGGTCTTGTATTTCGAATTCCTTCCCAAGGTATTTGGCGGTTCTCGCGATCTCTCCCGGAGGTCTAATGATTTCCAAATCATTTAGTACACTGTTATGATTATACTGAAGCTAATATATGTGTTCTAATAAGAATGTATGGACGAATATTTGCAAAGTCCCCGACCTTCAAATACTCAGTCGACTTACTATATCTCATGGTCCCCAATTGCTTCAAGTTAACAATAACTTTTCCAGGTTTATAACATACACACCTCGAGTGTCGGGCTTAATTGCTTCCAGAAGCTTATACCTTCCCAAGTGGCTTCATGAAGATATATGTATCTAGTTCCCATATAGATACGCGGTATTTACATCAGACGCATGTCTAGCTTATCTCCAACAACTTGACAGATTGATCAGTACCGAAACATTATAGCATTTATAACTAGGTAATAGGTCACATTGCAATCGATGCCAGATCTCCTAAAGATTTCCTGGGCAAGTAGTCTTGCCTTAACAAAATTATTTCTCCGAGTTAATTGTGTTTTCGTACCTTTTTCATATACCGACAAACTCAATTGTATCATTTCGCATTATGCAAGCAAGCTGAACTCCGCTTAGATTCCAGATACCCATTGTGGCCCTGAATACTCATCCTTGATGGCAAGCACAACAACGAATTAAATGCCTTGTCGACAAATCTCTACTGAACGATCCTACGTTATGCTTATTACAAACTTTTAATAGATCGAGATCTCATTATTATCATACGTATGTGCCATGCCGGGCTAGTCTCGTAATGCATCAACTGGTCGCGTAGCTACTATTACCTCATCAATGGGTGGTTTCATCTTCGATGAACCGACTATACCATTAGTCATATTTGTCCCTTTTTCTGTAGCTCCCCGGCTCAGAATACTTTCTTCCAATGGTGCTCCGTACTAAGCGCGAGCCTTAAATTTGTTTGCGGTACTAATTCCCCCAGAACGTTCTGCTACGGTACTAGTTCCCCCAGAACGTTTTGCTATGTAGATGTATTACTTGCAGGTACATACACTTACAATACTTCAATAGTGCCTATGAATGAGTCTAGCAATTTATTTACGATCTATTGGAGGTTTGTAATCCGTTGAACCTTATTGTCACCTAACTTATGTATAGGGATCTAGATGAAACAACGATGGTATTTTCTAAGACCTCTTAGAAACATCCTCAGCATTGCCTATCATATCTCTCCCCAATGCTGGGAATATCGTCTCATCAAAGTGACAATTATCTGCCCTGCAGTATAAATGTCAGTGGGTCCAAATATCTATTGTTATTTATTGTGATAAGAAATTGATATTTCTTCTGTAGAAAAAAAATGCTTTCTGAGCAGCAAGAAGGTACTTTGTTTGTTTGCCTCACTGTTGAGTGGTTAATTGTGGTTTTCCTTGTTACAGAGGAAACATTTGGGATTGGAAGGATTTCTGATGATTTTGCACTTGGCGATTAGTGGGTTAGCTAAGCTCTCCTATCGTCAATGAATCTTTTAGTGATCATGTTGGATCCAGCCAAATTCCGGTCTACCAAGTAAAGTTTCCCGATCAGGTAACAACCATCACAATATGCTGTGCTATATCTGTAAGTGTTTTCTCCACTGGAAATATCATATCAATGCCATTTCGTGGAAATATCATAGCCTATCTTTGTGTTTTCAGCCATAGATTCCGCCATCCCTTCGGTGCACTTAACAGGAAGGACATGAGCATGAGAAATATTGTTCGCAGCTCGCGGAATAATGTGGCAAGGACAACTTTTATGTTTACCATGAGTACTACGACTTATCCTCTTCTAAAATAATCAAAATTTTAACATAAATATGTATGTTTTCATTGACTATTACTCAATTAGTATGTTATCCCATATAAGATGGAAAACATATTTTGGAGTTGCAATTCTGCAAGATCATGTGAAACATTTATATCAGAGCACAACCTGCATTTATATCTTGCCTAGAAAGCATCATTTTTATTCAAAACTTATGAGATTGGGAATTTTCCGTATTGCTCCTTCATCTCCATCAATTTTTTGTATTTGGTTATATTGATGTATCTGGTTCTTTTATGTATCTTGCTCACAAATAAACTTTTACTTCACATAAGGAAAACAAAAAATCCTCAAAAATACCACATTATTGAAAGTTTTTCAACCTACAAGAAACTAAACGCGCTAAATGATAGAACATGTTTCAACCATCTGAAAACAGAAGATTATTCAGAAACCATTAATCGCTACCACTGAATTACTCATCTTTTCTAACAATAAAAGCCAAACAAATTGATATTTTTTTAGAAGCGCCGGATGATATGACACTTTACAATTGAAAATGTTAAATGATTCGTTGTTGCTTACTATAAAACGACATTCTTGAAAAAACGGACGTTCCTTCAAATAAACGACACAGTTGCAGTAAATCAAACCATTATCTTCTCCTCTTCTTCTTCTAGTCTCAAAATCTCTCTAAAACCTCAAAAATAAAAAAATCACAGAGAGAGAGAAAGAGAGCTCTGACGCCATTGCTATGGGAGTCGCTTCGAAGCTCTTCGTCTATCTCAACACCCCTTTCCCTCTCACCTACCCTCAGACCTCTTCATCTAGAGTTCTCTCTCTCTCTAGAAAGCTCAGTTTCTTCTCCTCCACCTCTCCTCGCCACCCTCTCTTACACTCTTCAATCAAAGCTTCTTCTTCTTCTGATTCTGATAAACTTACTCATACCCAAACCACTACTACTAGTCCATCTTCCAGTAATGGGGTGTTTTATGATTCTAAGAGTACCCATTTGTGGCCCGAGTGGCTGAAGCTTGTGGAGAATCTTAAAGTTAGTGGGTATTTTGGGAATATGGCGTTGGAGTTGCGAGGTGGGGATGATGGGCTTTCGGTGTTTGAGGAAATGCCTGAGGAGTTTGTGCAAGCTGCGAGGGCGTGTATGGCGTTTGCTCGTGATCGGTCTGATATTCTTGGGTATGTGTTAAGTTTCTGTGGCTCGTTATTATCGAAAAATTTGCTAAGTTGTTGATTAAAGTTATGATTGTCAGAGCTATTTATGTTCAAGGTAATACTTATGTAGAATGTGGTATGAACCAATCTGAGAGGGATCCGTCAATATTGTTGTCTGAGAGTTAGCGGAATAACAAGATATATTCGTGTTGGGGAAAAATGTTATCTTTTGAATTATATATAACATATGTTATATCAGTTATGATTGACAAGTTTTGCCATCATTTATCAATTTTTTTATTATAAAATTTGACCTTAGAGATGAGTAAAACGTCTTGAATGAATTAGCAATATGTATGGCTAATGGCTTGATTGCCCAACACCAATTGAAGTAGCTGGTCGGCTGCCATTGATCATAAGAGGAACTAAAGGCCGAAGGTTAAGCCAGTTAGAGAGCTTGATAGAGAAAAGTACTAAGTATATCATCAAAAATGAATTGTTCCGCCCTCGAGTGTGAGGCAACGCCTTTGGAATTTGTAGAACAATGCTAATTAGCTCTTATTTATGGCCTTTTTCGCCTGGGTCTTGCAAGCGGTAAAACTGTTGACTCAGTGCTAGGTGTCCATAAGCTTCTACCTCGGATGTCTTTGAGGATAGTAGTTACTGTAATTTGGCCTCCAAGCTTGGCCTGTTTGCACTACCTTGCGTGGCATCATGATGGGCTGTGTAGCAGTTTGACATACCGTACGTATTTATTGGGGATTGCTTTCTATAAATGCAAGGAGTTGCCTAAATTTAGTTGACATGGTGCCATAAGTAGCCAGATAAAAATATTGTACGTTAACACGGTTGTGGGCCGACATGCCTGCCTTATGGAGCCAATATACTATCACTTAATGGCGCCCATTTTTAGGATTTATCCACCACCTCGTTCAGGAGTGATTGGCCAGAGGCATTTACAACCTCTTTCAAATTATTAATACTAGTGTACCTGCACGCACGATGCGCGTGCATACCCGCCTTATATATTTCTATATAATATGAAAACTACTTCATATTCTAAAGTCACTAACATCACCGTTAAATTTATAATCCCATAGCTAGCATTCTCAATTTTCAGATTGGTTAAGATCCATAGTTAGAGAGGCTTCTATTCAAACTTGGTCCCTAGATGGATTGCACTTGGGGATCATTATTAGGATCATTTTTCGTTAGGCTTAGGCTAAAAGGATTAATGGCTTGTTCCCCTTTATCATTCTGAACTACTTTGATAGTGCTCTCTCTATCGGACTCGGTAAGCCGTGTCAACAGATTATTTAGTGTCATGAAAACGTTGGGATAAACGTGTTGACATTAATGTTGGTCTCATTGATTAAAAAATTTAAGATATAGAAAAATGAAACCGTAACTATTTTATTTAATTGTATACTATGTAATAGAAAAATCATGGGAAATTAAATTCGTACAATGTGAGAAAACTCAATAACATGGAAATAAATCCAATCAAGCATGAAAAATATGAAGATAAGTTTTTCATTAAGAGGATATGATGTAAAAATTGGACTACTAAATTATAATAGATGAATCCTTCCAAGAAGAATGGCCGTACCCTTTAAGGGATTAGACTTGCCTTCGTGACTCTAGAGAGGGAAAACTAAGAGTTGTGATTAACATTCTGCAATAACATTTGAGGTTTTAATGGCGCATTTTCAGACTTACGCGCCCCAAAACCAAGAGTCGTGTCCCTTAATAAGTAGCTAAAACTTCAAAACAAATAAAATAACACATGTCAACTTTAGATTGGTTGGAGGGACCGTGAACCGCGAACACTATAAGGGTCATTCCCTTAATAGTATAGATATATTAAATTATGATCAACTTGTCTGCATTATGCTTTTATTTAGTTGTTACCGTACTTACAAAAAGGTTTTTGAGATTTCTTGAAGCTTTTACCGTTTCTTATCCGAGTCATTTTCGTGTTCAGGTCACTTTCCAGGAAATACATTGAAACTATTGTGGAAAATGGATCTCCTTTTTTATTCAAAGGTGCTGCGGATACAGCAAGGCGGATGAAGACATACCTGGGCGGCGATTGCGAGAATGTAAGTACATTGCTTCATTGTTCTTTCTTTGAAACTAAAGTTCAAAAAATTGAATCTTAATGATAGATTGTAAATTACCGCAAAGTACCTGTCTATTTAGCAAACTTTTTATTTATTTATGTTTTAACAATATGAATCTTAATATTGAAAAATCATGATATAGTGTAACTGATTAATATCAAATGGGGTATTTACACAAATCATGATACATAGTGTCTTATGAACCAATTGATATATTATTATTAATTTTCAATAAACCAATGTATACATATCAGTGCTAACCTCACATTTATGTATATTCATCAATGTTTTGAGCGAGGGCCAAAGATTGATCACTAATATCTAGACCATGGTTGAACTAGTACTTCTTAAATCTCAGAATAAGTAAATCGAACCGTGCTTGAACTGGCACCCCATTCTCCACGAATGGATGCTGCCTGACTTTCCATTCACATTGAGAGAGTTCTTACCACTCATTAATGATCTATGCTTTATCTGACATATGGTTGTATAATTCCAAATAATTCCTCAAACTCTATTTGGGCTTTAAATTATATACAAGGCTTGTACCAGTAACCTTACACATGCAAGCTTTGAGAAGTATTTTTTTGTGATGTTTTTTACCCCTCATTTCTACATGCGCATCCAAATCCATTGCAACCCGTCAGTCTCTCATATTTACAGTTTTTCATGTCCTACTCGTAACTTGTCTAGTTCTCCTCACATTTGATATTTCCTCTGAAGTAACATCTATTAACCATTAATAAGATTTTGTTCGTTCTTACAACTTTGATTCGTTTTGGAAAAAATCAGGAGTTAGAGTTTGAAGGAGGAGATACAAGTGATCTAATGCGGTTTCTCTTGAGCTACGCATTCAGTCCTTCTTATATTTCTGGTAGCAGCAACATTGGTAACAGAGAAGTTGTTGAATCTTCTGTTCGCAGTCTATTGAGTGAGTTAGCTGATGTAAGCAGAATGCCACAGTTTCCTCGTAGATACGGCGAAACCCCAAAGCCTTTCGGACAAAATATCGAAATGAAGAGAGGCGACTGGATTTGCTCCAAGTATGTCAAATCACTTTCCTTTTATACTTATTAAGTTATTAAGTACGACTGTATTTGTTGTCTTTCTCCAAAATTGAAGTTTCTTGCATCCTACAATTGCTATTAGCTGACAATCATAAAGGAGAGAGAAGAACTAAAGACTATTGGATTAATATTGCTATACTCTTTGCACCACAGAAGTCCATTTATAGAAATTATTTGGCTCCTTAAAATTGAATATTGTGTGCAAAGTGTATACCATCATATAAACTCTCCGTCCTTACAAACTAATTGCTCTTTCACCACTCTTTTTGTGGCAAAATCTTTTCAGTAATTCAGTGCTTCACATCTTCCTTGTAAACAGCGGTACTAAGTAGCAACATGTCCTTTCTCTCATAGATTCACAACAAATATAAGATTTCTTGAAGAGATGAACCCTATTTGTGATACACACACATACACACACACACACACACACACACACACCAAAGAAAATCGTAACCTTTCCTGAATCTTCGCAAAAAACCAAGTGGGTTGGCTATGTGTAGGAACAAAGAGGGTATCCCTCTCCCGACATACTTATAGGCATTACTTGACTCCTGAAAACTTACATGTTACTTGTTCAGCAAGTAAGGACTCAGAGAGAACTTACAGAAACAAGTCAACTTAAGACTTACAATGAGAGGTACATGTCTGCACTGCACTGCACTGCACCGATATATTCCTCAGTAGCATACACACTAACTATAATTGATTGATTTTACTACTTTATTTAGGTAATTCCATACTCAACAACTCAAGATGTGAGACAGACCCCATTTGCATACTTAAGATATGGCATTAAGTCACAGCTTTAGTAAAAATAAGTTGTAAAGCATGGGATGTTGTTATGCTAGATCCATATTGATAAGAATATAATTAGGAAATTCGGTACAATAAAGTCGAGATGAAATAAAATAATTCATTGATAGGTGTTTTTTCAATTATCAGTGCACGCACAAGTCACCTATTCTCAAACATGATGTTTCTCTCAATATAGATGTCTTATTGTTACATTTGCTAATTCAAAAAACTGCCTAAATGGGTTTCGTGTTTGATAGGGAACTCAGAAAGATTTTAAGTTTGCTAAAGGTGGAAACTTTGCCTCAATATTCTAGCAGTTCAAGTTGTTTCGAGAGTTGAAAGAACTGATCTTTGGAATTTTGGCATAGACGATATATTATTGCATTATAGCTCTGAGTAGTTTTTGAAATAGTCCTCTAAGTGTTATATATGTAATTCTCAGTTTATTAAATGAATGTCTATGCATAATAGAAAACGAAATCGCGTTTTAGTAGGGATGTGATAGAAGTTGCAATTTATTCTGTCCGGTTATAAGGTATAATGTGTATTCAGTGACTCTTTTTTTTAGGGTCTTGCCTTGAGAATTTATGATTCATGGTAGACTTTGACCTTTTGCAATTTTCGATTAATTAACTGTATATCGACCTCTACTTTGAGCAGGTGCAGTTTCATGAACTTCGCACGGAACATGAAATGCATTGAATGCAACCAAGCCCGACCTAAGAGACAACTCACAGGTGGAGAGTGGGAGTGTCCTCAGTAAGATTGCTCCCCCATCAAGCACTACTAGTTCACAGGATTGTTTTGATTACTGATAAAAGTTTAATGACCATATTCTAAAACCCCACTTTTCTCAGATGTGATTTTTTCAACTACGGTAGGAACGTAGCGTGCTTAAGGTGTGACTGCAACCGTCCGGGCGAAACCTCATTCAGGAGACCTAGTCCATCTGCGTCTGGTTTGGGCAGTGAGAGCAATTTGAGTAACTTTAACACCACCGAGGGAAGTTTCATGGCCCGAGAGAGCGCAATTTCTGGTGAAACGTCTGAAAAATCGGTCTGCCAGAGTTTCGACAGGATTCTTAACCGTTCATCCACTATTTCAGAAACGAACAAACGTGTCTCTGTTACTGGAGATTTTCGAACAGAAAGGAGTTTTGTTTCTGAAGCGGACAAGTCGGGTTATGTTCCATTTGTTCCTTTACCTGCTGATAAGTTTGCTAAACCTCAGAACTCAAACACGGAAAAACAAGCAACAGACGATAAAAACAATAAACCTGTTACTGTAACTGGTTCTCCAGATATATCAAGAGATGGTTTGTTGCTATCTGAAAAACCAGTAAGTGAAAATGAGAGCAAGGAAGATAAAGAGCAAGCAGAGAAATCCGAGAGATGGTTCAAAAAAGTTGCAGAGTTACATGATGTTAAGGATCTTGCAAGTGCGATTTCAGATGAAGATTTTCCAGAGATTATGCCAATGCGTAAAGGGGAGAATCGATTTGTAGTTAGCAAAAAGAAAGACAGGTCTCTAACTTCGCCTCTGTATAAGAGACGGATGGCTATGGAGCAACCCTCTACCACTAACTTTGTCCCCTTTGTCCCTTTTCCTCCGGACTACTTTGCTAAGAAAGACAAACAAGCAGAAACCTCAACTTTAACGGATAATTTCAAAGATGGCCCTTCTGCTCCTGCTTCTGCAACTCTAAAAACAAAAGATGTGACAGAAAAGATCGAAATATCTAAGTCTGGAAATTCTTCAAGTGAAACTCAGCAAACAAAAAGGGTAAATCCAACCAAAAGTCCTACTGCTCTGCAGGCTAATAGTGGGGAGGATTGGAAAGGTGGATTTTCTGGGAAGAGTTTGGAGGGATCACTAGTTACAGAACCGGACCCTTTAGATATGTCAGAGGAGGCTAAGGCCCAGAGATGGTTCAGGAGAGCAGCTCAGATTAAAGATATATCAGAGCTGAGTCAAATTCCCGATGAAGATTTTCCAGAAATAATGCCGATGAGAAAAGGGCTGAATAGATTTGTTGTGAGCAAGAGGAAAACTCCGTTAGAAAGAAGATTGACGTCTCCTCAGTATAGAATGAATTTCCCCATTGTGAGCTCTGAACCAGTGAAGAAAGAAAACGGCAAGAGCTGAAAGCTGAGGTGAGAAGGCCATTGTATTTATACTTCATATATTTAGATGTATCAATTTGTTGATCATAATGTCCACAAGGAGAAGGAATATGTATAATGGGTTTCCCTAATTAAGTTTTGTTCCTATGATATGATGAATTGAGTTGGATGAGATTTGTGTATGAAATTGAATGCTTCTCATATTGAAAATAAATAATTGAGCAAGGCATTTTGCGTAGGGGAAGAGGTATTTTTGCTCTACATCCATCTGTCCCTTTTCCCCCCGTCGCTCCTTTTCTCCGTGATACAAATCTTTCGTCCACGGGTTTTGTGTCACTTCCCTCATACTGTTAGTGGTATTCTACCTATCAGGACATATTTGAAGGCTGATGCAGTTCTGCATTCTGATTGAAGGTTTGTCTTTTTTCCGTCACTCTTGTTTATATTGTTTTCTTCACTAAATAATGTTTATGTTGGCTATTTGCGCTCTTATTTATGTTCTATTATCTTTAATTGAATAATGTTTATGTTTGGTTACATCAATATGATCATTGGGTCCAATTAACTACCAATGGCAAACTACTGACCCTCTATTATGTGTATCCAGTAAAGCCAGTAATTTACTGAAGCATACTTATCATATTAGTAGCAAATGCATCAGGATTTGGAAAGCTCATGACTTGATAAAATGATATGATATATAAGTCAATATTAATTGTAGTTGTAGATGCCTCATCTCTCGTGTAGCTTGTGACATGGTTAGGCGCTAGCTTGTTATAGCGTTTTCTGTTATGTAAAACACTACACGTTTTTTCTGCACGTACGCACAATCCCATGAGCTTATAGCGCCGTTTTTATAAGGGGAAGTTATTCAATTTTGTTAGCTGATTCAACGACAATATATCACAAAGATCTGACTGCATATTATCAATATATCTCGCAAATTCTGGGTTACAGTCATATTTCCACTCACAAGAAAACACTTACAAACATTACCATACTACCAACACTAGAAAGAACATCAAATATGGGTGGGTGACAGACCTTGATCACCTCAGCCAAATTAGCTGACCATAAAATACATATAGGAAAACTACAGATAACACACAACTCTTTCCTAAAAACTTAGTACAAGTCCTCTTAATATATAGCAAGAGAAACCTTCTCACACCAACCGACCTTGATGATGTGTAATCCATTGTCACTACTAAATTGTTAGAGAAATCTCTATCAGCAGGACCATATAAAATAGGTCCAACCAGAGATATCTCCATCTACAAACTCTATATTATACTTATAATTAGTTTAAAAGAACCCTACTAAAACTGAAGGAGTTGGATTAGTTTTTGGAGGTGCTTTTGGTTAGAATTGTAGTCCGTTGAAGGTTTGGCCAAAGCCCCAGTTAGAAGGAGCAACATTGTTGGAAATTAGAGTTTTTCCATCGCTTGTGGTGACTTTGAACGAGAGAAACTGGCCATTAAGGTACGAGTTGCTCTGCCAATTTTGGCCCCAGTTTCTTGACATGGCTTGCCAACCAGTTCTGGAACCTTTAATGGATACAGCAACCACATTCCCTGCTCCGCCAACATTTGTGATGAGAACGAGATTGAAGTAAGAGTGGCCATTAATAGTGAATCTGACTCCTCCCTTCTTTCTACAAGCAACCCTACACGAAACAGATGGAAACATAGGAAAATTGAATGTTATATAGAGGAATGTCTGTCAGATGTAATTTTTAGCAGAAACTCTGAATTAGAAGTCTTTAACAGAAACTTTAGGAAAATGGGCTATTTAACATTTTAATTTTCGAAAAAGGGTAAATGCTCGGCATTTGAAGTAGTGACTTGGTCTGGGGGTAAAGTGGCCTCTCACTGGGATATTGTAAATGAAAAGAGTAAAGGGTATAATTGGAAAAAGGGAATGCTACTTTGATATGGAAGGGGAAATAATCATCTTTCAAGGGAGATTGAAAAAATAGATAAGGGTATTGTTGGAAGTAGGGTAGTAGACGAGGGTTATGCCCTTTCTTAGCCTTGGAAAAAGGTAAAACTGGCTTTTAATCCATTCAATTTAGCATTCTTTCCTTGAAGTATTCTTACCTTCTATACTGAACAGGGACAATTCCTGCTTTGAACTTTGCAATGTGTTGAAAAACAGGTTGAGAGAGATCGAAGTGCTGCTGGGGAAGATTACACCACCCTCCTGCATTATTTGGTAGTGCATTATTCGGTGGACAAAAATTTGTTGCAGTCACAATAATCGATCCTTGTAAACACCACCCGGGATCATTCACACATTTGATCTCGTAGCAAGCTCCACAACTCAATCCATTATTGAACAAAGCTGTACTTAGTGCAGCTGTGTTAGTTCCATAGCCCTGACTATAAAGATTGCCATACCCACAAGCCCCTCCTGCAAAAAAAGAATAGTAGAGTGAAAGTGTGGTTAGGACTAAGTTTTATAGAGAACTTGGAGCAGGGCTGGGGTATTTTTTTCGTGATTTTTCTTCTTACCATAAGTACCAGAAGCATCACCACCTCCATAGAAAGTAGCATGAGCACTAGACCAACCACCTCCATATCCATGAACAGTTCTGAGCATGGTGATAAGAGCTACTAGAGAGAATCCAAGAAACTCCATTGATTCCTGCAAAGATAAGCAAAAGGAATCCATCTAAGATATAAGTAAATTTAGAGATGATATTTTGAAGAAAAACTGAGGCTTATCGGAGAAAAAGTATAACTGTATGAGCTTACAGGTACTTAAAGACTATAAACCAAGTTACTAGAGGGAGAGAGATGAGGAAAATGTGAAGGAGTAAAGGTGTATTTATAGATTTAAATGGGAGGGAGGTGTTCAGGTGGAAAAGAATATGTTAATAAATATGATAGTTGGAAAAATGTGACAAAAGAGATAAGATGTAGAAAGATATTCTAACTTCTCCTAACAGCTAACTGAAACTGATAAAAGAACTACCAAACCTTACAACCTCAAGGAAGCCCTATCTTTATCTTTTGCCTTTTTCCTGACTCCAAACCTTCACTGACTTGCTTGAGGACCATCCTTGTACATCTCTACATTAGACCTTGCATCCAACCGTCAACTGTCAATGTCCTCGGGGTTGACTGTCGCTGTGCAACCACCACTTCGAGATAACCTGCATGAGGATGGTCCTCGTGCATGCCGGGTTCGTTAAATAGACTTTGAACAGTTTTTGAAAAAATAGACTTCTTGGAAATACGGAGTGGTCCAAAACCATATTTTTGTAAGGAATTTGCCCTTAATACTACCAACTGAGACCATTTATTTGTAATAAAAAACTGTGAAAATAAATAAATGGTCACCATTAATGCTTCACAAACCCGACCTCACACTAAGGGCATTGAAGTTAATTTTTTCACAATCTATATCAAGTTAGTCACCACACACACCTTATTGTTCTAGGAGTTCCATATCTTACTGTGCAGGCTAATATTAAAGACAATCACGCAGTATTCCCCATTTTATAGACTTACAGGTCTAGCTTAAGCTAGATCAGAGGAGGATTAGGTTAAGTATTATGGCCACTTACCTCTAACAGACGCGATTTATGCACAAAAGAAAAGGAAATGGAAAAAAAATAGAAAGTAGCAGGTAGCATTAGGGAAAACGACCCGGAAAAAAATGGGATTCTAAGAACGCAATTGTAATGCACTTGGTTCTATTTTATGTACGGTCTTATATTATCTATGCCTTTGACAGATCATGTCTTATTGTAATATCCTAATATGTTCTTCCTTGTTTAGGTGTGGCCATTGAGATTTCTGAATCAGTGAGAGATGCTCTAATGCTACAAGTCTGCAAGGAGCCCCAGATTCTAACTTAGCTGATGGTATGTTCTCGTTTCTTCTCTTCCTTTTCTTCAGTTCTAGTGGATGAGTTCTTGATCATCATTGCCATGACAGTATCCCTTACAGAAAAGTTCTTTGGTTGTGATGAAATCGGTCTCCATTATATCAATTGCCCAATATTGACAACATGATGAGTATCATCCTTCATGTTTCTAAGAAGCATTACCTCTTAGTAGATGGGTATTATGCTTGATGACTCACTTCTGTAAGAGATCTAGTTACATTAGGTAAAAGGATCTGAAAGCAAATGCTGGCATAAGCTTTCTGAAATATACACGAAAAAAACAACAAAATTAGAAAGGGATAGGATGTGGAAGACCACTAACTCAGGTTGGGGAATTGAGGAGGAACTTTGCCTTTATGGTCTGTTGCTTTTAAACTTTCTCAAATGAGAAAAACTGAAATCTCAAGTCTTTTTCAGCTATCAACTTTTATTCTAAAACACACTTTGAAAGTTACCCATAAAAGAAATTAATTAGTGAAGCTTGTCTTTTAAGCAAAGTATACTTTACTACGAAGATTAATTAAGAAGAATGATAAAATTTTACTTCATATGCTTAGCAATAATAACCAATCGGAAACAAGGTCAACCATCATTTATCGAAGCAACAATGAAATTATTTTTCTCAAGTGGGTTTTAATTCTCTGGACAACACTTCTTTATCTTTGACAAGATTTTCGATGTAACCGTCATTTCCTTCATTGATCCAGAACTAAGCCACTACACATTTTAATAACACTTGACGGTCAAAACCCTACAATTTCAATGTTGCAACTTGCCAACTTGGCACATGTGATTGTGAGGTAATACAATTGACTTTTAACCTCAAAAATTTAATTTTGGGCCATTCCCATAGGAATCCAGTATCACTTTTGAAACCATTAAAACAAGATTAAGCAAGTAGCAAACTTGTCTATCTAGAATCCAGGGTATAGGAGAGGGTTTGATGAAAAGTGTCTTTGCATGTGGCAAACAGTCCAGCTTGAGAAAAGATGAATGCTACTCTATCTCTTTCTTTTCCTTTCTCTTCTCTTATTATACTTTCCTAAGCTTTACTTACCCTAAGAAATCTTTAGGTGAACCCCATTAATGATCTTAATGTTTCTCTTGCTGTAACCCAATTATAGTATACCCAGGACCCACTCTCTACCTCATATCAAAGACCTAAGTCACAATTTTCTGTAATGTCTTATATTGTTGGGGAGAGAATATATATGTAAAGAGTTGAAGGATGCATAGGACGGTTTTCCTTCTATGCACCAAGGACATGACCTTTTTTCATGCACTTGAACATGGCTTCCGACCTTATTCCATATGTTGAACATAGATTTCGAAAAATTTGGGAATGCGGGTATTACTCGTAAACCCTAAATATAGACATCTTAAGGATCATTACATTATTAACTAAATGAGAGCTTAAGGTGTTGACTATTCAGATAGATCAAAAGCTTTATGGTGTTCAGGGTTTTGAACATTACAAATTTTAAAAAAAGATCACTAACAATATGATTAATCTTATGACAAAAGTAGGAGAAGAAGAAATTTGCACATGGGAGCTCACATGGAGACTTGAAAGGGGTAGCTAGAATGAGTTGAATAAGGAAAGCCCTATAGTACTCTTAACTTTGTTTATAACTGTAGATGAATAGCTATCCACATGCACTTTGTCCCACATTTTATCCAAAAACAGCCTCCTAAATCAAATTATTCTATGCCCACTTGACCTCAACTTGCAAAAACCATGGCAAACCCGTAGAACGAAACTAGTCCAATGGAGACTGCAATGGTATACAGCCACTGCTGCTATTTTTTCTTTCTACAAACTGAGGCAATAAGGTGGCCATTAAGTTTTGGTCTTTCCTGACAAGCCGTTTTTGTGAATGAGATCAGTAGTTTAGTTCTGGTAGGAATCAAAATCAGGACTGTGGTAGCATCTTTGAACAATTTACAAGCTAGGGTTAGATAACTAAAATCCAACCTTATGCATGTAGGTTACTTATGGGATAAGAAAATTTAGCATTTTTGTTTCACAATAAATATATCCTTTCATGGCTTAAAACCTAACTATTTCAGGCTTTCAGCTGAACTACGCCAGTCAGTGAGTGTCAGTCGATCGCATGCTGGTGACCAATCCATGGAATTGTGCATATGGCAAAAAGGAATTGTGCAGAAGTGGCCAATTTCAGTCGAACTCATTTAGGAGTTAGTACTGTATTCCCGTTTCTCTATAAAGTACCAGAACAATATATAGTTGGTTATGCGGTGATCATGGTTAGCTAATTTTATGGTATATCAGGTTTATGAATTTCAAAGAGAAAGATAATACAGTTAATTGGGTGCTAAGAGCATCTTCTATGGCTTGTTATCGGACCTGTTAATTAAGACTCAATTTTGGAAAGAAAATTTCTGGCTGCTTTATAAACGCGATTCCTAAATTCTTAAATAATGTATAAATAAGCTACTGTTCGTCCTAGTCTCGTCTTGAATTTATGTTGCATCTCTTACTAATTTTCTTTTTTAATGCCATGTGTGGTATACCGTTTTCTCAGAAGAACCAAATGGTATAAAAATTTCCGGAGAAAAAGTTTTGCAGTACTTATAAAACTTTATGTTGTGCTCAGTGCCATTGTCTTTGTCATGTATTTTGATTGAAACCATTATTATTATTTTTTCCCTTTATCCAGGTTTGGAGCTTTATTCTTATCCTTCTTGAGGTGCATTATACTATCTGCGACGCGACAATGCCCCATGCAGAAGTAGTGTTGTGCCTTTCTTCTTCTTTCAGGGGAAATCAACATAACATTTAACATGTCTAACCAAGAGTGCAATGTGCCTGTTCAAAAAAAGAGTGCAATGTGTGACATGAATATGTCTGGGTAAATAAAACACTCACAATTGCAACCATACATACTAAGTTGTTTACATTTAAGACAATCTCTCTTATATTTTTGTGCCGTACGTATCTGATATCTCCATTGTCGAACCTATGTTTCAAGCATTGAATCATGGTTTAAAGTCATCAAAAGGTGCCGATCATCGGCTTACTGATGTGATGTTGGGTGTTTTGGGCTTCTAATAATGAAGTAAAATATCAGGAATTTTTTTTTGCACATAATTGGAATGTAAACAAACACCTGATCTAGCTTCAGATTTTATGGTAAGGGGGAATAAACACAAGAACTGATACAAAACTTAAATCTGCCAGCCAGTTTTTGGCTTCCTAAGCTCGTTAGACACTGGTTTTATCATGCAATAGTTGGTTTTAGTGCCTGAAAATCTCCCGTGTCCTCGGTAACCATCTAAACCATCCATAGTAACTCTTCTCTCCATCTCAACCCTCTCAGCTCTCCTAAGGTTTTGTGTTCTAATTGTAGAAGATCCAACTCTTCCTTTATGATGTTTCTTACTTAAAGGAATTGGCATGGCTTCAAGACCCATCAACTTCGCTACGACACCTGGTTTGCACCACAACACACTTTCTCCTGCCAAAGTTGATGGCAAACTCTCAAAACCATCTCTACAACAACTCGACCTTCGCACACGTTCATAGTCTCTTTTTCCCACAACCGGGGTGAAGTTTCGAAAGGTAGACCGATACATAGAGTCTCTACCATCAAGAGAAAACCTAGGATATTGATTCAACGCGTTTCTTGCAGACCGAAGAACATCAGAGTTGTTAACACATGACATCCTACGTCTCACCTCACCGTACTCATCAAGCTTTGTCTTTCTAGCAGCGGCCTCATCTATCTCTAGTTGCCTTATCATCTCCTCCAATGTTTGTGTTCTTCGTGCTACTTTAGTATCGTCTACATAGGTCGAGCTTACAAGAGAAGGTGTTGCAATGCAAGAAATATCAAAATTTGCTTTCTTTTGATCAAGCGTCGAAGTTGAACCGTCTCCATTGCAGAAATTCCTGAAATTTTTCTTCATTTTGGCCCCCAAAGAGTTTTTAAGAAGGAAAAAAGACAAGTCTCTCATCGAAGACTAAGTATGGAGAAGTCATGAGAGGTTGAAGAGATGCAGTTTTATACATTGAGAGAGATATGTGGTTGAGTACATAAAACGTGAATGACGTAAATTATGGAGAGGTGGGGTTTATACCAATAGTGGATTTATAAAAATCACATGAGAAAAGAGGGAAACCCTCACAAGATATCTATCTTTTAACTTAAAGAGGGATCTCTGCAGGATATCTAGCAAAACTGTGTTTCGAAAATCAATCAACCATTACTGACTTCCTTGATTCAAACAGACCGCACTTAATATATCACGGAACAACTAATTTAATGTCACGGGTATGTGATATTTGAACCCTGGTCAGACAGCCTTCGTATCATCATTGAAATCATTGTGGGAAAACAAGGTTTACTTCACATTAAATCGAATGAATCAAGAAAGCGTTTTCATATCTGAAATTTCTAACAAGATCCATATCAAGAAAGCTAAAATGCAATAAAGTTAGCATTCTATTGATAACTTAAACCATATGGGTGTTTAATGTAATCATACATTTGACAATGTCTTACTGAGATCCTACTAACAAGTTCTTACATAAATATAAGTATAGAACTAACTTCCTACAACTGCGTTGGTATTTGAAGATGAGCGGGAAGAAAACCAGCAAGAGATTCACTTTCTTCCACCAGCTACTTTGAAGTTGGGTCGAAGATGTATTGGCAAAGATGAACCAATCCTCCCAGACTTCTTCATACGAAGGAAATCCTTTAACCCGAGCTTTACATTGCCTTTTATTGAGGCACTCCTGCTTCCAAAATGTTCTTGAACTGGAAGAGATTGTTTTCTACTCGAAGTTGCCTCCATTTGGTCTGAAGATTGCTCACTAATACCTTCTTCGGACTCGTCAGAAAATGAAACCCATTCCTGTTCTGATATGGGTTCAAAAGCATCAGTAGTTTTCATACATACAGGACAAGGAGGATCTTCGATCTCAGTCTTGGTTGTTGTTCTGTCCAAACATTCAGCATGGAAGACATGACGGCATGATAGAACCGCCGTGATATAAGATATGTTGTGTGACCTGCAGGACGATTCCTCCGACATGTGCCTTTTACACAACCCACATTTCTCATCTTCTGTGATGTAATATCTTTTCTTTTGAGAAGCTGTGATGTAATGTTTAGGTGACCTCATATTCTCTCGTTCTACTTGCCTGAACCGTTCTCTTCTGTAACTTGTGTTAGGGTTTGGTGAAGCCTTCTTCATCTTTTGAAGCTCAGAATTATGGAACTTAAAACTCAAAACTAGGACTATTATCTAAAATGAAATTGCGGGACATCAATGGGTAAGCATGTTTTGATATAATTGAGCGGCGAATGGAGAAGTTGCGGTGGGGCATGGAAAGGTGATTTACTAGCTGATTCCCATTGGCTGGAATGGGATAGAGATGACGGAGATTCGTAACTAGTTGAAACTGTAGATGCTCTCTGCAATTGGAAGAAGGAAGATAATAAGAAGATGACAGGAAAAATTCAAGTTTGATTTGGATCCCACGTAAACAAAGCTCAAAAAGTTCAAAAAATTGTTTATAAATATAACAATTGGCATTTTTATTAAACACCTGTACTAGCAGGAACTTATAGCTATTCAACTATACACTTAAGACCTGCATTATACACATAACTGATTTAGGCATAATACTCATCTTAACGGAATCTATAAGAAATTTCGCAAGTTCTCCAAGTATTATGATAAAGGTGTGCAATTCTTGTACTGAACATGAATTGTACAAGAGATATGCTAGCTAGAGATGTAAAACTATAGAGGCCTAACATGCAACAATCTGAAAAGGTGGAACTACCTCAGTAGAGTGGGGGAATGGAGAACTCTTGGACCTGGATCCTGCATATTCAGAGAAGGAAATCCCAGTAAGCATTGCAGGAAAAGAAAATAGTTAAGAGAATAAATAGGATAAAGGGCGGAAAAAAAAAATTGGTACAGAGAAATAAAAAATCCCAGCAGATAAGAGGATTATTCATAGCTTACTAAACTTTAAGGTGCAAGGAATATTAAGAGTAAAGAAGAAATCTATTTAGTGCAGCTCAAAAGTTTCAATTCATCTAAAGTTTCAAGGATGGTGGTTGCAAATGAGAATTAAATTATGCCAGCAAAAGTTGGAGATTACTTCCAGCGTGAGAAAATACTCAACTGTCAACGACGGAGTGATCACACAGGAATCACACCATACAAGGGCTTCACGCCTTTAAATGCGGGAAAACAGTATCTTCTATTGGCTGAATATCATAGAATTTCATCAGTATAGACTTAAGTAAATTTAGTTGGTGATTGTCGTAAAGTGTGATGAAGGTACACATAATAAAGCCATGTTATACATCCCAAAGACAATTGCAGTGAAAAACATGAGAGGAGTGTGTCAGACGTCAAATTAATTTTCTGAAAAGAAATGTTCTGGTTGTGATGTATCACCTAGCATATTAGATGAATGTGATGCCTGTTTAACATATATCAGGATAAGATTCTCTGATATTCAATTAACTTACTTAATGATCCAGGACTATGTTCAACTAGTTGATCCCAAAAGATGCTTAAGCATCACTTAGATAAATATCCCATGGCAATTAAATATCAGATAATATTGATTATGAAATCAAATCTCATCTACAACATGAACAGTCGATTACGGCATAAAAGGGTCAATACTCAACATCATAGATCGAAAATGGTAATTCTGAATGAAATCGAAATTGAAATCGGAAAGTGCTCAAAGTATTGACATTTGGGAGAATTCGAGCACAAAAAAAGCAATGGTGAAGAATTCAATTCAGAAGAGAGATAGTGGGACAATTGCCAGAATTGAAAATTTCCCAAATTAGGGATTCACAACTGCCAAATCCCTCTTAGCTATGTTGAAGTACTGAAAATATCACTAATTGGGGATACAACTAGTGAGATTGAGTCAAAGTATGAAGCAAAAGATCAGAACTTGCATCCATCAAATTTTAGAGGAAGATTTGCATCAAAAGGAAATGTCAAATTGGAATATCATAAACCAGATTTTAGTCCCGCTGAGAGAAGATTTGTCGTTACATGCTCTAAGGAACTCATTAAGGAAGGGATGGAGCTCTGGAAAGATACAATTGTAGGCTATTTTGTAGGAGCAACAATACCTTTTTACATGGTCAGAGATATAATTAGAGCACATAAGGGACCCCTTACTATATCTATGAAGAACTCAGTTTACTTCTTTACTGTCTTGGATGCCGCTTGAGTTGTATTTGATTTTTTGTGTGTGGTCTTCAGGTTATATTTGGTTTTTCATCTTGGGAAGCCCCCTTTTGTGTTGTTCCACTAATTTAGATTATCAAAAATAAAAAAGAATAAATGATACTTCTATCCCTATCAGTGTCCTAGATATGGGAAGCCCAAGATTCACATCCTTCTCCCGTATCGGTATGTGTCTGTATCCCAGCATCGTAGCTACCAACTCAATATGGAAAGGCAGCCAATCGCTGGAAACTTTCACCAAACACCCTGTTTAAGTTTGCAGGCTTTACAATATTAGCAAGTAACAACATACTGTTCCTGGATCCTAGGTTCAAATTGTAAATCCAATTTTAGAGAACAGATGTGTACGCCCAAGACTGGTAACGGTGTGAGGTGTAAGAGTGCCCGGTACTCCAAAGCTGGTAAACAAGACATATGTAAGATGTGTCTGCATTATACCGCTCCCGGTGTACCATTGGGAGCAACATGGAAACTTCCACCTCCCACGTAAAGCCAATGAGAATGACGCCTAAATGTCAAGTGTTTGTATGACATGTTGGATACAGAAACTTTTGACAACAAGAGAATTATAATGGAAAAACCTTCCACCTTCAATTCAAACCCACAACCCTGTAAGCATATTTCGCAAAAAACATAAAGGAATAATCATGGGGCTAGGCTAGTAACACCTGCTCCTACGGTGCAGGTGCCGTAAAGGTCTAGGAGTGAGACCTCTACTTACATACTTCTACTTAAAGTGCCCAACCGTCTTAGATTATTCTAGACTAATACAATATATTAAGAAGTCTTCATTTGAATGATTGTAGTTTAGTGATTTTCTTCATTCAAGTGTAAGGGGAAGTAGTTGAGATGGCGTGTGATGGATTTTTGGATTTATTTGCTTTTGGCTTGTAATTATGTTGTCTTGGAGAGATAAATTGAGAAAATTTAAAGATAAAAAAAAATCTAGACAGAGTAAAGCAGAACATTCCGGGAGGAAGACTTACTAACTGTATCTGCTTGAGCATTGCCATCCTTTCAGTCCCAGAAGGCAAATGGATGACAATTATGACATAGTTTACATAAGAGATGATGGAGAAGGAAGACTGACTACAGTGTTGTTTATTGCTATTCCAATGAAGATCATTCCAGGGATTAAAAAGGAGAGCAATGATCAGAGTGAGCACAACAAGAGCAGAAGGACAACTTTGCTTTTTTGGAAAATCCATCCTTTGGATAACACTTTTATTCTGGTGATAGTTCTGATGGGAAAGACTTTAGTATGGGTGTATGATGTAAACTGAAATTAGCAGGTTTTCGTTTCTGCCTTTTGGGGTTTAGGAGATGGATCTTAGGATTCAGTCTTCGATCGATGCTACGCTAAAGGGAGACATGCTGGTTTGAATCTATTTTAGTATTGGCCATGTGAGATCTTTCTTGAGATCTTAGATGCTCTGGAGGTTTACTCTTGATTGTATAATCTTGCAAGATGTTTGATATTGGTGTTCAGGTTCTTTTTTCTCCTTGGTTGTAAGGGAAAAGAGTTATCACCATCTTGTATTTCTTTCCTTTAATATTATCAGCTCATTTTACAAAAAAAAGAAAAGAAGAAGAGAGTAAGGCAGAACAAATCCGAGTATAAAATAAACACATATATTGGAGGAAAAGTATGCATTTGGATTTTGGGAGGATAGATTATGGAGCAGAAGAAAATCTATAAAAGAGGAAATATATATGTATAAAATGTGGAGAGAAAGTTGTATGGTGAGAGATATAGAAAATATAAAGAGGGGAAATTTGGTTATAGTTCAATACAATACCAAGGAAAAGAAAAATGGTTAACATAGTAAATTACATACCCCTTGTGTGGTGATGTCATAAAATGGAGAAACTCCACTTCGTTTCTCATGCCCAGCTAAACAAAAGAAAAAAATTCTGTGGCTTTATTTTCTACAACTTGCATAGAAAGGTAATTTCAGGGAAAATTATTTTTCTTTACTCCGCTTTCCTTTTTCTCCAGTTTCCATGAGCCACCTACTCGTGTTTAGCAATCTCAAAAGGAAACCCAAGCTTGTACCCTAAATAATAAGAACACCCAAATGTATTACATCCCATTTTAGACTTCCCCTACGTGATAGATCATTACTGTTTTCTTGTAAAATTACAAGGAAAAAAAATCCCCAACTTTGGTGTAGCTAGGGGGGAGGGGGGACCGTGACTCCTTTTCTTTAAGCAAGGACGTAAGGTCATGTATATCTAGGGAGAACACAATCCTACTAGGTATAAGGTAGAAAGTATCATCATCGTGTTATTGTTACAGACACAAAGAAGGGCTTCGATATGAGAATGGTGGCAGGACTCTTCAATTCTTGTAATGTCTAAGACGTGGATATGAGATAGTAAGACATGGATATCAAAAACCACGTAAATTTGAATATCATTTTTTAATATGAAATACCCTATGTAACATGGACACTCCATATTCCAAAAAAAATCCGTGTCCAAACGTGTCGGACACACCGACACTCGTGTCGACACTCCAGCAGACACTTCTTGCTTAGATCATAACATTTTTGACATAGCTTTTAGAAAGTTTTCAATTCCTACACATGTTATTCAACCATACTAACTAGTATCATTGTTTTTTGTTTGTTATTAGTCGTAAAAATATGCCGTAAATTAACCCATAAGTGTGTTAGATAGGTTAAATAACCAACATAAGCATAGTAGAAAATAATAAATAAAATTTTTACAGCCGTGTCCCTGTTTTTACATATTTTTGGGTCGCCGTGTCCGACACCCCGTACCCATGTCCGACACCGACACCCGTATCCGTGTTGTTGTTACCTAGGAAATAGCGAATTACAATATATGTATACGTTAGTTTATAAGTAAAGGTTGACTGATCGCATCTACAAAAGGTTCCTACGTCTTGAATATAACTTTGGCGCAGCTAAGGCTATAGACTCCCAACTATGCGTATGACACAACCTCTCCATCTAATATCACCTTTCAAAAGGTAACAATGCCATCTCAAAAGGCTTAGTAATAAACTAATGTCTAAAAATATACAAAACCCGCACATTACCTTGAGTGTTCTTTACAGTTTTCACTATAACATTTAGCTCTACTGCAATATAACTCAACCCCAATCCATACTTTTGAACCCTTGACCCTAAACACATGCAAAACATTAAAAAAAAAAAATTCCTTCCCCCAATCCACGACCATACAGAATGACTACTTCTAGACATCCCAAAAACCCCACTATATTTCCTAAACATTTTACTTCAATTTTTGAGATATTAGCTGCAGAACAATAGAAAAGATGCATCTTTGAGCAAAAAAAAAACTATAATTCTAAACAAACCAAAAGAGAAAAATAAGGATTAGTACCTTAATGCGTCAAAGGGATGCGTTTGAAAGAACCCCAAAATCAAGCTTTGATCATCAACAATGGCGTCCCCTCTCTCTATCTTTGAAGGGATTTGTGGGTGTTTTTAAGATGACCCCATCTGTTTTAGGTTTAATTTCGTTTACCTCCCTTGAGGTTTCATATTTATCTTGGAAGGGTTAGTTATTTGACTTAAGTCAACTATTAAGAGCATCTCCAAGAAGGCTTGATTTTTTTATTCTCAATGTTTGAATTGTAAATTTTTATGAGTCAACTAAGGTTTATGCGCCTAACGAGTTTATTTTAAAATAAAAATTACATCAGACACATAAGGCTTAGGAGCCTAACATTTTTCGAAAAAGAAAGAGTAGGGCACATAAGGCTTATGCACATGAGAACGAAATGTTTGGGGCGCCTCATAGTGAACTCCAGACTCAAGACTCCAACAACATGTTTAAAATTCAAGTATGAGATTCAAGCATCGACGCAACTCTTGAGGCACAAACTCTAATATTTAAGTATGAGATTCAAGGCACTGACGCAAATGCTGCAGGCCCCAAACTCATACATTGGTATTGAAGCAACTACTGATGATGCTCTAACGACTGGTTGTTGATGGCTAGTGTGGTTTCATCGTAACAATTGAGGAGAGAGAGAGAGAGAGGGAGGGGGAGAGCTCAGAGATGAGATCATCATCATCAGTGTGGAGTGTGTTGCCATTTGTAGGCATGGTTGCAGTGGAGTGTCTGGATGTTGGATTAACCACACTGAGCAAAGCAGCAATGTCTAGAGGAATGAGTCACTTTGTCTTTGTTCTCTACTCCAACACTTTAGCCACTCTCGTACTCTTCCCTTCTTCCTTATTACTCTTTCACAGAACAAAGAGACCTCCCCCTCTGTCACTCTCTCTCCTCTGCAGGTTCTTCATACTTGGATTACTTGGGTTAGTTTTCTTGTTGAATTATGAAATGGGGTTTGTTTAATTTGCATTAAAAATACATAATTATGATAAAGTTTGAATCTTTATTTTGTTTGTTTTGATGGTGGTGTTGGGCAGGATTACTTTGATGCAGAATTGTGTATTCACAGGTATAAGCTACAGTTCCCCAACACTTGGATCTGCATTGAGCAACTTGATTCCTGCTTTCACCTTCATTATGTCCATTGTTTTTAGGTAATGCTTCAGCTATATGATTGTTAGTGTTTCTTCTTTGCACCAAATGCAAAATCCATAGGCCACTACAACCATACACATTAGGGAGTGGGGTTGATGACTTAACTATGACAGGATTTTGAATGGGCTGTGATAAAGACATGGAAAAAAAATCGTCGTTTAAATTCAGAGAATAAGACTTTGATAGGAATTCATTTAAATTTTGAGTGAAACTTCGGAATTTAAACTTTAATGGTAGTAAATGGTGATTAATCTTTGGGATATTGTTATGTAATAGTTGAATGGTCATGAACAACATTCTAATTAATGCTAAATTAAGCAACATGAGAAATGCATTTTTTTTTTCCTGCTTTTCATGGTAGATACTAGATAAAATTTTGGTCACCTAACCAATCTGATATATATTTTGGCATGACCATGCCAGTGATGTCATGTCCCCCTTATCATCTCTTTTCTTATGTTTGTACTAGAAGTTTAATTATCCTTTTTACGTTCTTAGTAGGATTTCCCCATTCTCATGTATGTTCTTTGTATACTTCAAATTGCGGAATTTTTCCAAATTTAAAAAGATTCGGTCAAATTTTGCTGCTCCTTAGGATTAAAGTCATATTCCAAACTACGAATTGTCTTATTCTCATTTGAGTTTTAATTTTGTTATATAGGATTGAAAAGTTAGATTTGCGCAGCTTCAGCAGCCAAGTAAAAATCATGGGAACCATAGTTTCAATCATAGGGGCACTTATAGTAACTCTTTACAAGGGACCTCCTATCGGTAGAACTATGGAAACATTATTTCCATCAGAAGTTCAATCCTCTCCCCCAAACTGGATTCTTGGAGGCCTTTTTATAACAATTGCATGTTTATCTTTTTCAATATGGATCATTCTTCAGGTAATCACTTCCCCTCCTGCATCTCCCTCTCTCTCCCTCACTCATTTTCTCTTAAAACTAATATCAGGTAATTTATTGCTAGGCAGCAACTGTTAAAGAATATCCAGCAGAACTGATAATAGTATCCTTCAATAGCTTTTTTGGGACCATTCAATGTGCAGTAATATCTCTAATTGCAGAGAGAAACCAAAATGTTTGGAGACTAAGACCTGATGTGGAGCTCATCTCTATTATCTATTCAGTAAGTAAATGGCTAACTTAGTTATAGTTACCATCTCAACTGTGAATATGTGTTTTTGTTTTTAGTGAGTCCTTAACCACACAACTATAATTGAAGATAAAAATGAACTTGTAATCACAAAGTTCATATACATAGACTTCCGAAACTAATAAGAGTTGGTAAAGAACTCAAACGCCTTGTGGGCACCGGCTTCAAGCAGAGATAGTGGTAATGTCTATAGGCTTGAGGGCACTTCCTTAGCAAGACAGCAGTGGAATTTGAGTCAATTCGGTTAAATTCCTAGGAGTACACATCTTACAATGAGTAACAAAGAAAACGAGGAGTAACGGATAGCCCAAGGAGAAAGCATATTATGACAAATGAAAAACAAAAAACATAACAAGGAGTAAGCAGATATAAAGAAATGTAAATATCCTAGAGTGAATTAGGCTGAATTTTTTTGATTCATCAATTAAATCTGGTGGGGGCCTGCCCACCCCAGCTTTCTCCTAAAAAAGCATAAAGGTAATGAGTAAAGGATAAATGAAAAACAAAAGGTAAAAAGATTCATGCTGAAAATATTCAAGCCAGTGGAAATCACCATGGATAACAAATAACAATGATCAAGCTTCTTTATTGTTATTGAAGACCAGGGTGATCTGAGTTCATGATTTATCACCACTTCCCGACATGCCGGCTTAATCAGGATAAATCCTGGCGAGTGGCCCCCGTTGGCGGTGAGTCAATCCCAGGACCTCTGCTTCTTGAGGCATGGTCCCACACCCCTACACTACAAATAAAAAATAATCATTACAAGAGTGTTCCCAAATTTTGCTTCTCTAATCCCAACTATTCAACCTCTCATAAACCATGCACATGAAATAATAAGACTTCCATACAGAACTGGGCTGGAGGTGAAGTTATGAGTACTAATCGACTGAAACTGAACATTTTTCAGTTGGATGGACTAGTTAAGAAAGCTTTTAACCTTTTAAGTGTGAGTCAATATCTTCGTATATTGGAAGGCTTAGAAACCCCAAACATTTATTTGCGATGGTAATGTCAAATCACTAGCTAGATCATTCCTCTTTGTTTACCTTGCTGGTTCAAAGCCCCTTTTTTTCCTTTCTTAATTTTCCCATTTGCTGTTTTTGTTTTTGTAATTCTTCTCCCGTGGGTGCTCATTGTAGGCACTAATTGGAAGTGTCATCACTCCCGGTGTAGTAACATGGTGCATACATAAGAAGGGGCCTGTATTTGTTGCCATGTTCAAGCCCTTAAGTATTGCCATTGCAGCAATTATGGGTGTCATCTTCCTTGGCGATACTCTCCGTGTTGGAAGGTACACAGATTTATTTACCTTTTAATTTTCTAATGTTGTAGGAAATGTTTGCTTCTTTCGCGTAGTAAACTTGCAGGATCTAGAAAGGTGCAGACCAATTTGTTGAATAGGTAGGATTTAGGATGTTTCCCCCTGCTGCGGCTTTGCAGAGAAGACTGTACTTATTTCAAAATGCAATTTTTCTGAAAGCCCAAGACTCATGTAGGACGTCATGAGATAAAACAGGAGGACTTGAGACCGATGGAGCCACTTGAGTTAGCTAAAATCTGGGTTTCATCAGTTTTCTTAGTGTTTTAACGCATGCCATGTTGACACGAGCTTAAAATTGTTACAGAATGTGCAGCCCTCAATGGGATGTTGGCTTCCCTTCCAATATCCAGTTTTGCAGATCTATTATATCACGTTTAACTGTACATTTCTCTATTTAGTAGAAATGTAAAACTGTTTATCGGTTGCTCATAACTTGGTTCTACGCTTTCAGCTCCCCAACCTCACCCTCTTTTTCTCCCAATCTTACGGTTTATGATAAATACATCTTTTTTATTTTGTTGTTGTTGCAGCGTAATTGGAGCAATAGTAATTGCTGTGGGGTTTTATGGTGTGATATGGGGACAATTGAAAGAAGAAAAGCAAGAGGTTGAAGACAACGGATTCGGTGGTTTGAGGTCCTCAGCGTACACGTCCCCTCTATTGCAAAACTACAGAGAAGAATAAGGTATTGTTGCTGTTTTGATTTTTCTTTATGTATGTCTGTCTATATGAGTTAGTTTGTTATTTATTCTTTAGTAGAGAAAGTTTGCCGGTTGCACTGATTTTTCCAAAATAAAAGAGAAGTTATCGCAGAGCCCTTTGTAACAAAATATACACAAATAATCTGATGATTTGAGTTCAAAATTCTCAGTGATTGATCCAGTGCTTGTGAGAGCTTAGAGAAATTCCTATTAACGTCTAATATGGAGAGTATTTATTTAAACGTGTGTTGGACATACTCTCCCTAAGGTAACTAAGCCCCCACCTTTGGTGCCAACCGTTTGATTGCCTTGAAATCCAAATAAAAAGAAGACACCACTCGAAGTCTTTTAACTTCAACTTACTCATAGTATATTCACTATCTACATAGTACTTATGTTTGAAGTTGTACTTTTCTTTAGAGGTGAACTCTGTAAACAAGTAATCTTGCTCAAATAGGAAAATTGTGAAGACGCTAAATTATTTAAAGTGGAACAAATTGCTAAATATAGTAAAATTTGAAGGTCACAAAATTTCTAATGTATTGTTCCAAGGCTTAGAAGAATAAAAAGCATTTACAAACACTAAATTATATCCTAATCATCCTAGAGTTTAATGGAATTTTTTTGGGGATGAATTTGAGTTTTATTGGATAATCTAAAAGAAATACAAGAGGAGGACATGGGGACTGGCTTCCAAAATAAAGCAAAATAGCATTTATTTGGTCAAGAATAAGAGCTGCTCTAGTGCTTCTGTAAAGGCTTACCATGTCCCCAAACTCCCTGGAATTCTATGCACTGTCAAGTTTTGCCAAGCTATCAGCTGTCCCATTTGCCTCCCTGAATAGATGCCATAGCATTATCATTAATTCTTGCCCTAGTTGTATGATCTCCTCCCAGATCCCACTGTATTTTTGAGAAACTTTGCCTTTTTTGTTATACCAATTTGCAATGATGAGTGAATCACACAGTTAGACGAAACCAATTATGCTCCTTACAATATCTTAGGTCGCGCCCACAAGCAGATCATATAGCTCAGTAATATTATTGGAGCTAGTCCCCAAGCAATAGAGAATGCAAAAACAAGCCTGCCTGTATGATATCTAACAAAACCCCCATTTCCACAAAGGCCAGTAGACCCTCTTGCATACCCATCAGTGTTTAATTTAAAAGTGTTCTGAATAGGTTTCATACATCTCGCAACCCTTAGAGGCCTAAACTTAACAGTTTTTTTGTATGAATTTTCAGAGCTTGAAGAGAAATGATATCAGGAAAAGAACAGTTCTTAGTGCATTTAATAAAGGACATGAGGCTTTGCAACCATTTAAGAACTTTGTGAATAATATGTGCAGCAATCATAGGCTCATCGATCATCATATTTTGCACTGCATATGTATTTCCATTTCTCCCAGCTAATGAGTGAAGGAACCATACCTGCTGTGATGCCCATTTGAGAAGATTTATTTGCATGAGAAAACCATACACCTTGTCTGGACCAGAAAGTTTGATTAGGAATGCATCATGCATGGAACTCCATAAGCTCCGCTGAAGTGAATCCATACTGCTTTAGCTATATCTCTGTGAATGAGAAGGTGATCCAGCTCCTCTATACATCCATCACTGCAACATTTACTCTTGGATGGAAGTGGAATAATGGTTGAATAAGACTGTCCACAGTAACAACTCTTCTCCAACACTTCCAATTAAAATTTGTATTTTTTTCCGCAAGTGTTTGAATCTGTAGCGCCCCGTTTTTATTTCCTCTCTTTGTTTCACAGTTGCTATTTTCCTAACTTAACTTGGGTGTACCATAACATGTTTAGTTAGCTTTTGAATTTGAGAAACTTGGTCAAAACCTCCATCGTATCCCTCCCTGATTCTCCTCCATATTCTTCTCCATCTCCTCTTCCCAAATCCTCCACAATCCCCTTCTTCTCCTCCACTTAAACGACAACACCTTAAACCCATCTCTTCTCTTTGTAATCTAGAGAGAGAGGTACACCCCAAATCCCTAATTCGAAAACCCAACCTTTCCCCATTGTTATTTATAGCCGGGGGGTTTAAAATCAGATTCCTCAACCCATCCTAATCTTCTTTAGAGGGAGGGAGAATCCAGGAAGGAGACCTGTAGTTGTTCTATATTCACCGATTCCATCTTTGATTCGACAGTTAGTTTCAGGTGGTTCCTATCCGAGTATATCGCATTGGTTTCCAAATTCAGGCAAGTACCATTATTGTTTGTCATTGTCCATTGTAGATTAGGTATGTTATACCATGTTTAGTAGAATTACCATATAGGTTTTCATCAAAACTGTTCTTGAAGGAATGACAGTTGACATTCATAACTCTAGTATGATCCTTAATGTTCTAGAAACCTTGAGTAATTAAGTATGTCTTATCTTGAATTCAAAGAATTAGGGAATTGTATAGGTCTTTTGAAGATGTAAATTTAGTATAGTTAGATGCATACCTTAGTGTTATAAACTCATGTATTAAATTTCCATTTTTCTCAAGCATACTACTGTGAGAGTTTGAATACTAGAATGGGAAGAAGATATGGACTTGTTAGAAATTAAACTCAATATAACTATGAGTTGCTTCTGTTAGTAGTTATATAAGGCTATAATATTTTTCCTTTCATCCAAATTGTAACAGATACATTATAACTCAAGACTCATAAAGTATATCCTTGAATAAAACTTGATTAATTTGAAGAGTACCATATCATACTCAGATCATATATATATGTTTGTGGAATGTATAAAGTAACTTGTAATGATATAATAAGCCCATGGCTATATTGTTAGCATTAATAGTAATTAATTGGTGCCCTCGTATGCAATCCTTAACCATAGTACAGGTTGTAGCTTGATGTTCAATCTAAGGAGTACTAGTATAAGCTTATATAAGGTCATCGACAGAGTCCCCACTTGTATATTTGTGAGGGTAGAAAAGTCGTTGAGCATAAGATCGTCAATCATATGATATAGTCTCATTGCCTATAGAGCAAGGACAGATAGGTCATTTTGATTGAGTGTCGGTCTCTTAAATCATTCATGCATAGGATAACTTAGAGTCGTATACACAGTAGGGCTATGATGTCAGGGTCTTTGGATTCGATTCCCTAAACGAAAGATTAGGTGACTGTTTATCAGTGTTCCAGGGTTGCAAGCCCCTAAAACTCTTCCCCAGTTACATATCGGCTTTGTTATTCTTTGTGAATACTCCCCGTGGGCATAGATCCCTAAAAGTGAAAATAAATCAGGCTTTAGATCTGTAGGTTGAAACTCCTTGAGCACCTTGATCCGGTGATTTCTCCGTTAATTCCTGGCTCACTAAAAAGGAATCCGTCAATCCCTGGCTCGACAATAAGGGATACGCTTCAGTTGAGGACAGAAGGGTGCGAGAGTGTGGTCCCACTGAATTAAAAGTGACCATGTGTACATCGTCTGTTAGTTATCTCCCACACCTAATAATACTCTATAATTATTTATAATACCAGTTGGCGCCGACGCTTAAAAACAACCTTAATAATTGAACCTCATTTCCTCAATGCATTGCATCATTTATATATAATTGTAGGATATTATATCACACTAGTACTTGTGTATAATAGATCGGTCTGTCATGTTCAGTGACCGGTAATAATTGTGTTTGCTTGACGCCCTGTGCGCTATATTTTTTTTCAGGAGGTCGAGTACAGTAGGTTTTTGCTTAGTGAGGCTTGGTTGATCATTTTCGGGATTCTTTAGAGTTCTTTTGATCGCTGAGCTGTCGTAGGGTATTTATGATATTTATTTTATATTTCATTGTCATAGTTTTATTCTCGTTTTTAGAGTTAGTAGATATTTTATTCATTTTAATCCATTTATTCATTTAATTTATATTGAGTTATTTTCCGCTGCGTTTCTTTAGTAAGTAGATGTAATTTATGTTGAAATATAATACATCTGTGGGGTTTCATCCGTGGGATGCCCGACTTGTTATGCCTTAAAATGTGCTTTATGATTTATTATCAGAAAGCGGATTTTGGGGCGTGACAAACTTGGTATCAAAGCGCTAGGTTAAATCCTTTAGCAGTTTAGATATTAGATTATGACTCGTTGATTTTCTTCGGCTTTTCTCAATTTTATCGATTTTTATCTTTTTGCGCGTTTGCTGATTTTTATCTTGTCCAGATGGTGCCAGGACGAGGTAATGGGCGTATTGTTGCTAACCATGCTGTTGTAGGTCGCGGTGCTCTTCATCACATAGCTCGAGTGTCAGTTCCTCGTGTGCCTCCTGCAGCGCGTGGTTTGCGAACCAATATCCGTCGGGGACGTGGTTTAGGTTTTGGTGTAGGACGCGGTGCATTACCGATAGATGAGGTTGTCGCT
Source organism: Kingdonia uniflora (assembly GCA_014058105.1). Classification (NCBI taxonomy): domain Eukaryota; kingdom Viridiplantae; phylum Streptophyta; class Magnoliopsida; order Ranunculales; family Circaeasteraceae; genus Kingdonia; species Kingdonia uniflora. The sequence goes on from JACGCM010001976.1 coordinate 556,293, forward strand.
GAGACTTCGGTTCACGTGGGACAAGATTACGTTCGAGAGGTTACTCAAGAGGAGATTGTTGTGCCACTTGTTCCTGCTGCGATTCCTCAGAGGGATTTTCAGCAAGTATTTTAGATGTTCATGCAGCAGCAGAATGCAAATCAGGGGGTACAAATGGCAGAAGGAGATGCGACGGTACAAGTTGGATTCTTTTATGGGTCTTCCTGATCCGAAGATTGCTGAAGATTGGATGAAGTAGGTTGAGAAGATTTTCAAGAATGTAGGATGTCCTGATAAAGAGAAGGTGGAGTGTACCACTTTTCATATGAAGAACGAGGCCTGGAACTGGTGGGAGATGACTGAGAGGAATCACGGGTTGATACCACCAATGACTTGGGCTGTGTTCAAGGTTAAGTTTTTTGAGCAGTACTTTCCACAGAGCTTCAGACATCAGATGACAACTGAGTTCTATCAGCTGACTCAGGAGAAGATGACAATGTCACAATATGAGGCACGTTTTACGGAGTTGTCTTGTTATGCACCAGCAGTTGTAGCCAATGAGGAGTCAAGGGTTGTGAAGTTTATAGAGGGTCTTCTTCCACCTATTAGAACTAAATGCAGAGGTTTTCTTGGGCAGACTTATGCTCAGTTGGTTTCACGAGCTCTGGAGTTTGAGCAAGACTATCAGAGTAATATCAAGCTAAGGGAGTGTAGGCGGACAAATAAGAAGAAGGATGATGGTGATTCGGTAGTTATTCATGGTCACCAAGATGCTCAAGAGCAGAACAGGAAGCGTCAAAGGGATGATAGACCTTTGGATTTAAGGGCATTATTCCAGCTCAGGGAGTTCGTATTCCAGGTCATTCTTGCGGAGAGTATGAAAATTTGGATGTTCTGAAAAAGCCAAATGATTTGCCACATTTATTTTTAAATGCTAAATCATTCGTCATGTTTTGATCAAATTGAGATGTTTCCGAAATGCCAAATTATTCGGCAAGTTAAGTGAATATTGGGATGTTCCGAAAAGGCCAAATAATTTGCCATATTTTGATTTAAATGCCAATTCATTCGGCATGTTTTGATAAAATATGGATGTTCCCGAAATGCCAAATTATTCGGCTAGGTAAGTGAATATTGGGATGTTCCGAAAAGGCCAAATGATTTGCCACATTTTTATTTAAATGCCTAATCATTCCCCATGTTTTGATTAAATTGGGATGTTCCCGAAATGCAAAATCATTCGGCATGTTTTGATAATATCGGTATGTTCCGGAAATGCAAAATCATTCGGCAAGTTATGCGAAAATGCTAAATCATTTTGCCAAATTTTGTTTAAAATGCCAAATCATTCGGCATGTTTTTTATAATTGGGATATTCGAAATATGCAAATCATTCGACATGTTTAGATAAAATTGTGATGTTCCGGAAATGCTAAATCATTCGGCAAGTTATGTGAAAATTGGGATGTTCCGGAAAAACCAAATCATTAGCCATATTTTGATTTAAATGCCAATTCATTCAGCATGTTTTGATAAAATTTGTATGTTCCTGAAATGTTAAATCATTTGGCAAGTTAAATTAAAATTTGGATGTTCCGAAAAGGCCAAATGATTTGCCACATTTATATTTAAATGCTAAATCATTCACCACGATTTGATTAAATTGGGAAGTTCCCGAAATGCCTAATCATTCGGCAAGTTAAATGAATTTTGGTATGTCTCGAAAATAGCATATCATTCGGCAAGTTATGCGAAAATGCTAAACCATTTGCCATTTTTGTTTTAAATGCCTAATCATTCTGCATGTTTGTTATAATTGTGATATTCGAAAATTCTAAATCATTCGGCATGTTTAGATAAAATTGTGGTGTTTCGAAAATGCCAAATCATTCGGCAAGTTATGTGAAAATTGGGATGTTCCGAAAAAGCCAAATCATTAGCCATATTTTGATTTAAATGCCAATTCATTCCGCATGTTTTGATAAAATTTGTATGTTCCCGAAATGTCAAATCATTTGGCAAGTTAAATGAAAATTTGGATGTTCCGAAAAGGCCAAATGATTTGCCACATTTTTATTTAAATACTAAATCATTTGCCATGTTTTGATTAAATTGGGAAGTTACCGAAATGCCTAATCATTCGGTATGTTTGTTATAATAGGAATATTCAAAAAATGCCAAATCATTCAGCATGTTTATATAAAATAATGATGTTCCGAAAATGCCAAATCATTCGACAAGTTATGTGAAAATTTGGTTGTTCCGGAAATGTCAAATCATTTGCCATATTTTGATTTAAATAGCAATTCATTCGGCATGTTTTGATAAAATTAGTATGTTCCCGAAATGTCAAATCATTTGGCAAGTTAAATGAAAATTTGGATGTTCCGAAAAAGCCAAATGATTTGCCACATTTTTTGTAAAAACTAAATCATTCGCCATGTTTTGATTAAATTGGGAAGTTCCCGAAATGCGAAATCATTCGGCAAATTAAGAGAATATTGGTATGTTTCGAAAATACGATATCATTCGGAAAGTTATGCGAAAATGCTAAACCATTAGCCATATTTTGTTTTAAATGCCTAATCATTCGGCATGTTATTATCATTGGGATATTCGAAAAATGCAAAATTATTAGGCATGTTTTATATAAATGGGATATTCGAAAAATGCCAAATCATTCGGCAAGTTACGTAAAAATTGGTATTTTCCGGAAAAAGAAAATCATTAGCCATATTTATATTTAAATGCCAATTCATTCGGCATGTTTTGATAAAATTAGTATGTTCCCGAAATGTCAAATCATTTGGCAAGTTAAATAAAAATTTGGATGTTCCGAAAAGGCCAAATGATTTGCAACATTTTTATTTAAATACTAAATTATTCGCCATGTTTTGATTAAATTGGGATGTTCCCGAAATGCCAAATCATTCGGAAAGTTTAGTGAATATTGGAATGTTTCGAAAATACCATATCAATCGGCAAGTTAAGCGAAAATGTTAAATTATTTGCCATATTTTGTTTTAAAAGCCTAATCATTTGGCATGTTTGCTATAATTGGGATATTTGAAACATGCCAAATCATTCGGCAAGTTATGTGAAAATTGGGATATTCCGAAAAAGCCAAATCATTTGCCATATTTTAATTTAAATACTCATACATTCGCCATGTTTTGATTAAATTGGGTTGTTCCGAAAATGTCAAATAATTCGTCTAATTAAGTGAATATTGGGATGTTACGAAAAAGCCAAATTATTTGCCACATTTATTTTTTAAATGCCAAATCATTCGCCATGTTTTGATTAAATTGGGATGTTCCAGAAATTCAAAATCATTCGGCATGTTTTGATAAAATCGGTATCCGGAAATGCCAAATCATTTGGCATGTTTTTTATAATTGGGATATTCGAAAAATGCCAAATCATTCTGCATGTTTAGATAAAATTGTGATGTTCCAGAAATGCCAAATCATTCGGCAAGTTATGTGAAAATTGGGATGTTCCGGGAAAGCGAAATCATTCGGCATATTTTGAAAACATTTGTATATTCCCGAGATGTTAAATCATATGGCAAGTTAAATGAAAATTTGGATGTTCCAAAAAGGCCAAATGATTTGCCACATTTTTATTTAAATGCTAAATCATTTGCCATGTGTTGATTAATTTGGGAAGTTCCTGAAATGCCAAATCATTCAGCAAGTTAAGTGAATATTTGTATGTCTCGAAAAATACTATATCATTCGGCAAGTTATGCGAAAATGCTAAACCATTTGTCATGTTTTGCTTTAAATGCAAAATCATTCGGCATGTTTATATAAAATTATGATGTTCCGGAAATGCCAAATCATTCGACAAGTTATGTGAAAATTGGGATGTTCCGAAAAAGCCAAATCATTTGCCATATTTTAATTTAAATGCTTATTCATTCGCCATGTTTTGATTAAATTGTGATGTTCCCGAAATGCCAAAAAATTTGTCTAGTTAAGTGAATATTGGGATGTTACGAAAAGGCCAAATGATTTTCCACATTTTTTTTTTTAAATGCCAAACCATTCGCCATGTTTTGATTTAGTTAGGATGTTCCTTAAATGTAAAATTATTCGGCATGTTTTGATAATATCGGTATCTGGAAATGCCAAATCATTTGACAAGTTATGCGAAAATGATAAATTATTTGTCATATTATGTTTTAAATGCCTAATTATTCGGCATGTTTTTTATAATTGAGATATTCGAAAAATGCAAAATAATTCGGCATGCTTGGATAAAATTGCGATGTTCCGGAAATGCCAAATCATTAGCCATATTTTGATTTAAATGCCAATTCATTCGGCATGTTTTGATAAAATTTGTATGTTCCTGAAATGTTAAATCATTTGGCAAGTGAAATTAAAATTTGAATGTTCCGAAAAGGCCAAATGATTTGCCACATTTATATTTAAATGCTAAATCATTCGCCATGTTTTGATTAAATTGGGAAGTTCCCGAAATGACAAATCATTCGGCAAGATAAATAAATATTGGTATGTCTCGAAAATACCATATCATTCGGCAAGTTATGCGAAAATGCTAAACCATTTGCCATATTTTATTTTAAATGCCTAATCATTTGGCATGTTTTTTATAAATGGGATATTCAAAAAATGCCAAATCATTCGGCATATTTAAATAAAATTGTGATGTTCCGGAAATGTAAAATCATTCGGCTAGTTATGTGAAAATTGGGATGTTTTGGTAAAGCGAAATCATTAGCCATATTTTGATTTTAATGTCAATTCATTCGGCATGTTTTGATAAAATTTGTATGTTCCCGAAAAGTCAAATTATTTGGCAAGTTAAATGAAAAAATTTGGATGTTCCGAAAAGGCCAAATGATTTGCCACATTTTTATTTAAATGTTAAATCATTCGCCAAGTTTTGATTAAATTGAAAAGTTCCCGAAATGCCAAATCACTCGGCAAGTTAAGTGATTATTGGTATGTATCGAAAATACTATATCATTCGACAAGTTATGCGAAAATGCTAAACCATTTGCCATATTTTGCTTTAAATGCCTAATCATTCGGCATATTTGTTATAATTGGGATATTCAAAAAATGCCAAACCATTCGGCATGTTTATATAAAATAATGATGTTCCGGAAATACAAAATCATTCGACAAGTTATGTGAAAATTGGGATGTTCCGGAAAAGACAAATTATTTGCCATATTTTGATTTAAATATCAATTCATTCGACATGTTTTGATAAAATTTGTATGTTCCCGAAATGTCAATTCATTTGGCTAGTTAAATGAAAAAAATTGGATGTTCTGAAAAGGCCAAATGATTTGCCACATTTATATTTAAATGCTAAATCATTTGCCATGTGTTGATTAATTTGGGAAGTTTATAAAATGCCAAATCATTCGGCAAGTTAAGTGAATGCGAAAATACTAAACCATTTACCATATTTTGTTTTAAATGGTTAATCATTCGGCATGTTTATTATAATTGGGATATTCAAAAAATGCCAAATCATTCGGCATGTTTATATAAAATTATGATGTTCTGGAAATGCCAAATTATTCGACAAGTTATGTGAAAATTATGATATTCCGGAAAAGCCAAATCATTTGCCATATTTTAAGTTAAATGCTCATTCATTCGCCATGTTTTAATTAAATTAGGATGTTTCGAAAAGGCCAGATGATTTGCACATTTTTTTTTTAAATGCCAAATCATTCGCCATGTTTTGATTAAATTGGGATGTTCCCTAAATGCAAAATCATTCGGCATGTTTTGATAATATCGGTATCCGGAAATGCCAAATCATTTGGCAAGTTATGCGAAAATGATAAATCATTTCCCATATTATGTTTTAAATGCCAAATCACTCGGCATGTTTTTTATAATTGGGATATTTGAAAAATGCCAAATAATTAGGCATATTTAGATAAAATTGTGATGTTCCGAAAATGCCAAATCATTCGGCAAGTTATGTAAAAATTGGATATTGCGGAAGAGCCAAATCATTAGCCATCTTTTAATTTAAATGCCAATTCATTCGGCATATTTTGATAAAATTTGTATGTTCCCGAAATGTTAAATCATTTGGCAAGTTAAATTAAAATTTTGATGTTCCAAAAAGGCCAAATGATTTGCCACATTTTTATTTAAATGCTAAATCATTTGCCATGTGTTGATTAATTTAGGAAGTTCCTGAAATGCCAAATCATTCGGCAAGTTAAATGAATAATGGTATGTCTCAAAAAATACCATATCATTCTGTAAGTTATGCGAAAACGCTAAACCATTTGTCATGTTTACTTTAAATGCCTAATCATTCGGCATGTTTATTATAATTGGGATATTCAAAAAATGCCAAATCATTCGGCATGTTTATATAAAATTATAATGTTTCGGAAATACAAAATCATTCGACAAGGTATGTGAAAATTGGGATGTTCGGGAAAAGCCAAATTATTTGCCATATTTTAATTTAAATGCTTATACATTCGCCATGTTTTGATTAAATTGGGATGTTCCCGAAATGCCAAATAATTCGTCAAGTTAAGTGAATATTGGGATGTTACGAAAAGGACAAATAATTTGCCACATTTTTTTTTTAAAATGCCAAATCATTCACCATGTTTTGATTTAATTAGGATGTTCCCTAAATGCAAAATCATTCGGCATGTTTTGATAATATCGGTATCCGGAAATGCCAAATCATTTGGCAAGTTATGCGAAAATGATAATCATTTTCTATATTATGTTTTAAATGCCTAATCATTTAGCATGTTTTTTATAATTAGAATATTCTTAAAATGCCAAATAATTCAGCATGCTTAGATAAAATGGTGATGTTCCGAAAATGCCAAATCATTCGGCATGTTATGTGAAAATTGAGATTTTGTGAAAAAACCAAATCATTAGCCATATATTGATTTAAACGACAATTTATTCGGTATGCTTTGATAAAATTTGTATGTTCCTGAAATCTTAAATCATTTGGCAAGTTAAATTGAAATTTGAATGTTCCGAAAAGGCCAAATGATTTGCCACATTTTTATTTAAATGCTAAATCATTCGCCATGTTTTGATTAAATTGGGAAGTTCCCGAAATGCCATATCATTCGGCAAATTAAATGAAAATTGGTATGTCTCTAAAATGCCATATCATTCGGCAAGTTATGCGAAAATGCTAAACCATTTGCCATATTATGTTTTAAATACCTAATCATTTGGCATGTTTTTTATAAATGGGATATTCGAAAAATGCCAAATTATTGGGAATATTTAGATAAAATGGTAATGTTCCAGAAATGTCAAATTATTCGGCTAGTTATTTTAAAATTGGGATGTTCCAGAAAAGCCAAATCATTAACCATATTTTGATTTTAATGCCAATTCATTCGGCATGTTTTGAAAAAATTTGTATGTTCCCGAAATGTCAAATCATTTAGAAAGTTAAATGAAAAATTTGGATGTTCCGAAAAGGCCAAATGATTTGCCACATTTTTATTTAAATGCTAAATCATTCGCTAAGTTTTGATTAATTTGGGAAGTTCCCGAAATTCCAAATCATTCGGCAAGTTAAGTGAATATTGGTATGTCTCGAATATACCATATCACTCTACAAGTTATGCGAAAATGCTAAACCATTTGCCATATTTTGCTTTAAATGCCTAATTATTCGGCATGCTTGTTATAATTGGGATATTCAAAAAATGCCAAATCATTCGGCATGTTTATATAAAATAATAATGTTTTGAAAATAAAAAATCATTCAAAAATTTATGTGAAAATTGGGATGTTCCGGAAAAGCCAAATCATTTGCCATATTTTGATTTAAATACCAATTCATTCGGCATTTTTTGATAAATTTTGTATGTTCACGAAATGCCAAATCATTTGGCAAGTTAAATAAAAATTTGAATGTTCCGAAAAGGCCAAATGATTTGCCACATTTTTATTTTAATGCTAAATCATTTGAGATGTTTTAATTAAATTGGGAAGTTCCCGAGATGTCAAATCATTCGGCAAGTTAAGTGAATATTGGTATGTCTCGAAAATACTATATCAATCGGCAAGTTATGCGAAAATGATAAACCATTTGCTATATTTTGCTTTAAATGTCAATCATTCGGCATGTTTGTTATAATTGGGATATTCAAAAAATGCCAAATCATTCGGCATGTTTATATAAAATAATAATGTTCCGAAAATGCCAAATCATTCGACAAGTTATGTTAAAATTACGTTGTTCCGAAAAAGCCAAATCATTTGCCATATTTTGATTCAAATACCAATTCATTCGGCATGTTTTGATTAAATTTGTATGTTTCTGAAATGTCAAACCATTTGGTAAGTTAAATGAAAATTTGGATCTTCCGAAAAAGCCAAATGATTTGCCACATTTTTTGTAAATACTAAATCATTCGCCATGTTTTGATTAAATTGGGAAGTTCCCGAAATGCCAAATCATTCAACAAGTTAAGAGAATATTAGTATGTTTCGAAAATACGATATCATTCGGAAAGTTATGCGAAAATGCTAAACCATTTGCCATATTTTTTTTAAATGCCTAATCATTCGGCATGTTATTATAATTGTGATATTCGAAAAATGTCAAATCATTCGGCATGTTTGGATAAAATTGAGATGTTCCGGAAATATTAAATCATTCGGCAAGTTATGTAAAAATTGGGATTTTTCGGAAAAAGAAAATCATTTGTCATATTTATATTTAAATGCCAATTCATTCGTCATGTTTTGGTAAAATTTGTATGTTCACGAAATGTCAAATCATTTGGCAATAAAAATTTGGATGTTCCGAAAAGTCCGAATGATTTGCCACATTTATATTTAAATGCTAAATCATTCACCATTATTTGATTAAATTGGTAAGTTCCTGAAATGCCTAATCATTCGGCAAGTTATGCGAAAATGCTAAACCATTTGTCATTTTTTATTTTAAATGCCTAATCATTTGGCATGTTTGTTATAATTGGGATATTCGAAAAATGCCAAATAATTCGACAATCTTAGATAATATCGGTATGTTCTGAAAATGCCAAATCATTCGGCAAGTTATGAGAAAATTGGGATATTCCGGAAAAGCCAAATCATTTGCCATATTTTAATTTAAATCCTCATTCATTCGCCATGTCTTTATTAAATTGGAATGTTCCCGAAAGGCCAAATAATTCGTCTAGTTAAGTGAATATTGGGATGTTACGAAAAGGCCAAATGATTTGCCATATTTTTTTTTAAATGCCAAATCATTCGCCATGTATTGATTAAATTGGGATGTTCCCGAAATACAAAATCATTCGGAATGTTTTGAAAATATTGGGATGTCCCGGAAATGCCAAATCATTCGGCAAGTTATGCGAAAATGCTAAATCATTTGCCATATTTAGTTTAAAATGCAAAATCATTGGGCATGTTTTTTATAATTGGGATATTCGTAAAATTCTAAATCATTCGGCATGTTTAGAAAAAAATTTGATGTTCCAGAAATGCCAAATAATTCAGCAAGTTATGTGAAAATTGGGATGTTACGGAAAAGCCAAATCATTAGCCATATTTTGATTTAAGTTCCAATTTATTCGGCATATTTTGATAAAATTTGTATATTCCCGAAATGTCAAATCATTTGGCAAGTTAAATTAAAATTTGGATGTTCAAAAAATGCCAAATGATTTGCAACATTTTTATTTAAATGCTAAATCAATTGCCATGTGTTGATTAATTTTGGAAGTTCCCGAAATGCCAAATCATTCGGTAAGTTAATTGAATATTAGTATGTCTCGAAAATACCATATCATTCGAAAAGTTATGCGAAAATACCATATCATTCGGCATGTTTATTATAATTGAGATAATCAATAAATGTCAAATCATTCGGAATGTTTATATAAAATTATGATGTTCCGGAAATGCCAAATCATTCCGCAAGTTATGTGAAAATTGGTATGTTCTGGAAAAGCCCAATCATTTGCCATATTTTAATTTAAATGCTTATTCATTCGCCATATTTTGATTAAATTGGGATGTTCCCGAAATGCTAAATAATTCGTCTAGTTAAATGAATATTGGGATGATACGAAAACGTCAAATGATTTGCCACATTTTTTTTTTAAATGCCAAATCATTCGCCATGTTTTGATTAAATTGGGATGTTCCCTAAATGCAAAATCATTCGGCATGTTTTGATAATATCGGTATCCGGAAATGCCAAATCATTTGGCAAGTTATGGAAAAATGATAAATGAATTGCCATATTATGCTTTAAATGGCTAATCATTCGGCATGCTTTTTATAATTGGGATATTCGAAAAATGCCTAATAATTCGGCATGTTTAGATGAAATTGTGATGTTCCGGAAATTCCAAATCATTCGGCAAGTTATGTGAAAATTGGGATGTTCCGTAAAAGCCAAATCATTAACCATATTTTGGCTTAAATGCCAATTCATTTAGCATGTTTTGATAAAATTTGTATGTTCCTGAAATGTTAAATCATTTGGCAAGTTAAATTAAAATTTGGATGTTCCGAAAAGGCTAAATGATTTGCCACATTTATATTTAAATGCTAAATCATTCACCACGATTTGATTAAATTGGGAAGTTCCCGAAATGCCTAATCATTCGGCAAGTTAAATGAATTTTGGTATGTCTCGAAAATGGCATATCATTCGGCAAGTTATGCGAAAATGCTAAACCAATTGCCATTTTTGTTTTAAATGCCTAATCATTCTGCATGTTTGTTATAATTGTGATATTCGAAAATTCCAAATCATTCGGCATGTTTAGATAAAATTGTGGTGTTTCGAAAATGCCAAATCATTCGGCAAGTTATGTGAAAATTGGGATGTTCCGGAAAAGCCAAATCATTAGCCATATTTTAATTTAAATGCCTATTCATTCGCCATGTTTTGATTAAATTCGGATGTTCCGGAAATGCAAAACCATGCATGCTTTGATAATATCGGTATGTTCTGGAAATGCCAAATCATTCGGCAAGTTATGCGAAAATGCTAAATCATTTGCCATAGTTTTATTTAAATGCCTATTCATTCGCCATGTTTTGATTCAATTGGGATGTTCATAAAATGCAAAACCATTATGCATGCTTTGATAATAACGGTATGTTTCAGAAATGCTAAATCATTCGGCAAGTTATGTAAAAATTGGGATGTTCCTGAAAAGATAAATCATTAGTCATATTTTGATTTAAATGCCAATTCATTCGCCATGTTTTGATAAAATTTGTATGTTCTCGAAATGTCAAATCATTTGGCAAGTTAAATGAAAATTTGGATCTTCCGAAAAAACCAAATGATTTGCCAGATTTTTATTTAAATGCTAAATCATTCACTATGTTTTTATTAAATTGAGAAGTTCCCGAAATGTCAAATCATTCAGCAAGTTAAGTTGATATTGGTATGTTTCCAAAATACCATATCATTCGGCAAATTATGCGAAAATGCTAAACCATTTGCCATATTTTGTTTAAATGCCTAATCATTCGGCATGTTTTATATAAATGGCTTGAAAAATGTCAAATCATTCGGCAAGTCATGTAAAAATTGAGATTTTTCGGATAAAGAAAATTATTAGCCATATTTATATTTAAATGTCAATTCATTCGGCATGTTCTGATTAAATTTGTATGTTCCCGAAATGTCAAATCATTTGGCAAGTTAAATAAAAATTTGGATGTTCCGAAAAGGCCAAATGATTTACAACATTATTATTTAAATGTTAAATCATTCGCCATGGTTTGATTAAATTGGGATTTTCCCGAAATGCCAAATCATTCGGCAAGTTAAGTGAATATTGGAATGTTTCGTAAATACCATATTATTCGGCAAGTTAAGCGAAAATGCTAAACTATTTGCCATATTTTGTTTTAAATGCCTAATTATTTTGCATGTTTGTTATAATTGGGATATTCAAGAAATGCCAAATTATTCGGCATGTTTAGGAAAAATTGTGATGTTTCGGAAATGCCAAATCATTCAGCAAGTTATGTAAAAATTGGGATATTCCAGAAAAGCAAAATCATTTGCCATATTTTAATTTAAATGCTCATACATTCGCCATGTTTTGATTAAATTGGGATGTTCCCGAAATGCCAAATAATTCGTCTAGTTAAGTGAATATTGGGATGTTTCAAAAATGCCAAATCATTCACCATGTTTTGATTAAATTGGGATGTTTCCGAAATTTAAAACATTCGGTATGTTTTGATAATATTGGTATCCGGAAATGCCAAATCATTAGGCAAGTTATGCGAAAATGATAAATCATTTGCCATATTATGTTTTAAACGTCTAATAATTCGGCATGTTTATATAAAATTGTGATCTTCCAGAAATGCCAAATCATTCGGCAAGTTATTTGAAAATTGGGATGATTCGTAAAAGCCAAATAATTAGCCATATTTTGATTTAAATGCCAATTCATTCGGCACGTTTTGATAAAATAGGGATCTTCCCGAAATGCCAAATCATTCGGCTAGGTAAGTGAATATTAGGATGTTCCGAAAAGGCCAAATGATTTGCCACATTTTTATTTAAATGCCAATTCATTCCCCATGTTTTGATTAAATTTGGATGTTCCCAAAATGCAAAATCATTCGGAATGTTTTGATAATATCGGTATGTTCCGGAAATGCCAAATCATTCAGCAAGTTATGCAAAAATGCTAAATCATTTGCCATATTTAGTTTAAAATGCCAAATCATTCGGCATGTTTTTTGTAATCGGAATATTCGAAAAATGCCAAATCATTCGGCATGTTTAGATAAAATTGTGATGTTCCAGAAATGCCAAATCATTCGGCAAGGTATGTGAAAATTTAGATTATCCGGTAAAGCCAAATCATTATCCATATTTTGATTTAAATGCCAATTAATTCGGTATATATGGATAAAATTTATATGTTCCCGAAATGTCAAATCATTCGGCAAGTTAAATGAAAATTTGGATGCTCCGAAAACGCCAAATGATTTGTCACCTTTTTATTTAAATGCTAAATCATTTGCCATGTTTTGATTATATTGGGAAGTTCCCGAAATGCCAAATTATTCGGCAAGTTAAGTGAATATTGGTATGTCTCGAAAATACCATATCATTCGGCAAGTTATGCGAAAATGCTAAACCATTTGTCATATTTTGCTTTAAATGCCTAATAATTATGCATGTTTGTTATAATTGGGATATTCAAAAAATGCCAAATCATTCGTCAAGTTATGTGAAAATTTACATTTTCTGGAAAAGCCAAATCATTTGCCATATTTTGATTTAAATACCAATTCATTCGGCATGTTTTGATAATATTTGTATGATCCCGAAATGTCAAATAATTTGGCAAGTTAAATAAAAATTTGGATGATCCGAAAAAGCCAAATGATTTGCCACATAGTTGTTTAAATACTAAATCATTAGCCATGTTTTGATTAAATTGGGAAGTTCCAGAAATGCAAAATCATTCGGCAAGTTAAAAGAATATTGGTATGTTTCGAAAATACGATATCATTCGAAAAGTTATGCGGAAATTCTAAACCATTTGCCATATTTTGTTTTAAAATGCCTAATCATTCGGCATTTTATTATAATTGGGATATTCGAAAAATGTCAAATCATTCGGCATGTTTGGATAAAATTGTGATGTTCCGGAAATGCTAAATCGTTAGTCAAGTTATATAAAAATTGGGATTTTTCGGAAAAAGAAAATCATTAGCCATATTTATATTTAAATGCCAATTCATTCGGCATGTTTTGATAAAATTTGTAAATTTCCGAAATGTCAAATCATTTGGCAAGTTAAATAAAAATTTGGATGTTCCGAAAAAGCCAAATGATTTGCAACATTTTTATTTAAATGCTAAATCATTCACCATGCTTTGATTAAATTGGGATGTTCCCAAAATGCCAAATCATTCTGCAAGTTAAGTGAATATTTGAATGTTTCGAAAATACCATATCATTCGGCAAGTTAAGCGAAAATGCTAAACCATTTGCCATATTTCTTTTTAAATGCCTAATCATTTGGCATGCTTTTTATAATTAGGATATTCGAAAAATTCAAAATCATTCCGCATGTTTTCTATAAAATTGTGATGTTCCAAAAATGCCAAATCATTCGGCAAATTATGTGAAAATTGGGATGTTCCGTGAAAGCCAAATCATTTACCATATTTTAATTTAAATGCTCATTCATTCGCCATGTTTTGATAATATCGTTATGTTCCGAAAATGCTAAATCATTCGGCAAGTTATGAGAAAATTGGGATATTCCAAAAATGCCAAAGCATTTGCCTATTTTAATTTAAATTCTCATTAATTCGCCATGTTTTGATAATATAGATATGTTCCGAAAATGCCAAATCATTCGACAAGTTATGTGAAAATTGAGATATTCCGGAAAAGCTAAATCATTTGCCATATTTTAATTTAAATGCTCATTCATTCGCCATGTTTTGATAATATCGGTATGTTCCAAAAATGCCAAATCATTCGGCATGTTTTTTATAATTGGGATATTCGAAAAATTCCCAATAATTCGGCATGTTTAGAGAAAATTGTGATGTTCCGGAAATGCCAAATCATTCGGCAAGTTATGTGGAAATTGGGATGTTCTGAAAAAGCCAAATCATTAGCCATATTTTGATTTAAATGCCAATTCATTCGGTATGTTTTGATAAAATTTGTATGTTTCCGAAATGTCAAATCATTTGACAAGTTAAATAAAAATTTGGATCTTCCGAAAATGCCGAATGATTTGTCACATTTTTATTTAAATGCTAAATTATTCCCCATGTTTTGATTAAATTGGGATGTTCCCGAAATGCCGAATTATTCTGCAAGTTAAGTAATTATTAGAATGTTCCGAAAATACCATCATTCGGTAAGTTGTGCGAAAATGCTAAACCATTTGCCATATTTTGTTTTAAATGCCTAATCATTCGGCATGTTTTTTATGATTGTGATATTCGAAAAATGCTAAATCATTCGGCATGTTTAGATAAATTATTGATGTTCCGAAAATGCCAAATCATTCGACATGTTATGTGAAAATTAGGATGTTCCGAAAAAGTCAAATCATTTGCCATATTTTGATTTAAATTCCAATTCATTCGCCATGTTTTGATAAAATTGGGATGTTCCCGAAATGCCTAATCATTCGGCTAGTTAAGTGAATATTGTGATGTTCTGAAAAGGCCAAATGATTTGCCTCATTTTTTTTTAAATGCCAAATCATTAGCCATGTTTTGATTAAATTTTGATGTTCCCGAAATGCAAAATCATTCAGCATGTTTTGATAATATCGGTATGTTCCGAAAATGCCAAATCATTCGGCAAGTTATGCGAAAATGATAAATCATGTGCCATATTTGGCTTTAAATGCCTAATTATTCGGCATGTTTTTTATAATTGGGATATTCGAAAAATGCCCAATAATTCAGCATGTTTAGATAAAATTGTGATGTTCCGGAAAAGCCAAATCATTTGCTATATTTTGATTTAAATGTCAATTCATTTCCCATGTTTTGATTAAATTGGGATGTTCCTGAAATGCCTAATCATTCGGCTAGTTAAGTGAATATTGGGATGTTCCAAAAAGTCAAATGATTTGCCACATTTTTATTTAAATGCCAAATCATTCGTCATGTTTTGATTAAATTAGGATGTTCCCGAAATTCCAAATCATTTGCCATATTTTGTTTTAAATGCGTAATCATTTGGCATGTTTGTTATAATTGGGATATTCGAAAAATGCTAAATCATTTGGCATCTTTAGATAAAATTTTGATGTTCCGAAAATGCCAAATCATTCCGCAAGTTATGCGAAAATGCTAAATCATTTTCAATATTTTGTTTTAAATTCTTAATCATTCGGCATATTTAGATAAAATTGTGATGTTCCGAAAATGCCAAATCATTTGCCATGTTAAGTGAATATTGGGACGTTCCGAAAAAGCCAAATCATTCCGCATGTTTTGATAAAATACTTATGTTCCCAAAATTTTAAATCATTTGGCAAGTTAAATTAAAATTGGGATGTTTCGAAAATGCCAAATGATTTGCCACATTTTTATTTAAATGCTAAATCATTCGCCATGTTTTGATTAAATTGGTATGTTCCCAAAATGCCAAATCATTCAGCATGTTTTGATAATATCGGTATGTTTCGGAAATGCCAAATCATTCGGCATGTTTTTTATAATTGAGATATTCAAAAAATGCGAAATCATTCGGCATGTTTAGATTAAATTGCAATGTTCTGAAAATGCCAAATCATTCGGCAAGTTATGTGAAAATTGGGATGTTCCGGAAAAGCCAAATCATTTGCCATATTTTGATTTAAATGCCAATTCATTCGGTAAGTTATATGAGAATTGGGATTTTCCGATAAAGCCAAATGATTCGCCATATTTTTATTTAAATATCAAATCATTCGGCATGTTTTGATAAAATTGGGATGTTTCCGAAATACCAAATCATACGGCTAGTTCATTTGGCTAGGTTAGTTTGATGTGGAATGTTTCGAAAATGCCAAATCATTCAGCATGTTTTTATAAAATTGGGTTATCCCGAAAAGCTAAATCATTTATTATATTTTGATTTAAATGCCAAATCATTCGGCAAGTTATGCGGAAATCCAAATGATTTGGCAAGTTATATGAAAATTGGTATGGTCCAGAAAAGCCAAATCATTTGCCATATTTTTATTTAAATGCAAAATCATTCGGCATGTTTAGACAAAATTAGGATGTTCCCGAAATGCCAAATCATTTGGTGTATTTCGATTTAAAGGGCCAAATCATTCGGCAATTTTATTTGCTAAAATTGTGATCTCCAATGCGTCATATAGTTTGGCATGTAGGAACCTTAATGCCAAATTATTCGGGTATAAAATGAAAGTAACTCAGTTGCTTGTAAAACTTATATTTATTGTTGCAGAGACAATAGTAAATGCTTAATTTTATCTAAAAAAGAAGAAGAAAGAAGCAAAAACACAGCGGGAAAAATTATGGTGGCGGAGGAGAAGAAACCGAAGGAGAGTCGTCGTTACCGCTAGGATGGTAGTAAGGATAAATTGTATATACAGTTTGAGCTATAGTAAAGATAGCAGCAACAACCGAGAGAATAGTCCACGGATTCCTGAAATAAGTATCAATAAGATTTGCATTTGTTTTTGCAGTAATCGTTCACCTTTTTATGTACCATATCTAGATTGCTATTTGAGTCCAACGTTACATCTTTCGATAACGAATTAAACAACGTAGCAGTTGCTTTATCGCTTCCAATAGCATTCTGGATGATCCCACTGGAATGAAGGAGATTAATGTCCTTCGCTGAATCAATAATGTTATCCATGAAAAATATATAAGACGTAACTTCTCTGCCCACCTCAAAATGGAACCGTTCGCCATGAGATTCAGGAACGTTGTCTCCGTAGTGTCATCAACTACAACAATGGGGAGGCTAAGAACTCCACCACGGAGCCTGATGTCTTCCAGACTCCTAGTTTTACTTACTTTGAATCGTATTCCAGCCTCGTGAAGCTCCATCACAGATCTAATAATATCACCCGTGCTTTCCTTAGTACTATGCTTATGCATGAGATCTCGAAATTTTTTCAAAGGGTCTTGAAGTAGGCTCTTCCTGTACACGTCCAAAATATATAGGCACGGGCCAATGTTTCGAAAGCGTTGGCTGGGGCTACAAAACTTGACTATGGTTTTGTTGAGAAAATCTTCGAGTTGCTTCTGCTACCAAATATGAAGCTTCAGTTAGCAAAAATTACAAACCTAATAGAAACTAAAAATATTAAGAGAAGGAATGCTACCTTTTCTTTGGCTGTTTCTACGTAAACCAATTTTTCCAAAAGAAGCATGGGAAGTTGGTTTTGAAGCATCAACATGTCTCTTTTGAGATCAGGCATAAAATTGAGCATGCCCTGATAGCTGAAAATCAGGTCGTTGGTAGGCATAATCGTTGGAGATTCCCGTAGAAGTGCGTAAGATCTCAAGCATGAAACACCCGTCAACGATCATAAGCTCCAAGAATTTGGTTTGATCTAGTTCCCACTTGGGATCTAGTTCCCACTTTCTTTACCTCATTTACATAGGTTTCAAATGGTTTGTTTGATCTCTTAAGTAAATGAAGAAAAGCTCGGTATTTGTGATCCTCCATCTGCATTAAGTGTGCTTCTCCCTTATGATAAGGGCCGAAGGAAACGAACTGAGGACTATAAGCCTTTTTGTTGAGGTTTGTGACGCCCGGAGGTATCTTGTTAATTGAGTGTCTTGTCCAGTGCTCAGCCTCCATTAACATCGAACACCCACATTTCTTCTTCTGTTTTCATGTCTACCACCCAGTTTTCTTCTCCTTCTTCCATGTTTAGGTCTACCGCACAATTCGTTTCTTCTCTTCCTTCTCTCCAAACTCTAGTAAAACTGGACAGGTCTCTCTTTATATGATCAATGGGTTTTAGGCAATTATCTTGTATATACCACTGATAGAATCTAGTTAGGGATCACATTTAGTTATTGCTTGCTTTTCACATGACTTAGTTCTTTATTGTTCAAAAAGAAAAGAATAAGAAGTTATTTAATAGAAACCTTTATGAAACAGTAAACAAACAGTTGGGATGGATTCGGGACATTAAGAGCATCACAACAGCTAGGTTGATTTTGAAGACCCTCAAATTCACCCCAAATGCTTCCCAGCAGCTAGGTGAATCGGTGACGTGGCATACACAAAATTCACCCTGAGGGTGAATTCTCCACCCTATGGATGGATTTTGGGTGAATTCATGCCGCGCCCTTCTGAGCCGCGCGGGCCTATTCACCACTAGGATGTTGCCACGTATCAACAATCCAGTGGCTCTCATTACCATCAATTCAGAACTGTGCGTAGACACGTATCAACAATCCAGTGGCTCCCATTACCCTCACTTCAGAACTGCGCGTAGAAACAACGTTCAAGATTAAAACACGTGTCAATTTCTTATTGGCCCAAGCTTGTCGCGCGGTTCTGAACAACGCTTGGTGAATTCACATTGATTTTTTTTAACAACTGCTGTGGGGTGGATTGGATTCACCCTGCTTTTGGGTGAATCCATCCACCCAACTGCTATGGATGCTCTAAGGGAATTGACCCTAAGCAGACCCAAAAGGAGAGCCACACATCCATATGAGATGAGTGGCTGAAATTTTTTTGGTTTTTTTATATTAGATAATGAGGTGTATATTAGAGAATGAGGTGTATGAGGTGGATATTAGAGAATGAGGTGGCTCTCTCTTAAGGAATAACTTATATGGTTTGAAACAAGCGCCGAGACATTGGTATTTGAAGTTTGAACAATTCATGTCCAGAAATAATTATTCAAAGAGCAATGCAGATCACTGTTATTTTATCATAAATACGGGAAACTCATATATTATTCTACTTCTGTATGTAGATGATATATTGGTAGCAAGTGCCGATATGGGAGAGATTGTCAAGTTGGAGGAACAGTTATCCCGGGAGTATTCAATGAAGGACTTGGGTGCGGTAAAACAAGTTTTTGGTATACCTTTTTTAATGGACAAAAACGACGAAAATTGAAGTTATCTCAAGCTGAGTTCATCGCCAAAGTACTTAAGCGGTTTAATATGGATGGTTCTAAATTGTCACCATTGAGAGGTCACTTTAAATTGTCAAAGAATTGTTGTTCGAAGTTGCAGAAAGATCGCGATGAGATGCGGAAGGTTCCTTATCAATCCGCGGTTGGTAGCCTAATGTACGCTATGATTTGTACGAGATCGGATATTGCCCAAGCAATAAGAGTTGTTAGTAAGTATATGAGTAATCCAGGCAATGAGCATTTGAGAGTTGTGAAATGGATACTGAGGTATCTAAAGGGGACTCAAGATATGGTATTATGTTATGGGGGTTCTCAGATATGCTTACAAGGTTTTGTTGATTCTGATATGGCGGGTGACATTAATAGGCGTAAGAGCACTAGTAGTTTCGTATTTACATTGGGAAGCGGTGCGGTTACATGGGTTTCTAGGCTACAGAAGATTGTAGTTTTGTCTACGACGGAGGCAGAATATGTTGCGGCTAGAGAAGCTTACAATGATATGATTTGGCTTAAATGGTTGATGAAGAGCTTGGTAAAGAACAACATTCTCCTAAGTTTTATAGTAATAGTCAAAATGCTATACACTTAACGAAGAATTCAGTTTTTTACTCTATGACCAAGCACATTGATATTCGATATCATTATATTCGCTCACTCCTCGAAGGCGATGTGTTGAAGCTCGTGAAGATTCATACTGATGTCGTATAAACGTACTCACCTCCATCCCATACAAAATACACCTCGTAATATCCGTAAACGTATGGATCTTGTTCTTCCTCTACTTTAACCAAACAAACCCTGCCTCATGATTCAACCCCACCTCCAAAATGTCGTTAAGTAGTAACAACCCCTTAGGGAGGACAAACTCTTGGAGTACCTTGAGAGATCGTTTCTTGCAGGATTCGTGATCTGTGTGGATCTCGGCTATGTCTCTGTAGGTCTCGATTGCCATTGAAGGTTGATAGGTCTCTAGGTTTGACTTTGGTGGTATATATAGACTAGGTTATAAGCCCGTGCTACGCACAAATGCGTTAGTTTATATTGATTGATAAATACAGAGTTTGTGTAGTATTTGGCTAATGTATTTTGGTTTTTGCTAATTTCAAAACTAAGGTTTTAATAGAAGTGGCGTAATCCCAAACCTATATATACCATTACCGTTCACCAACTTATATGTTACCAATGTAAGCAATGACTTATGGCACTTATTGGTGATGACTCAATCCCGGAAAATTCTTAAGTCATGGTCCCTGGACAATACTTTGATCTTCTTTAGTTGTCAACGACCCTAGAGAGTATATAGTATATTAGTTCATTTGAAATAAGCTCATACGAACTTGCCACAGACATCGAATTGAAGTTTATTGTGTTTGTTTAGGGGGACAACTTTTTGTGCCTCATATTGGCGAGATAAGCTAAATCCTTAATCCTTAGGTGATCCAAATTTAAATAAAATAAAACTTTATTATTGCAAACATTTTGAAAAATAATACAAAAACCATAGTACATAACTCAGTGAAACTCTAACATTTTTTTTGTTAAAGAGTGCAAATTAAATAATACGACAAATTTCATTAAAACTAATCGAATTAAACAACGGTTAGACATCTGATCACAAAGTCTACTCAATTTTGTAGATACTCTAATAGTCATCATCGAAATACACCCTTGTTGCAGCAGTTGATGATAATTCGTAAGTACCTGAAGAGAAGAAAAATGTTAGGTTCATTTAAAGTATATTTTTTTTGTAATTAAAATTATTTACTTGATTTACCAAAATATTGTTGTACGGCTATTAAAGTCACTGTGACAATAGTTTGACCCACTTCTTATCTACTAAAGATGAGTATACGGTCTACTATTGCACCTCTTAGTTTTACTTTTAGTAAAACACCCCTAAATATTTGAAAAACAAATATAAACATATTATTAAACATTTTGAACTAACATAAATTTATAATTTGATTTGAATTTGGCTAACCTTTCATTTTTTATAGATATGATTAGTTTATTTACCTTTTCACCATATGCATTCATAAAATAAGTGACGTTCGGCCAAAAGTTCAATGTTCCTTGCACCTCTAGAAATTGAAAATATAGATTGTTAGAACAAACTTAGGGAATTTTCTTTTTGTAAAGTTGGGTTGTAGTGAATACCTGTTAGAATTGTATTATCATTATTCCGTTCATGAACATCCACAAAATCGATTAACGCGAACGTTTGCTTTGGAAAATTCTTTGATCCATAGGTTAATTTGGACATTGTTGCTCAGTCAAAAATTAATTGCTAAGTACGGTTGATTGGACGATATGGAATAAGAACTCGATCTGAAAGCTCTACGACACTGAACTTGTAGAAGTAATTAACTCATCTTTCTTTTAATTTCTTCCTGAACTTGAGCAATTGGTTGGATGGTATTCGTGCATGAATTTGTTCTCCCTGAAATTTTTTTTATCAAAAAAACAAATATTAAGAAATAATAAAATTAATAAGAGAACAAATTTTTTATTGACCTTTTCATCTATCACGTTAATATCAATACTTTTGATTTCGTTTTTATGTTTATAATCAACGACGTGCCATAATCGGACTATCAAAACTTTAATTTTCTAGCATATTCTTTCGTGGTGAAGTTCAACAATAGAAGAACACTGTACAAAATTCATAACCTTATTGGATCTGCATGAAAATGTATGAAGAAGTGATTTTTTTCGTTTTTGAGAGGAAAAATGTTAAATGTGGAATAATATTGCACTTGGAATGGAGAGATAATGAATTCAAAGGTTTTTGTTAGAATAAATCTTACATTTTCTAGAGAATGAGATTAATAACCATTGAAATGTTAACTATAATGAGAAAGGAACAAAAGCAAAAGCAAGAAACAAAACTAACATACAAATCACAAAAACAAAGTTGGAAGGAACCAAAATGGTTAACATACCAAGATGGGAGATTTTGGAAATTGTATAGAGATAAGATGAAATATGTTAGCTGATGATATCCATATTTATATAGAGATAAGATAATGAATAAGATTTAAGAGTATAAGTTACAAATATTAATCTTAAATAATTATGGAGGTTATGGGAAATTATGGGGGCAATATATTAATTATAGAACTTATGAGAAGTTTTGGAGGTCATACCATTCAAGTACACAGAAGCCAAACTCTTTAAAAAAAGAATGGCCCTTACGTAGTGATGTCCATTTGAAAGAAAGAGCTATGACCGTTTACATCTCTTTTTTCTTTGTGAGACAGAATATTTATGTAATTAATTCCAAGCTGCTCATATATTTTTAATTGGAAAAGACATTTGCAACTATTTGGACAACCATTAATAGTCAAAAGGATATTTCAGGAGTACTCATATTTCAGTTACAGAAGTGTAACTGAAGATAGTAGCTGCATGGTCATCTCCTTTACTTACTATTTGAAGGTTAATTCAAGAATAATACCCTATATGAGCTGTGTATAGTATAGGTAACCGATAATTTATGGGCTTCTCTGGTCCAGGGATTAGGCTAAAATGCCATAAAATCTACCTTTTATAGATATGAATGTTCTATCCCCAATTCAAGTTATGTCTAGAGTAAGGATTTACTATCTAGTATATAAAAACCCAAAAGATATGTTCAATATCATCAATTGACTATATATATAAACAGTGAGAATTGTGAGTCTTTTTCTCTAGCAAAAACTGTAAGTTTGGAACTGATAACAGGATGCAGATGTAGGCAAAAAAAGTGTCTCGAAAGTCAGAATAATTGAGTGAGAATAAAGAACTGAAAACGAATACTATAAGTTATTGCCAACAAAAACATATCTCAAGAAATATGCCTTATTATAGTTAATTGAGTTCAATATTTCTCAAAGCAGTTCCTTCTGTCATATCCAAATCAAAGATACTTGTTTAAAGAGACAGTAAAGGAAAACAAACTGATATGAACAAAGAAAAGGCAGCACACCTTACAGAGCTTGAAAAACAACCACCAGCAAATACAAAATGTGTTTTACTCCAAGTTTCTTGGTACCAATCCACTGAAAATAGGAGCACGTGGAGAGATAAGGCTTGGAGTGAATATGCTTGTACGAAATATACTTGGAATACCTGATATATCAACAGTGTGAAGCTCCTTCATCTTGAGACAGTAAAGGGCTATCTTGATATTTATCTTTTCCTCTCTCCTATTATTCGTGTGACTGTGACATAACAGAAATAAGAAATTAAAATTAGTCTACACAAAAGCTGAACCTATTACGAAGTTTAAATATCAAAAAAGCACACATAATGAATAGCTACATGTCTCAGTTTTCTTACCTGAAGCAAAAACGTCTCATTACCCCAGAGACCTCAGCGCATTCCTTTCCTTGCATGTTGCTGAACCAATCTACGACCTACGTATGCCCATTATGAATTGCAAATCCACTGCATCCCTGCACATAATGACACAACAATCAAGAGTTAAAAGAGGTGAGAAGATTCTGTATTCACTAATGTCAGCATTGATAGAAGCGGGTTGAGTGGAAGCTATAACAACTTATCATACTTATCCTAATTTATGAACATCGATTAACCCTTTTCAATGTTTATATATACTGAACAACCTTTTAATTTAACAACTATGACGGAGAACTTGTAGAAGCCCAAAAGAAGTTCAACATACATCTATTGAAGACTCAAACCTACCACTCGAGAATCGATATGCATAATAGTACTATAAATAAACACTTCCATTCAGAATTATATTTTACCAACAATGAATAAGTCCTTAATGACAAATACACTCATGGGCGAGACACCTTTAGAATTAACTAATGCTTCTTCAGAAAGTAAAAACATTTTAAGGAAAAAATTGAATGGGAACTAAAGTTAGAGTAATTAGGAGGAAACAGATATCGTCAAAGAACTGGATTGAAATAAGTTCAATAAGGACATATAATACTCCAAAATTCACATAAACTTTCCTTAACTTTGATGTACCTCTCAGTTTTCCAAGTTCTTCAGAATTGCTCCATCTGCAGATGGTGATATGAAGTTGCAGCCATAAAGGCATGTGTTATAACCACGAAAGAATTCATTACATGAGTTTGTTACTTCCGGAAGTCCGCCAACTTTTATGTGAGTGTAGTCCTCATCTAGCAAGAAATAAAAGAACTTCCATTACAAAACAAAATAAGTTCACCGTTATCTCGGAGAAGAATAGGCTGAACATCACAAACCTGTGAATTTACCCTAGAATTTTACTTGAGATTCAAAGAGCATATATTTTTAATACAGTGAAATACTTATATATCAACAACACAATCATAAAGTTAAAACTTACATAATAGCATGAAGTGAATCCAACAATGACTGGAAAAACGAAATAAAACATTTCAAAAAATACTGCGCAAAAATCCTATTGAAGATCAAGAGTTATATCTGCATATTTAACGACATAATTTTGTAGAAACTTCTTCTTGGACATTACAACCACTGAAATAAAAGAAGGTTTCTTCTTTATCAATCCCCTTAAAATTAGTATATTCAACACCACATTCCTGGGCATCAACTACTTCTCTAAACTACAACCAAGAAGATTAGAATATACATGTTCAAGATTAGGAGCTTTATCTGCATACTTTACCACATAATTTTGTGGAAACTTCTCCTTGGACATAACTGCCACCGATTGAAACTCATGTATCTTATTTATCAAACCCCTTGAGACTAATATATTCAACACCTCATTCCTGGGCTTCAACACCTTCTCCAAGCTATAACTAAGAAGCACTGGCTTTACTGCAATATCCTTAGGCTTGTATCCAACTTCATCTATTAAGAAACTCATTGTTGCTATAATATTTTGATCTGAATGCTGCAGGACAGTGGGACTTTTCCTGAAGGCAGATATTATGTCCAGTTCAGACCACCCATAACTCTTGTACAACACAACCTTTGCGCCCATAGTAGCTTTGTTCATGCTTCCCATCACCTTAACAGCTTGAATGAACAATCCAGAATTATGTATCAGTCCATGCCACAAAACCCTTAAAGCACTCTGGTTTTTGCATAAAGACCCTTAGATGGTTTAGCAAATACCGGGTAATTTGCATATCGGGAACCCCACATTGACGTAAAATTTCAATATTGCAACTAACATTCTTCTGAATTTTGGCGGTAAGAAGCCAATTACATCTCCTAAGCACCTTAATAAGGTGCTGACCAGAGAGTTGTAAGGACCGAATAAATTTGACAGTGGGGATGATAGTGTTATCAATGTATCTCATGAGAATGCTGGGATTAGCAACGATTAGATGAGCAAGAGAGGAGCTAGAGAAGCCTAGGTGTTGAAGGCACTTAAGTTTGGGTTTAAGGGTTTCCTGGACATTGGAAGAGAGTAATATGGGTTTCATGGAGATGATAGTTGTGATGTCGGTATCGGTGAAACCTAGAGTCTGTTTGAAAAAATTAGGTACAATACTCAAAGTATAAATGAATCATCTTAATATTCTTAATACGTAGAGTTAACACTAAAGTAAGGGTCTCTTATGCTTTATTAATGTTTCCAAAATTAGACATTTTAGAACTATAAAACTGAGTAAATTTAATCCAAAATTTCTCCTCTAAAATAATATAAAATCTATCTCAAACAATCAAACCGAGTAAATTTAATACTAAATATTAGAACATATGGAGTAGACATGCAAGTCTTTCCAAAATAATGTTAAAAGTTAAGGATTTAGCTTTTACCTATAACATAACATCTGGGTAAACGATATTAGTTGTTGTATCATCATCCGGTGGCAAAAGAACATTAATTATGTTTGGAGAAGTACACCTTGACAATGCTACATAAAGCTGCCCATGGCTAAAAACTGGATTCCTTAGATCGATTCCAACAAACTTGACGGATTGACCTTGTGACTTGGCGATTACTGAATATACTTAAAAGTTAGAGGATTGAGGAGTGGTTTTTGGGTGGTTTTTTTTTTCATCCGTGTCTTCCTCTTGTAGAGGCGTGTTTTTTTTTCTTTTATTTTTGTATCCTCTTGTTTTGGCCTTGTTTTTATTCTTTCATCAATAAATTTTTACACTTATCAAAAAAAATAAAACTTCAGCAGAGGTTTCTCATAAAAGAGACTGGCAGACGTCAATGTGGCTTTATCAGATGCAAGTAAATTTCTACAGTTGTTTGACATATCGTAAGATACAGAGAAAAATGTTGAGTCATCTAGTTTTTTAGATTAAGATATTAATAAACTAAGGTATGTTGCTATTAATAACATATCGAAACTTGTAACGAAATATTCGATGCATTTGCAAAATTTAACGGTTTGGATTTTTTCTTCATTGGATGAAAACTTGAATAAACGCCGTATTTTAAGTTATCAAATTATATTCACTGAGAACATTGATAAGTTGTAATTCACCTTAACATGTGGATAGGCAGGCAAAGCATTGTCGCTCACAAAGTGTTTGATGGCCAGAGCCATGGCATAAGATAAATTTATTTCAGTGAGTTCAAATGCCATAAGTCTACCTGCATAGTAAGTGTTTGGCAGACCTTTTAGTTCAGATTCCAACTTATCATAGAACCCATCCTTCATATCTGTAAGAAGATAATTAATACCTCAAAGTTAGCAGGGTCTAAAAAGAATAAATGCAAAAATATTTCATAGAAGTAACTCATGATCAAGGATCAAAATATGTGAAAATTAAAAAAATAGTAATAAGCCAATATTTCAGTAACCAATAGATCTGATGGTCTAACAAACTTAAATTACGCGGAATATCAAGAATAGTTGAAGTTATATTTTACATAAAACATACGTCGATCCGATTATCGACCTTTAATTGTTAGTATTTTTTTATAACTTGTTAAACTACAAACATTTTGAACTACACTATACAAAAATTAAAAAAAAATCGAAGTATATATGACAGATATATCAGCTGGTTCGACAAATCGAAAGTATGAAAAGTATAAAAACTATCAGTTAATATATTCAGTATATATTAATTATTCCAATACATCGATATAATGTTAATGAGTATAAATTTGTTTTCTTAAAGTAATAAAGTCGATTATCCGATGTCAGATATTATCCTTCTTTAACCAACATATCTCACAATATCCACATTTTAGTAATTTTATAAGAAAAAAAAACAGCCAAGACTTATATGGTTGTGGTTAGCCGACTTGTCAATAGAACGTTCATAAATATTAGAAAAAATATAGTACGAACTAACCTTCGCTGCTGATATGAGGGAGATATCTGAACCGTCGTTGTAAAACAACTTCCTCTATCATATTTTTCACTACGTTCTTTGAGAGTTGATCGTTGTTGGTCCTTTTATATCCTACGAATTCTTTAAGACCAAAATAAGAAAATATGAGTATCACCATAGAATCTCTGCATTGCAACTAAATTCCCAATAGTTGTGGTATCCTCTATAAGCTCACCAAAGTAACAAAATACCTTAGGCATATTTTCCAGTCCTTTAATTATCAAAACCGTGGTGTAGTAATCTTACTGAACAGCTCGTTCATTTCCATTAACACAGTAGTCTCCACTGATGTGAGAACTGGAAGAAGATAAAACTTAGACAAATTAAATACTGGAAAATAAAGTCTGTCTGGAACTTTATAGTTGTACTCACCCTCCATTATTTATTTCAGGTAAGAAGTACTTCCATATTCATCGACTTTCTGCTTACCTCCATAATCCCCACTTAAAAAAAAATGTTGTTTTACATTAAACTTTTATACTTTGAGGGATAATCTTAGGATATTTGCAGCGTGGGGGGTGCTTAAGGTGACAAATATGGGATTGCATTTTACTTGAAACATTAAAGGAGAATAAGTTCATATAACTCAAATTTTACGTAGCTACTCACCTAAAAGTTTTTCTATCTTACACAACCAACAACTCAACAAATATACATAATGAAACAAGCCCATCTTTACCTTGTTCAACTGAAGGCATATTTCATTGCAATGTAATCAGATTCCGAGTCATCTTTGTTGGGGCAAAAACATAATTGAGCACAACAATACCAAAGCAAAAATAGTACTTAGCAAAATAAAAGGAAAACATAAAGCACAAAAAAGTCATAACATAACATCCTAACATGGAAAGATAGACATACGTGATCTCTTGGAGTAATTTTTTTATCATCTTTATCTATTCAAAAACTGGGTGTTTGCTGCTTTCTTCACGTATTATTTCCTTCAACTTTGATTGCTTGGTTAATCTGATCAAAATGACCTAAACCGCTCCAATACCTTCACTTCAATTGCTTCATTTGTTACTCCATAGAAGATGAAGGGAGAGAGAATAGATTATCGCAATTGAAGTGCCGCTTCCCCAAACCTACAATTCAAGCACAAATAACAGAGTAATTTATAGAATTAGTACAAATAATAGAGTAGTTTATAGAAAGAATAGATACAAACAAGACCTAAAATAGATAGAATATTTCCGCCATTTGAGATAATGATCATGATAAAAATCTCGCAGAAGATCTCGAGAAGTCTGAAGCTATTGTTGAAGCAGGGATCGTTCCTGAGATGATGCAGAGAGACGTTATTGTGAAGATGGAAAGAGTGATCAAATGCTAAAGCTGATGAATCGCTGTAACTGATTAGGGAGCAACCCAAAAAGTTACAGAGGAAGAGAAAGAGTTGTAAGGGGAAGAGTGGAGAGAAAGAGAATAGGGGTTTGAAAGAAGAGCATTATTGTTGTTTCATGAAGTTGGAGGTTTCAGAAGGGAAAAAGTCAGGAGATAAACAGTCGTTACAATAATGTGTAAGCTCCACGTAGGACAAAGCTTGCCACGCGGGACAAACGAAACCACGTAGGACAAAACTGAGATTTATAATATAGATAGTGAGATGACAAGAATCTTGTGTTATAATAACAAGATACAGAGATGATAAGAGGTACAGGTACCCAATACCATTCCTAAACCACCTACCTCATCAAAAACAACCAAAACAATGTCTACTTATTCATGAAAAGAATTGACAGCATTATTGTTTGAAGAAAGTTGTCTAGAAATGTAAACCACGTTTGCAGAAGGTGAAAATATTTGGTGAGGATATTATTTTTTAACTAGGGCTGGCAATTTAACCTGCCCCACCCCGCCCTTAATGAGACGGGTTTGGTATAACTATAGCGGGTATGGGGCGGGATTGGTTAAAAAAACCATTTATTTATTTGGGCGGGTCCAGTTTTAGGTTTTAATAAATGGGACCCTGTCACCCGACCCTGTTATACATAATATGACATGAATAACCTTACGAATTTAACCTAATTCTGTGATCCAGGGGGATATAGGGTTAATTTGATGAAAATTAACCAAAGTCGTTCGAACGAGATTTGGAGTCGTTCGAACGACTTGTATTCTATTCGAATAGATTTGTTTTCTGCTCGAATACATTTTAGCCTGAAGTGTTTTATTCGAATATATTTAATTCTATTCGAGTACATTTCTGGTATTTCTGCCTGAGGTGTTTTATTTGAATAGATTTAATTCTATACGAATGCATTTATTTTATTCGAGCAGAAACTTGTTCTGTTCGAACAGTGGAGCGATTCAACCTTTTTCCTTTTGGCATTGGCTGTATTTTTAAGGGGTGTTTCGCCTTGAGATGCGTTTTTTAGTATTTTAAGTTCCCTAGTATATAAAGGGGACTTATGTTATTTCTTTTCTAGGTTAGATCTAGAGATAAGTTCTAAGGAAGAAGCTTAGGGTTTAGAGTTTATTTATTGTAATTACTTGGATTATACAATTGAATCTCTTATTTTTCCTATCCAATTTGGCGTTCTTCGTACTTTTCAACTAACTAAAGCTTCTCAATTGTATTGTAGATTAAGTGGTATTAGTTTTCCAGTTGCGATTCTCGGGGGGTTTGAATGTGGTGTATGGTCTCTACACGTGACCGTCTCAAGCAAACGAAGGAGAAGCTAGTGAGTCCGTTGACGATTCATCACAAACCTAATTCGAAGAAGAAAGGAGATTTGGAGATGGACGAGGCCAACGATCGACTCACAATTTTGGAAATGACAGTTTCTGACCTAACTTCTAATGTGGGGAAGTTGGTAGAACAATTGCGTCTCACAAACCTTGCAAAGGATTCCACTTCGACGACACGGCGATGGGGCTATCATCGGCGAGGCCGCTCGAGGATGAAATAGGTTATAGAATCCTATAACCTATCATCTGCGACGTCGATAATGCGGGGATAGATAACGATTCTAGTGATGCCGATTCCGTCAAGGAGCACCCAGGTTTTGGTAAGTTAATGAATCCTATGCGTAATCTTCATCCTGGCTTTAAGATTAAGATTTCGGTTTTTGATGGTTCCGTCGATGCCAAAAAATTAGATAATTGGCTAGATAGGTTGGAGACCTATTTTTTCGTTGATGACTATTCTAACGCTCAAAAGATTTGTTTTTCAACTTTGAAATTCACAAGTCACTCACTAACGTGGTAAAAATCCTATCGAAAATGACATGATGTCGGAAGTAAAAGTTGGAAGGAATTCAAGGTTTTGGTGAGGAAACAATTCTATCCAATTGGGTATGAACAGGAGCGATGGTACAAATGACATAATTTATGCCAAAAGTTTGGGCAATTCGTACAATAATTCACTACGGAGTATCATAAGTAACCAAACATTGGTTTTGGATATTAACGTGGATGAGTACGAGGTGTTTACAAAGTATACATGGGGTTTGTCAGAGTCTATTAGAAGAGAGTTAAAGCTCTTCAATGTAGAAAATATCGAGGACGCGACCGTTAAAGTAATTGTCATTGAAGGCAAGTACTTGAAGAGCGACAAGAACAAGTCGGAATACAAGGCTAATTGGAAGTTTGATCAGAAAGGGGAGTCCAAAGAAGATTGGTCTTCATTTAAGGGGACTATCTGTAGTCATTGCAAAGCTAATGGGTATAATTCATATAAATGTTGGAAACTTTACCCGGAGCTTCGGCCGAAAGAGGAGAAGGGCAAGAAAAAGAAATGTGCAGTAACCATAGCAATTGTGGATCTTCTGGATTTTGATAAGCCAAATCTTAAGCTTACTCTAATGTTCAAGCAACCTCTAGTTATCGACGAGGCGAGTCAGGAAGAGCTTTTCTATGTCAGCATTCAGGTGAAACAGAGTTTAGTCGAGGCCATCATTGATCTGGGTAGTCAGAAGAATTTAATTTCTGAGGTGGTGGTGAAGAAGATGGGTTTGGCAACTGTGACTCATCTTAAGCAGTACGGTTTGGGTTGGATTCAAAAAGATACAGAGTTGAAGATCACTAAGCAGTGTATGTTTAAGTTTACAATTACTGAGAAGTTTATTGACGAAGTGACATATGAGGTAGTTTTGTTGAACGTGTGTCAAGTCATCTTGGGTAGCCCTTATCTTTGGGACCGAGAAGCAATCCTTTACCGTCGAGGTCGCAAGTATCATTTGGTGAAGGATGAGATGGAGTTTCATATTAATGCTTACAAGGAACATATCACTACCAGTAATTTGGTAACGACGACTCAGGCGAAGAGGTTGGTTAATGGGAGCGGAAAATTTGTATTGTTGTTGGTACGACCAGTTTAAGAGGGTCTGTCGGCTACGGTATTATCTACTTTGGCAATGTCTCCTAAGTAACAAACTGATATGGGGGAGTTGCAAGTAGAGTATGAAGTCTTGTTTCTGAGCATAGAAGGGATGCCGCGTAAGAGGGATGTGGAGCATGATATCACATTGGTGAATGGTGAGCCACTACCTAATATTGGGTTATATCAAACTTCTGTTACAAAGTCTGATGAGATCAAGAAATAGGTACCTGAACTCCTGGAGCAAGGAGTTATTAATCCAAGTTGTTCACCTTGTGGTTCACCGGTGTTACTGTACCGAAGAAGCAAGGGATGGGTCTTTGAGGATGTGTGTGTATTATCGGGCATTGAACAAAATCACGGTGAAGAATCGTTATCCGCTTCCACGGATTGACGAGCTTTTAGATGAGTTACAAACGACTCAGTTTTTACCAAGTTGGATCGTAAGTCGGGTTACCATCAAGTTGGATCGTAAGTCGGGTTACCATCAAGTTAGAATCCGAGAGGAGGATACTTGGAAGACAGTGTTCAAGACCAAACAGGCTTATTTAAGTGGTTGGTGATGCCTTTTGGGTTATGCAATGCTTCGGCGACATTTATGCTGCTAATGAATGAGGTACTTCGTGCATTTATTGATGATTTTGTGATTGTATATTTGGATAATATCTTGATATATAGTCGTTCATGGGAGGAGCATCTTGGGCAATTACGCAGAGTGTTGGGCGTGTTGTGATCACAACAGCTTTTTTTGAACGGGAAGAAATGTAAGTTTGGGAAATGGGAGCTAGTATATTTGGGTTTTATTGTTAATGGCAGTGAGCTTAAGGTCAATCTAGAGAAGGTCTCGGTCATTACTAATTGTCCTAGACCCCACACTGTGACGGAAGTGAGGATTTTTATGGGTTCTTGTCAGTACTTACGAAAATTTATTTGACATTTTTCACAAATCGCCGCACCATTGCATTCTTTGACGAAGACTGGGGTACAGTTTATGTGGGAAGTGCACTATAAGAAAACTTTTTTGCTACTGAAGTGGAAGATTATGGATGCACCTGTGTTAGCATTGCCCAATTTACAGTGGCCTTTTGAGGTCGAGACAGATACTTCAGACTATTGATAAACCGTATCAAATTGGGTGTTATAGTATAAAAGAGGGTTGTCGTTCTTCAGGGATGCATAGATCAAAATCATAATTTTATTATCAAATTAGTAAATAGAGATTATAAAGAACTTATTGATAAAGAAAATACTTACAATTGATTTCTATAATTTAGATTTCCCAAGATTCTCCATAAAAACATTGATAAAAACACTAACAATTCTCTGTAAGAAAGCTACGGTTCCCTGATAGTAAAAGATGATTCCCTCCTCATTACAACTCTATCTCTCTTTAACCTAACTAAAAGTCCTATTCTCACTCAACAACTCCTCATTTTCTGGAGATCTTTTAGCTAGGCTTGATTACTAAGTCTTCTAGCAGCTCTTGTAACATTCTCTTCACTAGGTCATCTCCAGCAGCATCCTTTAGCTTGTAAAAGTTAGGCTTTCAAGCCGGGCTTTGTTACAATTGTCTTATTACTTGTAATAGTCAAACATACTTCAATTAGGCCCATTGAAACATAAAATAAGGTCCTAGATAATATAAATTAAAGGACAAATATAGGCATTTTTCATGCCTATCAACTATGCATTGGGGGCAATCCTTTTACAGGATGGGAAGTCGGTTGCTTACCATTCTGAGATGTTTACAGAAGCAGTACGCAACTATCCTACCAACGATAAGGAGTTCTACGCGTTATATCAATCAGTGAAGCATTAACGAAGTTACTTATTGAGGAAGGAGGTTGTGGTACATTCCGATCACAAACCATTATAGTTCTTATCTATGCAGTCCAAGCTTCAGCAAGCTTACCATATGAAGTGAATGTCGTACCTTCAGCAGTTTACCTTATTGATCAAGTATAAGAAAGGAGTGAACAACAAGTTGGCTGACATGTTATCTCGACCCCCATTAACAACTATTTCCGCTTTGTTGGTAGCTATGCAGATCCAACCTATTGTTCCTTCTGAGTATGTTTCAGGGTATGATGACAACAAGGAGCTCAGTGTGATTCACGAGAAGTTACAGCAGGGCAAGACTTGCAAGTTTGTTCTGAAGGATGGTTTGATTTGCAAGGGCAGCCTACTATGTATTCCTGAGGGTGGAGACCGTTTGTAGTGGATTCGAGATGCACATTGTTCCTGGGTGGCAGGTCATTTCGGGGTTGAGAAGACTCTTTTAAATTTGTGGCGTTATGTCTATTGGGCGAAGATGCAAGTGGATGTTGTTCGTGTGGTTCGTTGTTGTGTGCAATGCAATACATCAAAGCCTTCCAATAGGAAGATATGACTGTATTTTCCATTGCCAGTTCCTAGTCAACCTTGGAAGAGTATTTCGATGGATTTTATGGGTGGTTTGCCCATGACCAGGTGTAAGAATGACTATTTATTTGTGGTACTGGATCCATTCAGCAAGATGATTGCTCTTATTCCATGCCAGAAGACGGTCATAGGGGAAGGAGTAGCGTGATTGTTTTTCAAAGACGTCTGGAGGTATTTTAGGTTCTCTCCTTCTATTATATATGATTGGGATAGCTGCTTTTTGGGGTATTTCTGAAGATCGTTATGGGGGATGATGGACACTAAGTTGAAGAGAAGTACCGCTCTTCATCCGCAGACTGACGGACAAACAAAGGTAGTTAATCACACTTTGGTACATTTATTACGGAGATTCCATTCTTAGGATCCTAAGACTTGGGATGAGAGTTTACCGTATCTTCAGTTTGCGTTCAACCGGGCGATTCATGGTTATACTTTGAAGACTCCTTTTGAAGTTTGTTTGGGGTACTTGCCACAAAGCCATTTTGATTTGGCGTTTAGTCTTGGCGACAAGACGGTGTCAGGACAGGAGGAAGATGAGCAGGTTAAAGTTCAACGTTTCATTGAGAGGATAAGCAATGTTTATGAGGCGGTTGAAGCACAGTTGACGAAGACTCAAGCGAAGTATAGGGCTCGTCACGACAAGTATCGGGTTGAGTGTATTTTTTAAGAGGGCGACCTAGTTTGGTTGTATTTGGGTAAAGAGCGGCTTAAGGGGGAAGGTAAGAAGCTCAAACCTATCCGTTTTGGTTCATTTTTTATACCCAAGAAGATTGGTGACAATGCATTCATGTTGGATTTGCACATTTCATGAATATGTATTCGGCGATTAATGTCGAGCATTTGAAGCTGTTTGAGCCGTCTCTGTTAGATGAAGACTCTACAGTCGATACTCGCTACCGTCAGTTGATGATTTATGGATGGAACGAGAAGATCCGCTGTAGGAGGATGGTATTCTAGAGAGGAAAATTTATACTACAAGACGTGGTGGTATTGAGTCATTCGGACGAAGGGTCAGCTACCTAGCAAGTTGAAGTGGTACATCAGAGAATTGGGCACAGCCAGATTCCCACATCTTCAATTCTATCTTGAACAAGAGCTTATGGATCCTAATGGGGGAGCCATGATCCAGGAGGATCTAGGGTTGATTTGATGAAAAATAACCAAAGTTGTTCGAACGAGATTTGGAGTCGTTCAAATGACTTGTGTTTTATTCGAATAGATTTGTTTTCTGTTCGAATACATTTCAGCCTGAGGTATTTTATTCGAATAGATTTAATTCTATTCGAATACATTTATTTAATTCGAACAGAAACTTGTTTTGTTCGAACAGAGACGCGATTCAGCCTTTTTCCTTTTGGCGTTGGTTGTATTTTTAAGGGGTGTTTTACCTCGAGATGCATTTTTTAGTATTTTAAGTTCTCTAGTATATAGAGGGGACTTAGGCTTTTTTTTTCTAGGTTAGATCTAGAGAGAAGTTCTAAGGAAGAAGCTTAGGGTTTAAAGTTTATTCATTGTAATTACTTGGATTATACAATTGAATCTCTTATTTATTCCATCCAATTTGGCATTCTTCGTACTTTTTTACTAACTAAAGCTTCTCAATCGTATTGTGGATTATTCTAAAGTCTAAACTCTGAAGACTTTAGATATGTTACTTCCTTCTTCCTCTCCTACAGTCCTGCCTTCATTTTAACCTCCACCAGTGATCAGTCTGTACTTTGTCAACCTTCATTTCAACCTCTACACCTGTATAACATCCTCCATAAATGGGGCGGGTATGCAGGGCGGGTTTGGGGATCCCCATTATGGATAAACGGGTGTTGGGGCGGGTTTGGTATAGGCAAATTTAAACGGGGCGTGTTTGGGTATTCCCCATTTAAGTTAAATGGTATTGGGGTGAGATTGGGGGTAGGGTAATTATGATTCCCCCCCTGAGTGGCTATATATGACCCTTACGGGAGATCATACTACTTTTGTAACGCATTATGCTTATTAATCTAAGGTTTGCCAATTAAAAAAAGAAAAGAAAAGAAAGTATATTGAGTTTCACAAAAGGAAGGTCTAAAAACCTCTTTCCTCATATGTTTGTGCCCTAATATTTATGTAAATGTATGCATCTCATCATTTCACCTACTCTTTGCAGATTTCTATTGGTATTTGTGCTTCCGCTGATGTGGTACTATGCAACAGTTTCTTACTTCGAGAACTTCTATTGCAAAAATCCAAGGGAGAAGACAGGTCTTGCTGCATCTGCAATTGTTGTAATTGCTCTCAGTGACCTCTGAAGAGCGACCCACCTCATGTTAGCTCTAAGCCAAAGGAGAGTGGCCAAAAACATTATCACAGACGGAGCTAGCGCTTTTTAAAGTAGCAAGTAGCTTTCTAAACCACTTAAAAGATCCTAGGTTCTATTATTTTCTATAATGCTAAAGCTATG
Source organism: Kingdonia uniflora (assembly GCA_014058105.1). Classification (NCBI taxonomy): domain Eukaryota; kingdom Viridiplantae; phylum Streptophyta; class Magnoliopsida; order Ranunculales; family Circaeasteraceae; genus Kingdonia; species Kingdonia uniflora. Next base: position 593,355 of record JACGCM010001976.1, read on the forward strand.
ATAGACAATGGAGCGTGCTTCAGTAGGGTAGTTTTAGAGGTCAAGTGAGTTTAAAAGAGCTAGCATTAAATAGAAGACGAGGAAGCTTGTTGCGTTATCAGTCTCAACCTTCTGTTCAACACTTTTCTTTAATCCTTCTTCTCTCAAATGGGTGTTGGGTAGGCCTCTCCTCCACTAGTGCTCATCTCCCCTTTCTCCCTATAGTATCTGTCTATCTATTCGTATTTTGGTAAGACACTCACAAGCGCTGATGGTTTTTTAGACGCTTCTTGCTTATCCAAACTATTCGTAGTCTAGGTTATGTTCTCTGCTTTCACCGTACGCAAGTCTTTTTTTTTAACTCCAACTATTGTGTAGGCTATTCTTTCTTTTTAAAAGGAGCTCGTCCAACCTTTTTACATTCTAGTTCTAGCTCCACCCCCGGCTACCTTTTTTCTTTCGTTTTCTATTCTATTCGGCTCGCCTAGCTATCTTTTTTTACTAGCTCCATCTCGAAACAACTCTTTAATACTTGAAACTTACGTACGGCTACCTTATCCTTGCTAAAGCTATCCACCTCTTCTCTTTTTTTCTTTAATCCCTCCTATTTTCCATCATCAAAAAATAGCTATTTTCTTTGATGATGGAAAACAAGTTACTTTTCATTCATTATTTACCGGCTATTCTTTTGCTTCTAATCTACTAACCCTTTTAAGTGTACGCAAGTCTAGCGCTTTATGGAAATGGAAAACACCTCCAATGTATATAGAAGGCTTTAAACTCGCACCTTAGGCACTAAAGCCTTTGGAAAACACCTTCGGCTACCTAACCCTAACTCAAAGATCCTTCCAATGATTAGGATCCTTCTTTCCATCATCCTAAACTACTCGCTTCTTTAGTCCACGCCTAGCATTAACAACTTCACTTTCGCTAACTCGTAGTTTAAGATCCTACCTAGATGGTTCTAAGTAGTTTAGAAAGCTACCTTTTCTTGCCTCTCTCTATTTGTAGTCCGGCTTCTCATTTTTTCCACCGCTAAACTACTCTGTTGTTCTTTAATCTGGTTCCTAACTGTCACGGCCCAGCCTGGGACCGCCTCTACAGTTCCCAGAGTGCAGTGGAATAAGGGACCGTGCGGCGTACACGGACGCGCGGTCGGCGTGTACCAGCCATCTTCACGGGCGCGGCGCGCCAGTGGCATACAACCCACGGATGCTAGAACGACATCCGGATAATCCTGGATACTCGTGAGGGGTCATCGAATATGTATTCGGTAGAGGCAACAACGCTGAAGGTTCCCTCAATAATCCCTACAGCGTAATCTCTCGCGACGCGCGCGAGGTACGGAAAGCACACCTGTCTTGTAGCGGATCAGGGTAGCTCAATATGCCGGTTTCCACATAAGGGAATCATATCTCAAGGGGAGACGAGCCTGGACGATTTATATTGTCCATCTGTAAGGGGCGGTGCATCTCGGATAGCCCGCGGGGCATAGCGGCGCCATATGAAGCCCTTTATTGAAATCGGCCCACATTGCTAGGCAATGTCCCCTGGCCTTCCCTAGGCCTAGGAGAACTCATAACTATCCCTTGTAGATAGTCCATGAGCCGGGGTCCTTGATGACCAAGCATTAAAGCTCTTTTAGTCATGGGGAGGATCAGACCAAGGTTCCTCCTTAATATAGCTACTAAGTGAATAGTCAATTTCTAAAAGGAAACGTTAAAACATGAGACGAAGCGTACTAGACCTTTTCGCCCCCATAACTGAATCCGATTGCGACGAAACTTGGCGTGGAGCTATATTAGGATATAGAGAACAAATACATTCGAACAGAACTCAAAATGCTCGGGTGGATTTGGCCGGCGTTCGGTAGGTTGTCACACCCTCCCGCACTTAAAATAATCTCGACGTCCTCGTCGAGGACCTTCTTCAACACGGCTCTGCAAGGATTCAATCTTCTGCATCTTTAAGAAACCAACAACTCTCCCGCACTTAGTTCAGAGTACTATATCTTCTTCTGTACTAGCAGATACTGAGCCCAACTGCTAGTCTCGATGCTGACAACTGTGTCTTCAGAACTGAACCTTAACTTCGCCCATTCCAACTGAAGTGCGTAGTGACCGAACCTTCATATGACTGGAGTCTGCCTTCTCCTCTAGGTATTGTCTCTTGGTCTCAAACCTTCTGAAAAATGTATAGGCGGTACACTCTAGCATCGCGCCCTCTGAAATGCGCTGCATCCTGCTGCAAAGCGCCTTCTCCCCTGACACTGTGTGGAATATCGTTCTTCTCGACAAACCAAGGGCGTCTCCTCCGGACAGCCCGACGAGGATATCTCCAATCCTATCCCAAAAGTGCGCTCACTTCCGAGTCGCACAATGCCTTCGCTGCTTGAGAGTTCAATCTTCTGTGAATCTCGGCTTCCAACTTCACTCATCATCTGCGAGTGGTAAGGAGCAAGTCTTCTATAACCCAGGGGTAACTCTCCCCAAATGCACGGAACATCTGCCGCACACTGAAACAACCTGACTGCCCTTCAATCATCTCTGCAAAGGTCTTCAAACCATGTCCGCCCTTCTTACGGACCATCGGGGATACAACATCAAGATGCGGCACTCTAGCCTTACCAGTATAGAACTGAACTGGTACTCATTGTTCACTTGGGCGAGGGAGGGTAGATCCTAGAAGGTAGCATACTCTCAACGAGGCGCGGGTACTCTATTCCCTACCGCCAGCTAACCATCGAGGTCCGCCATAAAGGCGTCCTGTGTGAACTTCTAAAACCCATGAGACATCTATCTGTGCAGTCGCGTTTCTGCTCTGCCACTTCGTAGTAGGCCATCATCTAACCTATGTAATGCTAGATGGCATCTGCACCTAACTTGGCTGCAGGAAGGGTGATCGCTACTCCGGCGTCCCCAAAGGTCTTTCCACTTAGGAGGACTTTAATCTGCCTCACTCTCTAAGGAGGACTTCTCAATGCCTCTTCTCTGACGAGGACTTAACATTGGCATCTATACTTGCCAAACTCTGGTGGCAATGTCCCTTACTGGAACCTGCGTACATCTGCGTCACAACTTACAGCTCTTCCCACACTCGATAAGCTCGACGTCCGCGTCGAGAACAAAGCTGTGACATATAACTGTCGGACTACTGAAGCGTTTCTCCATCTCTACATCCCTACTCCAACCTAAGTACTTGGGGAACTTGGGAACAAGATACTGTCACTACACTTGTCGCCCTGAGCTCGTTGGCTTGCCATATCCAACTGCTATCAAACTTGCGGAGACCAACCTTCATACTGTCGCAATCATCTTTGAACTGAAGCGTAGCCAACTCTAACCGGTCACTGAGATGCGGTCTTCTAAAGACACTCCATCGATACAAACAAAGAACGAGGCGCAGGTACTCTATCCCTACCGCCAACCACCAAGTGATAAGAAATTGGGAAACTAACATCCAATTCCGCTCAGGATCTTTCATCCTAGAGCAATCTCCCATCTGAGATCATGTCTGAGGTAACCCGTACAACTGACAGAAGCTCAACTCTATTCTGCGACAACCACGTAACTTACTAACCTTCAGAAACGTGAGTCTTCCATCTGTGAGCTAAAAATGACCCAGAACAATCATGTGGAACAACATGGATCAACTCGGCTAGAGCACTCGAACGCCGACAAACTTGAAACTCACCTCGGAGCCAGAGAACAAACATCACTCGGCAACTTACCTTCTTGGAGTGATCAAAGTAAGGTCCCAAGTAACTGGGGACCAACTACGGACAAGCGACAACCCATCTGGGAGGTCGCAGTTCATGTCGCGTCACGACGTCTACCTGACGATATCACTGTGTGCAAACTCAGGACCCAAACCATGTCTTCATCTATTACTTCATGCCGCTTCATCTTCGGCTCATGACATTCACCTCCGGAACGTCTCTGTGTCCAACTCAGAACAATCGCAATGAGTATCTCTCAGGATTCATCAATCTTCTGTAGACACCAGGGAATTCCAACAAAACCAAGCTTCACGGCTTCTACACGAAGTACTCGGCAACTGACACTGACCATATCGATCTCTGCTGAGGCGCATCATCCTTGATCACAACTATTACTAAACTTCGCAGAGCGGATACGGACCGAATGCGATAACAACCTGCTAGATTGC